>ML058476.1:742010-1342010 GCA_003013855.2 Liriodendron chinense
AGATCTCCATTGAGTGCTTAAACTCTAGTGAGATCTCCATTGAGGGCTTAAAATCTCTAAGCATACAAAACCTGGATGCATTTAATCTCTAAGTACACAAAAACTGTATGTGTCTATGGGTTCTGATTTTAGACAGTAATTGCTGTCTGTTTTGTATTTGGTTCCTGCTGTTGTCATTAGGTTAGCGAGATCTCCATTGAGTGCGTTTAATCTCCAAGTACACAAAAAACTGGATGCGTTTATGCCATGGTGTCTGATTTTACACAGTTATTGCTGTCTGTTTTGTATTTAGTTCCCTTTAGTTGTATCTCTTTTCTCTTTTCCTTTATAAATTCAAGTGCTATTCATCCAGAAAAGAAGTACCAAAAAACTCATCCTGGTAACCGGAAACTCCACACACACACACACACAAAAAAAAAAAGAAAAAAAAAAAGAAGAGTAAAAAAAGAAAAAGGAAAGAAAAAGAAAGAGCTGTAGCTAAGCTTTTTAAACCCGAAAACTTGATCAAGTACTCATCCAAGTAACTAGTCGAATTGGAATGGGGCCATCATCCTCTCCAAATTAAGTCCCGTGCTTTTAAAACTTGGTCTAACCATAGCCATTATTGATGTTCGAAGGGTCATTCTAGGCGCATAAGTAGCATTTTTAACTGATTTTAGTAGGTAACATCTGCAGATGAATAATCTGATTTGTTGATGCACATTATGGAATTGTTTCAGAATGGAAGGAACCATTCAATCTGCGGAATGGATGGCTCTTATGGGCAGGGGTTGGTATTGTTGGTGCCCTTCTTGCTATAGCATTAACTGGAGCTGCGCTGGCCTTGTTTAATGGTGAGAACCCAGAAAGAGAGGTTAGATACATCTTATCCTAGTAGAACTTATTTTCCAATATCTCAATATTTAATCTATCAGTCAGGTGATATCTGTGGTTGGCGCTCTGCTGGTTGTTCTGCTACGAGGAGAACTGGATTTCATATTAATTTCATGTGCTTTGTTTCTCTGTATCATTATTCTCATCTCTAGGGTCTCACAACTTTCACCCTTTTCTTTTTCTTTCTTTTTTCTAATTGTATGAAAATAGTGAGAGGTGATTTGGCTGATTATCTTCCCTTGATATGGACTTCTACAGCTTTTCGGCTTTGGATTTTGTACTTTTTTTATTTCATTTTTTATGAGTGATTTCTATCATTATCACTTTGTAACTTGGATTTTTTCAGAAGGATGCACTAATTCTTTTGCTGCCACTGATTGGATCTTCAAGTATCAGGTACTGCATCTAAAATTTTTAGTTCCTTTTACCCTTGTCATGACTATGAAATTTCTCACTTGGCCTACTTAAAGAATTTCAAGAACGAAGGAAAACAGATTAATTGTATTTTCATATACATATTTTGCACAGCACTGCATGTCTGGTGGGCATCACTGGTGTCTTGGCTCCGCTGCTTGAGGAGACTGTGTTTCGAGGGTTTCTGATGGTGTCCCTGACTAAGTGGTAATGCCCTTCTTCTTCGTTATGAAATGCCTGCTTCCTTAGAGAAATGGTGCGATTCTAATCTCCATATGTGTGGGCTTTTTTTGAACTGGTCCAGTTTGATGGAGTCACCACATCACTTCCGTTGTTATCTTTTGTTTCCTATCTTAAGCTTAATAAAGATAGGTTTATGGAATTCCATCTAGGGCTGTCAACAGGCTGGGTCGAGGTCTGTCCAAGTCTGGCCCGCAAAGTAAAACCCAGGCCCGATCCAGTGACGGGCCAAAACAAACAAGTGAGCCTGCCCCATGATGATTATGAGTGGTGTGGGTCTGAATCTGTCCTGGGCCAGAACCCTGCCACCCTCTTTTGTGCAAGATCTAGGCTGGTCATTTGACGTGCGTGCCCAATCATGCATGATATCAACAAAAATTCCCTTGAAACCTTAAAGGGGCGGGGCTGGCGGGATATTAGATGCAGCCCAAGCCTGACCTGATTAATAAATGGGCCTAAATTTTAGGCCAGGTCTGGCCATTGGGCCTGGTATTTCAGCCCAGGCCCCAACTCAGGCCAAGACAGCTCTAGTTACATCATGGGAAGGGCAATTGTTAGCCAATACATGGAAACAAGATTAATATCCCTTGTTCCAAGGGACTGATTTTGCTCTGTCATTGGCTTCTCGCAATACATGATAAAACAACATCTTTAGTCTTGATGCCAAATCTGAAACTCATTATTGAATATGAATCTCCATGGTTCGGAATCCATAGATGAAGCCCACTTTTTTCTTTTTTTTTTTTTTTATACTTTTAATTTCTTTTCTTTTTTACTAGATCTTTTAAAGGTGGGGTGTGCCCGGTCCATGCAGTAGTGCAACACAGGGCCACCGCTTAAGGGCCATGTTATCAAGCTACTATGGTGGGTCCTCTCCTGGAGGAAATTAGTTTAATATCACGTGGACTGATGGCCCACATATCGAACATTAAACTGATACTTCACTAGATTGTAGCCAAAAGGCTGACTAAGGTATAGATGACGCCACTACACCATTTGACTGTAAAGAATGAGAGCTTTTCTTTTTATCGTATTCAGTTTCATGTCTTTCATCACATCTTTAGACAGGCAAATCAGACAGCAGATAGACTGGTTTAAGATGGTGTGCATTAGAATAGAATTATACATTGGTCAAATTCTGCCCCCTGTATCTTCTTTTTAATTTTATTTATTTATTTATTTGTCTATTGATGAATGGCCAAAATTTTATTAAAGGGAAACACAATGGCGCAAAAACAGACTCCAGCACAGAAAGCCAAAGAAAAAAGAAAAAAAAAAAAAGAAGAAGAAGAAGAAGAAAAAAAGGAAGAAGTTAGACGCTTTCCCTAATAACAATAGAATCTCTTGAAGTGCCTACCTTGGCCAACTAATTAGCCTTGCGTTAGTGCAAAAAAGATACCAGAAGAGATGCCCACAAATCTGACACGTCAGTAAGAATAGCCACTTCCCAGGGACAGTGGCATTAATATGAGTCTCCTATTACAAGTTGGCTGAAATGCCAACCCAAAAATTCTCACACCTTGCAACAATGCAGGATTAGAGTGAAGTCTATATGCAAATTTTCAGGTCTCCTGGGAATTTGGAATTCAAATTATGCAGAAGCTTTTTGCATTTAATAACCTTCTAGCTATCTATAAAAAAGAAATAGGGGGAAGCATACTGCATCTCCCTCGTTCCCTTTCTATCCATCTATCTATTGAATTTAAATGCTAGTTCTGTAGCTTAACTTTGATTGTCCAAAGCTAGTTTTTAACTTTCAGGGTTTAAATGGTTGTATTCTAGCTTAATTGACTGTTGTTTAAGGCCTAATTACTTGGGGATCTTTTGCGATCATTATGTACATGTTCGTGCGTTTACCATTTCTTTTCATTTTCTTTCTGCAGGTTTCCAACGCCAGTTTCTGTGCTTATAAGTGGTGCGGTATTTGCTCTTGCACATCTCACCCCTGGAGAGTTTCCCCAACTTTTTGTGCTAGGTAACACTTTTTCCCACCAATAGTTTTAGAACTCAGTGATGCTGGCCATGGACTTGCGAATGTCATTGCAGTGCTTGATCATTTACTTTCAGGCTTTGAACTCTGGGCTTTAAACTTGTTTTGAATTATCTAGCTCTAGCAACTACTCTGAGGAATCAACAGAATTCATTGACCATGTCTAAATTTTAAAACTTAAAACTCGAATTGTACTCAATGAGGGCCTGAGTCAGAGTTAACTTGAAACTCAAAGCTGTTAATCTGGTTTCAAGTATAAAAAAGCTTACATTGCAATCTTATTTATTTTGACAGTTTGGTTGTGAGTTTGTTTTAGTACTTGATTGAATTTCTGACCAGTAAATACTGCCTTTCAACAGGGGTTGCTTTGGGGTTTTCATATGCCCAAACTCACAATCTTTTGACGCCAATCACCATACATGCACTATGGAACTCTGGAGTGATCTTGCTTCTCACTTTTCTTCAGGTATGTAAATCTCCTTTTCTAGGTCCAACAACCGCTGTTTAGATATTGGTGCTGAGCACCACTTAGTAGCTAATCTGATAACATGGACAATACCATAGTTTAAAAACCCAAAAACTCAAGTTGACTTGATGTTCATCTGGGTCAGGTCAACTTGAAGACTCAACCTAATTCAACTGATAGTCAATAACTATAAACTAAAAATAGTGGGAATGGTAATTAACATTTGAAATTGGTTATATTTGATATGTACATTATAAAATAAGAAAGCAAAAGGTTGGTGCATAGTCCCATGTGTTTGGTACTTTGCATCTCCGAAAGAGCTGTGGGTTCGAATCCTTTCCACATTCATTTTACCTTTAACGACAAGGCTAGTGACTTGGCTCATGTCAGAGCAAGTCACATCAAGTCGATCAAGTTCTTGCAGTGAGTCGGCTGAGTCACAGTCAGATTTGAGTTTCCAATTGACTTGGCTCGAAACCTTGTCAAGTCAGCGAGATTTAGAACTATGGAGAATACAAATCTCTCCCACAATGGGCAAAATTCTTGTTTTTTTTTCTATTTTTTTTTTTTTGAGAATTTCTGAAGTGATGTGATGACCAATCTGACTTTGTACGTGCATTGGGTGTCATCTAATATCTTTAAATGCCAATTTCAGCCTTTTGGTTGGCATTCTGCTATAAGCACTAAAGGGCTTCTTTGGATTGGTTGCGTTTGCAGCTTGAAGGATATGATATAAAACAGTTGCTACAGGGAGGACCCTGAATGAGGCTCTATCTATTGATTGATTGGAAGGCTCTCTCTCTCTCTCTCTCTCTCTCTCTCTCTCTCTCTGTATTTTGTTTTCTTTGTTTTGTAATTTTATTTTTGAGGATAGTCAATAAGCGATGAAAGTAAGATGCCCATAATGTGTATATTGATATTTTGAGGCAACTCATTGATGGGAAAAAATAGATACAGAAAATGTTGATATCTGACCATGGTTTAATGGACAAGGTATTATCTTGAAGGTGAGTGTTGCGCACCAATTTCCTTCACTGGCGCATTCCACTCAAATTAGATGTGGCACAACAATCTATTATCCGGACAGTTCATTGGGCAGGTCCATCAGAAGTTCATCACACGGATTTGACAGCATACCTGTCGAATTGGTTGGTTGATCTTTAACCATTCAGTGTAGGCAGTTGCTAATATTCTCCTTTGTTATTCAATCGTATTTCACCTATTGGATGGTTTTATGTTTCTCCTATCAATGGGACTTTTCTACTTCTAGTAACAAGAAGGAAAAGGATTGAATAGAGGAACTCTGAGCATTTGTTGATCTCAGATGTGTCTATATCAATGGATTAGGTGACTCATTATTACTGGAAATCTCACTTATCAGATTTCCTTGTGGAATAATCTCCCACAATTTTTTTTTTTTCTGATCCACGGTGCCACCGAAAATGAGTTCACCTCATATTAGTTTATTGTAATTATGTATAATATCTAATGCATAATTACAATTTACTGAAATGAGATGAACTCACTTCGAAGTAGCACCCAAACAGTCCCTTGGCTTGTTTTTGGATGCACAGGTGATTTGAAGTGCCAACATTTAAGCAGCCCTCAAATTGAAGTGAGGCATTGCAGGCTACTCTGCTCACTGCCCAATGTAAATTTTGTTGATGCACATGTTTCTGGACATGTGGGGCCATCTGGTGATCCAAGGTGTTGATCTGATGAAATACATGGCTGATGAGTACCGAACTAACCTTTCAATCAAAGCCCCACCAAAAGACCGTTGAAGAAATGGTCCATATCCAAAGACAAATGGTTCACTGGGGGTTGAAAAACTCTTTTGGAAAATTTCCAGGGTACGTCTACGGCGAGCTGTCCCAAATCCCAATGTGTATGGAATCCTGTGCCGCAGTGAACTGCACAGATTGCCCATGGTTGGGACCCTGTAAATTCCTCAATGTAAGTGATGTTCTGCTCATCTCCATCCAAGGGTTTTTGGCTTGGAGACTCGTCATGGGTCCTTTGAGTTTTAAGTCGAATCAGGGTGAATTGGGGAATGACTCAGTGGTAACGATCTGTAACAGTGCTAAACGAGTCTGAGTCGACTCTGACAAGTCAGCCATTCATGTGTCCCACTCGAACGAGTAGCAGCTGCAATTTCGAGCCTTCTCCCTTGGATAATGGATAGCCAACAAATAAATTCTCTTAAATTGGATTATTTAAAACCTTTGAATTGTGGTTCTTTTGCTTTAAAAATGGACGGTTACCAATACATAGTCCTGGTATTTTTATCAAAGGGTAAAATATCCAATTGGAGAGATTTTTCAGGTATCCCCAATCCAAGAGAATCCCAATCACACAAATGGTTTTGGGTAATTTCTGAGGACCAAATTCGATTGGTTATATTGGGATATATTTGAGCAAACCTCTTTTCCATGAACACTTCTTTAAAAGCAAAAGGCCTGGGGCACTGTGGATGGCCACAACATCAAGGCGAACCGGGGTTGGCAATGGGCGGGTCTAGGCCCGTGCCAGGGTTGGCCATAGTCCCTTAAGCCCTTGTCCTTGACCCTAATTGGGATGAAAAGTTCTCTGGTCGGGTGGCAATGGGTCATGTCAGTCTTTGGGTCAACTGGCCACACCTGCTTTTGAGGCGGGTTTAGGCAAGGGCTCGAAAATGCAGCCCCATTTTAGCATATGGATTGGGCTGGGTTGGACCCTATCCGACCTGAGCCACCCGTCACCAATGAACTTAGCTAGATTAGACAACCAACCCCGGTTGAAAACCTGAGACACAGTAAGAGTAGAAGATAGGTGTGGAGAAATAAACTGTAGGTATGGAATGTATGCATCCACTAATTGAACCAGGCTGCTTTTGCCCCATATTCTCTTCTTAAACATGAGTGGGGGTTGGGCTTGGGCTTCATGACTTTAAGCGGACCAGGTTGGGCCAAAAGTTAATCGGTTGTGGGTCGGTTTGGGCCAAAACTTTCCTGGCCTACAATGAATGGGTCAAGATTCGGCAGACCCCGACCCATTACCACCGCTACTTGGCCCTATAGGGCAGAGCCGGCCAGGGCCACCCTGTAATGAAAAGATTCAAGGGAACAAACTTTGGAATAGTCCAATTTTTTCTTTATTTTTTTTATTTTTTTAATGATATACTCCATCATATAGAAGGGTTTGGATCACTAGAACATTTCCCAGACCCACTGAGTGTCTTTAAATTACAAACGTACCGCTCACGAGTGTCTTTAAATCATTCATTCCTTCTTTTTTTTTGTAATGTGGCGGCCCACTTGAGGATTGGATTGGGCCAACAGGACAGCTAGGCGCTTCATTATCGACCCCGTCCTGGCCCGCCTCAAACACCCGGCTTAGTTTTCAAGCCCGAGTTGGCCATTGGGCCAAGTTTAGGTGCCCAAGCTAGGGGGCCCAGCCCATTATCACACCTGATCCCAACGTATAAATAAATAAATAAAAAGGTCACCTTCTCATGTAATCCGATTGTATAGAATGTAAGACTATGATTTTAACCTAATTGTGTTTTATGCTGTCCTTTGCTATGTTCTCCTATTAAACCTCAATAACAAAATATCACTATCATGCTCTTTTTTTCTTTCTTTTTTCCTTTTTCAGTTTTAATCAATTAATATAATGAAATAAGGGCCGCCCATCTCTTTCATGATTTGTATCCTTTCATCAATCTTAGCCACAGAAACCCCAAACCCTAATATATTAAAATTGCAAATTGTAACAATAATAGAGAAATCTTGATTAATGTTATTTTAAGATGGTTACTTTGGAGTTCTCTTTTGGCCGTACATTCATTAAGATGAGGCTTGAATAGTAAGTTATCTAGAATGGAAATTAGAATAAACTTCATTATAAAACTAGCAATATTAAATGAAGGGAGTTTTCAAGCACTAGACTCCTGTGATAGTTTATCACCATTTTGAAAATGGTGGTGACTCGTCCTCCTTGCATGTGGCACTCATGCATGGGTATCCAGGCCATCCAAACCATGGGTCACACTGATTAGGCAATTACACCCCTGCAATTGATGGTTACTAAATGGATGATTAAAAGAAAATAGTGAGTTGCTCAAGTTATAAGGGCAAAAAATCGGATGGCTATTATCTTTTGATCATCGGTAAGCTTCATCCGTAATTGGGCCAGCAATTCGGACAGTCTAGATTGTCTTATGTGTGTGCCATGCGTATGGTGGAAAAGTCACTACTATTTCTAAAATGGTGGTGAACTATCAATTGAATAAATTAAAAGCTTGATGTACTAACTCATGAGTCTTGGCTCTGTTGGGGAAGCGGATTGCGTGTGTGGCACCCAATATCTGTGGTGTGTAGACGTCACCAGGTTATGTGGGACCCACCCTGATGTATGTGTTATATCCACACCGTTCATCTATTTTGCGAGATCAATTTATTGAATGGGACATAAAATGAGGTAGATCCAACACTCAAGTGAAGAAAGCAGTAGGGATTGAACGCTGACCATTGAAAACTTATTCACGGCCAAGAAGTTTGGGATCAAGCTGATATTTGTACGTCTGTGTGACTTTATGAACAGGTTGGATGGCCAATAGACATTATGGTAGGCCTTAGGAAGGTTTCAACATTGGATTTGCATATTTTTAAGCAATACCATAAAATTATCTTCCAAAAGGGATGGATGGACAGCGTGGATATAACACATGCATCATGATGGTGTAAGACTCCATTAGGTGGGCCACACATGATCATCTGTTTAGATCATGATTGTTGGATTATTTAGATTGAGCGATTCAGTGGGCCCCACTACAGTTGTGATCATTGCAAATAGGTTTGGGGCGGGACGCTTGAACCGTGTTCCCTATACGTGGTTATTAAGCCAGATATGGAAACCTACGGTGTGGAGACCCTAGAGGAGAGAAGTGTGATGGGTAAGCTTCTCTGGCCCTCTTTCCTATAAATATACGTCTTGGTCCCTCACCAACACATAAGAGAAAACCCTAGTTCCCATTGAGAGGTTCTCCTAAAGGTGTAAGGTGCAGAAGACCAAGAGTTCTTCTCGGCAACACGACGGCATCGGGAATGTCTTCCCAATCAGGTATGGCTTTAATATTACAGTATGGAATCTCCATTATTCGATGCATAGACGATCCGATTATTCCACATAAAGTTTAAGTTTTACAGATGGGTCCAAAGAGCCTGGTGAGGCCAACACACCACAGAGGTGGGTGGTGTGTGGCACACCAGCAAATCCGCTTACTCTGTTAGGGGGCAATCCACTAACATGGGCTGCTGGTAATGTGTGGATTCCTGCAAACATGTTTTTGTGAGCTTCTCATAATGGAATATGAGGTACTGGAGCTTTGCTAACGAATGATAAAGCAAATGTACATGCCACACATGTGCCAACATGGCATGATGGCTTGTTGGAATGGCACCCTTAGATTGATGACCTAACCTAAGAAGCAGGTTGATCCATTCATCAAGTGGGCCATATTTCACAAAACAAACATACGGCTTTGAAGAACTTGGCTGAAGTTTTCTAAAACTCATCCACCTGTTTTCATTACTGGGGCCCACATGACGAGTGGACCAGATTTATTTTTGGGAAGACATAAAAGCTTGGACCAAAATGATGGACGGATTCCATCTGGCACGTTTGTGTGCTACTGGCACGTGTAGTGTGTACGTGAACTCTATTCCACCCATAATGGGCAATCCAGCCATATCTTTTATTTCTTTGGAACGATCAAATTACCCATGTGGGGGGAAATCATGGGAAAAAACAACCAGTTACAACTGATTGTTGATGAAGAACCACCAACAACGCATTGTATGTGAGCTTCACATGCAATGGTGCACACGTGCCAATGGTGTCTGAACCATGCAAAAAGTCAGACCCCACCATGAGGATCACCTGTCCAAAAATCAGGCCGTTCCACTCATCAGGTGGGCCACACGTTTATGCTGCGTACACTTAAACCTCCCATTATTTCTGTACAGGGTGGCCCACATGATAAGTGGGTCATCTTGATTTTTGCACTCGGTGATCTCCATGGTGGGGGTCCACCTTTCTAATGGATTGGATATGATATACATGCCATATATTGGAAGTTGTGCAGCCATGGGATGCGTTGTAGGTGAACAGCCCTTCCTAGTCTGATGAAAGGAGTTCATGAAAGTTGTTGCATGGGAAAGAGGTTAGTGTTTTCTTACAATTTCAAGTGTGATGCAGAAGTCATGGCCAACAAAATCATTTAAAAATAATTTCAACAAGTAAATGATAATTAATTAAGTGGACATGTTTATATTATGAATAATTATTTCACACTAACAGCAGTTCATACTCAATCACATTTCTAGATCCAAATCCATCAGGCACGTCCGGTGCATGTATGGCCCACTCCAAAGCCCAAAAATCACACTGATCAATCTATCATCACCACCTACGACTTAATAGATGGCTAAAAGAAAATTGATCAACGGTCCAGATTTGACTAGAAAAATCTCAGAGGTGGGCTCATCTGACCACTGTAAATCCTCTTTCCCATCAGCACTATGGCCCATGATTTGATCAATCTGTATTGATACACATGAATGCCACGTGTATGCTTGGTGAGTGGTTGAGTATCATCCATAATACCCTTCCAGAGAATTGCGTGGGTCCTCTAAAAACAATGAAAAAACTCTGCTACTCTGGCAGAGTGTGATGATTGATACGCAGGTTAATCAAAACTCGTCCACGTGGCGCACAAGTAATTTAAATTAAACCATCCAAATGTATATCTATATACCCGATTGGCGGACACTTAATGGACGGTTGAAATAAAAACTATCCAATGGTCCGATTTCAGCAAACATGTATGCTCTAATCAGAGGTTAAAATTGTTCAACTAATATGATCTTTTGAATGACGACCCATTCCAGCAGATTCTCCAATTTGGACGGTTTAAATCGAGCAACAAATGCCATGTGTACAATTTCTAAGTGCCCGTGCATCAAGCATCTTTCTCTGCCGGAGTATAAAATAGCTCCCCAAAAACAATTCCATTCCTACATTGGAAACATGTGTTGTTTATGGGGGTTAAGTGTTCACATAGAATGAGGATAGGAGACTTAGGTTTGAAGGTTTTGACCCTTTATTTTTGTATTTTTTTAAACTTGAGTTGCACGCTTGCAAGGTGGGCCGCAAAATCAAGGTCAAGGAATGGACAAGATGGGTTTAAAACGAGGGCTAGATTTGGGGAATTTCATTGAATTTTGAGTTCCAAGTTAAGGAATTTGACTCAATAACCTGCCCATTTAATACCCTCTCCTTCCTTTGTTCTCCACTCAGCAGACATAGTAGGTATATTTGGAGTTCTTTATTATTCATTGATAGGGAACTTCCCAATGTGCATGGAGTTTGTACATGTGGGGCCCATGTTTGGTGATCTAGACCATTAAGCTTGTGGATGGACCATGATCAAAGAATCTCTTTGTTCGGATATCTCTAACTTTTCAACTGTTACCATGCAAATAGATGATTAAGAAGGCACACGAACAATCCACATTTAATTGAAATGGCCACAGATTAGACGGCTAGGATCTTCCAGTTTAGGAGATTTTGGGTCATGGCCCATCCATGATGGGAATGAGATCAATGGCTTGGATACATGTGCATATTATAAGAATCTGGGGTAGGATACATGTTTGTAATGCGTTTATTCACGTGGTCGAAAAACAAGAAAAATAAATGATACATGCCTTACAGCCATCACAATATAATATACGTAACTCAATCTACACCGTACATATAGTCGCCACTTAGGGTCGTGATTCACTGAGGGGCCACACATCCGCGGCAAAGAAACGTGTCAAAATCCGGGTGGACAGCACAAGTATCATAGATCACGGCCAGTCAACAGGCCGTGCGAACTGTCAACATGCTATGTTCTAAAAATAAAGGTAGTGTGCATTCATCATGTAAGCCACAAATGTACATTAAATCTGGACTGTTAGACTTCTTTTTCCAATGGTCCATTTTTCTCATACACGTTTGGCTTCCCCGATCAGCCGACCAACATCACTTTTGAATCAGGATATGATCGCAGACTACCCTAACTGATGAATGGCCAAGATCTCTGACACTTAAGCAATAGGGCCGGATCTTCAAACACGTCTTCTAACCCCACACATAAGGGGCCCTCACTGAATCACGATTCACGACACAACCGAATATCACACCGACTGATGTCCCAAAAACCCCACCGATCGACATCTAAGGAACACTCAGTGGTCTGAACTCATCAAACAAGTGCCCCTTGATCGCCAGTTAGGATTGTCCAACCAACCTGGCTGTGGGGCTATTTTGACAAGGGCTGAAAGTTGGGCGGGTTTCAACCCGGCTGACCTTGTGACCAATCCAACATTGAATTGAGCTTGGGCAAGAAGTATCGGATTCGATCTTGAGCTTGGGCTATGCAAACACCAACTCGATAAAGCTTGAGTTGGACTTGGGTTGAGGTCTCGAGTTGCTCGACCCGACCCGAACACAATCTATATACAAGTTACTTAGAAATTTATTATAGTTAAGCAAAATTATTAATTAATATTAATTTAGCAAGTAAATTTATAATGTTTGAAATTGATATTCTTGAGTGTTAAAGGAATAATTATCCTATATTTTAGCTCATTTGCTTATAAAAGGTGAAATTAATTATAATAAACAATTACATATATAATTAAATAAAGTCATAAGTACAAAAAATAACATGTGGATTGAAATATAATAGACTAATGTAATAACAAAAATATTAGCATGCATTAACCTGACCAACCTGATTAACCTGACTGATTTCGTTTGGATTAGGCTTGGGTTGAGAATTCCCAACTTGAGGTTGGGTTGGGCTGAATTAGAGTTAAGGCATAGAAACTAGGTCTGTAAATGGTCAGGTTCGGGGCAGGTTTAGCCAAAACCAGACCCGCCCATTTACTAAACGGGTTTGGGTCCAAATTTTAGACCCATACTCTTTTACTAAATGGGCGGGTCTGGGCCATGTCCGAGTCAACCCATCAGACCCATTTATAAATGGGTCCGGGTCTAGTAGATGGAGATCCACCCAGACCTATTTACAAATGGTTCAGGTCTAACGGGTCCAGGGTCTAGATCAAGTATGCAAGCATTTTACAAGGCTTAAAATCGGGTTTGGATGGGTCTGGGCTGGACGGGTCCCTTGTAACATAGACCAAACCCGCCCTACTTACTAAATGGGTTCGGTTCGGGTCGGGTCGGGTCAGGCCTAATACAAAGTAAACCAAACCTAAACCCGTTTAACAAATGGGTCTATTCTTAGACCTAGACCCGTAGCATTTAACAAATGGTTCGGGTCTGGGTCGGGTCTAAATGGGTCGGGTCCGGGTACCCCATCGGATCCGCTGACCCATTTACAACCCTAATAGAAACCTTGAGTTGGGTTAAGGTTGAGCACCAAAACCGACCCAACCCTCTGGAGTTTCAGCCCTAATTTTGACCGTTCAATTGAAGATACCTATACCTTTGCTGAGTGAATGAGTATGGATCTCCTGCTCTCCAATCGTATAATATTACTCCCCGCCCGCCTACCATCGTTTTATTTATTTATTTTATTTAATATTCACATGCAACGGTGTATGTAAATTTTCACATACAACACGTCGCTGACGTCCAACATACGGGCCCTGGAAAAGATGTTCTGTCTCCTTAAGATCACCTAGACAGAAAAACAAGATGGCCCATTCATCACGGGGGCTATGCTGTTGAAATAAATGGACAGCCGATGGTCACACTCAATGTCTGCATGTGGCCCACCTGAAGAGACAACTCTTCAAATTTGTGTTCCTAGTGATCTTGATAGTACGGCCTACCTTTTAGACGGCTCGGATGTTCCGATGAACTGATGCGTTCTCAGAAAATAAAAACGTTGCATAAACGTTGTTGTATGTTTGGGTGACGGTCTCTTACCCTTTTTGTCCTACGACCGCTCCCATGATTTTAGCTCAGTCTTCATAAAGCGCATGAGCAAAATCTAGCTCACGTGCAGCCGCTCGTGACATGATGCCGGGTGCCTTTTGGCCATCAAAAGAAATTAGAATACATGGATTTTTTTTTTTTTTTTTTTTGCCAAACGCCGCCACGTGGTTGAACTGTGTTAGAGTACACAAAAATCTTATTTCATCCATCCCATTCAGCACTGCTGGTGGTTTGATTTTTGCTATTTCATGCTATGATCCAATCAAGTAGTGGCGCTTATCAATTGGACGGACCAGATTTAATATTAATTCATCCTTTGAAGCATGCGGTTATTAATCTAGACCATTCATTAGATTTCCTACCCCTCGGATGGATCACCTCCCACAAAGTGACATAAATTGTTTAAACTCCATTCTCTCGCACGGTTAAGTGGGCCGCACCACTAGATATTGTAAAATCACGCCTGAAGCCTCTAAATTTGAGTGGTGTGACCCACCTAAGGTTTCGATCAGGCTAAATTTGGGATGACTCTTCGTCCCTGTGAGGATCGCCAGATGAACGGTTGGGATGTCATAGAAACAATAAAATGGGGCTGGGGAAGGTTTCCTTGGTGGGTGTGACCATCCCCACTTCCCTGTGGTGCGGCGTACCTGAGCTTTGAACGGGCCGGATTAATAGGTTCAAGACCCTAAAGTGAGGTTTTGCAACTGATGGACGGAGTGGATGTCAAACAAACATCATGGTGGGCCCAAAGAGATAGGGTGCTATACGCTCCTTGTTGCAGAGGAATCCGTCTGTCTCAATACAGATCTCCTGAAATGACCAAAACACCCTTACGGCAGAACTATATGGGTAATTCTAATGCATCACAACGTAAACAGTGCCCCCATGTAACATAGGGCCGACGGTATGCGGTTTTCAGCCGTTGATCTGAAGCAACGCACAAAAGATGGGTTATGCCCAAAAACTTCCGAAGATCAATCAACTGCAACCCTTGGATCAATGAAAAGTCCTCAATCCACCGTTGGGTGAATCATATCAACGGTCTGGATCACAGAATCATAGTCATGTTGTGGTGGATCAGAAACTAATAAGATTGAGGATGTGTTAATCAATCTGAACCGACCAACCAACCAATGGATGGCATCATAGATGGGTCGCTGATTAAAAACTACAAAAGGATCAGCTTATTTATAACCATTTGATCTATAGATTTATTTCCGAACCTTTTCTCTACTTAACCGTTAAAAAACCAGTGATGGATTGGATAGCTATGAAATTTCAAGCAGTGCAATTTTTGGGCCATGACTCATATATGGTGGTCCAGTAATTGGACGGTCCAGATCCACTGCCAAAGTGGGCCAATAAAAGTTCATAGGGTGAAGATTATTTGCTAAACCCAATAAGCCATCAGGAAGGTTCAAGACCCTTGATAAGTAGTTGGTTGCAGGTGGACCCTTAACCTCAACAAACTTCAGGGTCAAAATGGTCATAGGCCAGTGGTGAACAATAGCATCCAAGGTGTCAAGGTTAGCAGACTTGATGCAACTTGTGGGACCCAGGTAGGTGGGTCTAAGTGGGCCCCACCTTCAAAGCGACTCTTTTCATAATACATACGAGGAATCTTTAAATAAAAGATCCCAAATATGCACTGACATGTAAAGCATCCACATCTGACAGAGAATAAGGATTAGAAGCTCCTTTGAAGAAAATGAAATGGGATTTTTGGATCATGAGAGAACTTTTCTTTTCTTTTCTTTTCTTTTTTGTTTTTATTTTTAAAGGGTTTGAAAGAATTTTTCAGAGAATCTAGTGATTTGATTTGAATATAGTTTTGAATCCTAGTGTTGGGAAGTGGACCACCACCATTTTTAAAGAAATCCCAAAACAATAGAAAAAAGAGTCCCATTGAAGCCTGGTTTGTCTTGGTTTGGCAAAGGATGATAAATAAGCTTTGTTGCATGAATATGAGAAGTGTGAAATGAAAACGATTTGAAAATCCCAAAAAACTGCTGATTTTGTAGTCTCATGAAATCCCCCTTCTTGGATTTAAACAACCCAACTGCACTCAACAAGAGGAGGAAGTAAGAGTCCTCATTGAAATCCACTCTCTGACTTGGGTGGTTCCTTGGTAGCTGTTCTTCAGTTGCTTCAATTGTTTTTTTAAACATCTTTGCTTAAGCTTCTCTATCTCACAGTCGCCGCGATCGTCGCAGAAACACACTCTTCATTACAGTCTTCCTGAAAGGGCGGCTGATCCTTCGGTGGCAGGACCCACCTAACAAGGCATATAATGGCATTGAACCAAGTGAATGGAGCTGTGAACTGGGTTTCTTGAGCTCATTTCAGTTGATAAGAGTTCATTTTCTAGATCTACTTAACAGCTTCAGAACTTCTGCTGTTGGGGAGTATCTTAGATTTCCACATATGGGTCTTGTTTAGATTTGTAGAAGCTTCTCCTTTAGTTGAAAGAACTGGGTTCAGGGTTTTAGATTTGAAGAGTAGATAAACTGTTTTCTATCAGTGTCCTATACAGTATAGAACTCTTCCTACCTTTTTTTTGTTTGGTTTGAAGAGGAGAATACATGAACTCTTACGTAGAAGAGTGAAGATTTTAGGATTGAAAAGTCGAAAAAAGGAAGTCAGTTTTGGTTTGTTTCTCTTTCTTTTCTCTTAGTTGCTGAGAAGAGGGTTAGGGCTTAAGAGAAGAGAGGGAGAGCAATGGATGAGAAGATTGATGTGGATAAGGGAGATGAAGTGATGCTGCCTGGGTTCCGATTTCATCCGACAGATGAGGAGCTCGTCGGGTTCTATCTGAAAAGGAAGGTTCAACAGAGGCCTCTGTCTATTGAGCTTATTAGGCAACTGGATATCTACAAGTTCGATCCATGGGATCTTCCAAGTAAGCTATTTCGAGTTTGCTGCATCGCTTGCTTTTGTGTTTTTAGTAGGAAAGAAACAGTTCTTAGAATTTTCTTCTATGATAGTTGCCTTTGATTTTTCATGTCAGTTCTACTTATGGTTTGTTTTCAGTAGCTATTTCATCAAAGAAACTAATTTGAAGTAGATTCAGCTGATTTTTCCTCTCCAAATCAAATGAAAATTCTACAGTTTGAAACGTCTTTCTTCTTTTCTTCCCTCTACTTGAATCTCGAACATGACGAGTATTTTGTCTGCTTTGCAAGAAGAGCTGGCGACCACTGGGGAGAAGGAATGGTATTTCTACTGTCCAAGGGACCGTAAGTATCGGAACAGCGCGAGGCCTAACAGAGTCACAGGAGCTGGGTTTTGGAAAGCGACTGGAACAGACAGGCCCATCTACTCCTCTGAAGGAACCAAGTGCATAGGCCTGAAGAAATCGCTCGTGTTCTACAAAGGAAGAGCTGCCAAAGGGATAAAAACTGACTGGATGATGCATGAATTTAGACTGCCTTCTATCACCGATTCATCGATGAACAAGAGGCCTGTTGATAAAAACCTTCCTGCAAATGTAAGTCCCATACTAACCATGGTCTTAAAATTGGTTTTGGATTGTGACTTGTCCAGGCGTTGAAATCATCAGGACTTGTTTGGTTTTGGCCTAAAAAAAAAAACTACTCACTGGCTCGTCCTAAAACACATATTTGGGGAATTGGCTCTGTTTGTTCTCCACCAAAACTGTGTCGACTCAAATGGTTTTCCTGCCCTTATTCTCTTATCAGTCTAGTAACCTTGTAAACTAATCAGTTTTTCATTCCTTGTACTTTCAGGACTCATGGGCTATTTGTAGGATCTTCAAGAAAACCAACTCCATGGCGCAGAGAGCTCTTTCCCAGTCTTGGGTGTCTCCACTACCTGAAACTACCAGCTCAGACATATTTTCGTACACTGCGCATGGGACCCAGTTCACTTCAGAGAACATCTCATGCACTAGCGAAGCCGGATCGGCTATCCAGTTCTGTGGTAACAGCAACTTACAGCAGTCCAATGCTAATTTCTCGCTACTAGATATACCCTACTACAAACCCATCAATCCAACCCTCTATAAACCAGCTCCACTCCCCATCTTGACCACAGAAATCCCCCCCGGCTTCATGTTCGCCCCACTCGATATGCCAGTACCTTCAAAGTGCCATGTCGATGTCGCGTCCATGCTTCTAAACCTGTCCCCTTCGATACTTGGGGACACCAGCAAAGCTTCCACGAGCATTGACTTTGGGTCACAGCAGCAATGTAACAGTTTCACTGTCAATCTACAACAGGAGGTGCATGGAAACATGGAAAACAAAGATGAGACGAACACGAGCACATGTCCCATGAACAACCAGTGGGGAAGCTCGAGGACTGTTGGTTTTCCCTTCAATCTGCCATCGGATCTATCCGACGAATGGAAGTCCAATTCACTTTGGGAGTCTCTCCCCTGTCCTAGTGAGCTGTCCACAAGCAAGTGCTACACTTGATGAACTCACACATACTCTTAAGTACTCATATGTTAGTACAAAGTACATCGGAGTTCATCGAGAAGGATTCAGATTCGATGTCATGTATTACTGTAAATCATTTCTGTATTCATAGGCTTGTGAAACAGAACACATGTTTGGTCATGTTACCCCAATCTATCATTAGCTTTTTTTTACCAATCACTGCTACTAGTAATTTGTGAATCTTCATTTGTCACTTTGTGAAAGAACACTACGCAAATTTCAGTTATAATCTATTTGAATATAAAAGAGGCCATGTTCGGGCAACCAGAATCGACATTCCGTCCCCTATGTTTGTCGCTTTCCATGTTCGCGTCATCAACTGTTGTGCAAGTTTCACTTGAAGAAGCATAAAACACATGTGATCTCTCATTTTCATTCCTTTTCATTTGTGATAAGGTGAAATTCTAAGGGTCTGTTTGGGTGCCACTTAAAAATGAGTTCAAATCATGTTCATGAGGTTCCAAAACATGCCTCAAGGGCCTGTTTGGGTGCCACTTCAAAATGAATTTACCTCATTTTAGTTAATCGTAGTTATGTATTAGAGATCATATTTCTTTTTGATAAGGTTTAAAAGAAATATTAGTGATCATATTTCTTTTTGGTAAAGATTAAAAGTAATCTTGAGAACCAACAATCATAATCTTTAATACATAATCACAATTAACTAAAACAAATGGACCCATTTTTAAGCAGCACCCAAACAGTCCCTAAAGTTTTCAGGAGCGATCTCGAAATGTTTTATAGATAGTATGAATGGGTTAAATCAAACAAACTGCAGATCAGCAGCTCTGGTGTGTCCATCTAACTGAATCCTTTTAGAGAATTGTCAATGCGGCTGCACTTTTGAGTGCGTTTTGATTAATGAGCTACTCATTGAAAGGCACAAACTGAAGCCTTTTTCTTCACTGAAAGGTTGCATCGGTTCGATTCCAGTGGAAAGAGCATACCCATGAATTTCCTTCCATTGTCGCAAGGATTGACGAGCGAAGCATGCTGTGAGAATAGCAGATTAGGTGATCACATCACATTTGATTTCCTCAATTACCAAGCCTCAGGGGGTGTTTGAATCATAAGTTACTTAAGCAACTTATGCCTCAAGTAGCTTATCTTGATTTCTACTTATTAAACTGAAGTGATTAAGTAACTTTAAATAAAAAATTTACTTATAAGTGATCATAAACCAAACTTATTTATCTCAAATAAGTTACTTATCTACTGCTGTAAGTAGGAAAAGTTAAAAATCCAAAGTGCCTGATTTAGTGTACATGGTGAAAATGGCACTGACCACAAAACATCAAGTACCAGACCAGCTGCAAAATCGTATGAGTGCATCGGTTTCCTCATATCTCATCGTCGCCGCCGCAGTAATTTCAGTCTTCCCCCAACAATTTGGAATCCTTAAATCTTCAAATGATGACCTATCTAAAGTGTATCCCATGAACTGGATGGTTTAATATAGTTAATGCATGCCATTTGTGCCCAAGCATCAACCATCGCACTAATGGTCCAAACTCAAGGGAGCAGGGGCTGTCAGCGGGCCAGGCTGAGGTGTGTCCAAGACCAGCCCAAAATCCCAGGCTTGAACCCGCCTCGGCCCATGACAGGCCGAACCAAATGGGCCCAAGCATTACCAATGATGATTATGCTTCGCCTGAGTCAATTCCACTTATATTCTTACCCCATCTTGCATGACATATGACAGAAATGCACTAAAAAATCTTAAATGGGCTGGGCCAGGCTGACAGGTTCTTAAACAAAACTGGAGACTGATCCGGTTACTAAAAGGGCTTAAATTTTAGGTCCGGCCTGACCCTCAGGACCAGTATTCCATCCCCAGCCCGGCCTGAAGTCTGACAGCTAGCCAGGCCAATTGACAGCCGTACATGGGAGGGAAGGCTGAAGATCATATGGTTGGGATCTTCGATCAGACTTGGCCCATGCACTAGCGGTTTTGAAGTGGGTTCCGGCAAAGACAAATGGATAGTGGGTTGGGCTTCGCTTTAGAAATGTGACCCATTGAAAATAAATGGGTTGGGCTGGGCTTGGGTCAAACCCGACCTTAAAACTGATCTAGACTGCCGACATAGGTTACCAATGGGTTGAACCAAACGACCCTACCAAAACCGACCCAAAATTCAGAACAAAATAAAAAAAGAAAATTATAAATGGGTTTTTTTTTTTTTTTTTTAAATGTATATACATATCCGCTGTTTGGATTAGGTTGGGTCGTATTACATTCTTAAACCTGAGTTGGATTAGATCGGGCTCGATGAATTTTTAAGTGGATCAAGTTGTGTCAGAGGCACTCGGTCGTATGTCAGGTTTGGGCAAGAATTCTTGGCCCACTTAGTAAATGAGTTGGGCTTGGGGATGACCCTGACCTGGTCAGAGGTCGACTCATTGCCGTCCCTACAAGCCATACAAGAGGTTGGCCCCAGTGTGGGAATCAACTGGTGTGGAAATCAGGTCACCCCACTTTTCATTCCGGCGACATAACTGAATCCAATGAATGGCAGAGGACCTGACTCAACTTAGTTGTGGCCCACCTTATGAACAGATTACCCTAATTTTCCATCAAGTGATCCTCACGATGATCCACACTTCTCTTCGTATCTTACACATGTGACATGTTGGTGGGAAAATGGGAATATCGTAAGAAAACTTGCTGTGTGATGATTAGTTTATATGCAATGGGCAAGTACGGCTGAGATTATCATTTATTTATCTTTACTAAGAATCCATATACATCAAAGTCAAGATGGCCGAGTTGGTCTAAGGCGCCAGTTTCAGGTACTGGTCCGAAAGGGCATGGGTTCGAATCCCATTCTTGACAAATATTTTAATTTTTATCATTTTTTATTTGTTTGTCTTAATGCTCAATTTTTCTGAGTGATCTATACCGTTTATATGGTGGGCCTCTTTTTCCTGAGTGGCCTCAATTTGTCTAATTGATCTGTACCATTTATATGGTGGGCCTCTTTTTCTGAGTGGCCTCAATTTTTCTAAGTGATCTACACTGTTTATATGGTGTGCCTATTTTTCTGAGTGGCCCCAATTTTTCCAAGTGATCTATACCGTTTATATGGTGAGCCTCTTTTTCTGAGTGGCCTCAATTTTTCTAAGCATCTATACCGTTTATATGGTGGGCCTATTTTTCTGAGTGGCCTCAATTTTTCTAAGGATCTATATCATTTATATGGTGGGCCTCTTTTTCTGAGTGGCCTCTTTGTGGATGGGTTGTTTGTTATTTTCAATTTTGATGTCTTTCAGTGATCTAACTGTTTATATGGGATTTATGGGTGGCTTTTTTTTTTTTCTTTTTCCTTTTTTAATTTATTTATCTTAGTACTTAATTTTTCTAAGTGATCTATTCCGTTTGTATGGTGGGCCTCTTTGTGGATGGGTTGTTTGTTCGTTTCAGTTTGGATGTCCTTCATTGATCTAACCGAAAGGGCATGGGTTATAATCCCATTCTCAGCTAATACCATTTTGCACCTATTTAGCTTATTTGTTTATTTCAGTGATCAATTTTTCTAGTGATCTATACTGTTTATATGGTGGACCTCTTTGTGGATGGGTTGTTTGTTAATTTCAATTTTGATGTCCTTAAGTGATATAACTGAACGGGCATGGGTTCGAGTCCCATTCTCGGCAAATACCATTTTGCACCTATTTGGCTTATTTGTTTATCTTAGTGCTCAATTTTTCTAGTGATCTATACCATTTATATGGTGGGCCTCTTTGTGAATTGGTTGTTTGTTAGTTTTAATTTTGATGTCCTTCCACGATCTAACCGTTTATATGGGTTTTCCGGTTGGATGGCTTATTTATGTATCTTAGTTCTCAAATTTTCTAGTGATCTATACATTTTATATGGTGGCCTCTTTGTGGATGGGTCGTTTGTTAATTTCAATTTTGACCTCCTTCTTTGATCTAACCGTTTATATGGGGTTTCTGCGTGGATGCCTAATTTGTTTATGCTCAATTTTTCTAGTGATCTATACCGTTTATATGGTGGGCCTCTTTGTAGATGGGTTGTTTGTTAACTTCAATTTTAATGCCCTCCAATAATCTACCGTTTATATGGGATTTTCGGCTGGATGGCTCAATTTTTCTAGTGATCTATACCATTTATATGATGGGCCTTTGTAAATGAGCTGTTTGTTGATTTCATTTTTGATGTCCTCCAGTTATTTAACCATTGATATGGGGGTTTCCGGGTGGACGGATTATTTGTTGATCTTAGTGCTTAATTTTTCTAGTGATCTAGACCATTTATATGGTGGGCCTCTTTGTGGATGGGTTATTTGTTCATTTTAATTTTGATGTCCTTCATATGTTAAACCATTTATATCTACGTTTCCGAGTGGATGGCTTGTTTGTTCATCTTAGTGCTCAATTTTTCTAGCCATCTATTTGGTTTACATGATGAGCCTCTTAGTAGAGGGGGATACTTCTTCTTCTTTTGGGTGTTTTTTTTTTTGGGGTTAACACACACCCCATCGTTCGTACACCCACCCACCCATGTTAGTCACATCACAATGTTAGTCACCCCCATTATGGGAATCGATGCTATAACATCAGTGTTGAAACGAGTTCACTCAGTCTGCCACTTGAGCTATAGACCTGGGTGTAGTAGATGGGGATACTTAAAATAATAAAAAAAAAATCTCTATTGAAATATGACAAAACTTTGATCATTTGACTCTTACCCTGACAATTAGACCATTGTTTTGCAGATCTTGGATGAGATCTAATCTTGAGGACTTTTTCGAACATCCACATGACTCGTCATCCATGCACATAAACCGTTAAAATATGGTCTCTCATCATTTAATTGACACAGTCCCAATCCGACTTATTTAAAAAAATAAAAAATCAAAACGGGGAGCATGCTTTCGCGCGAGTGCATGCATACTTGTATGACATCCTTAGGCATGGCCTAAGAATCAGATTGGTTGGACCGAATGTGGATTTCCTGCAACAAGTGTGGAGAACCTGTGCAATGAAAAAGCTCATTGAGCCCACTTATACCTACGTGACATTCATTTTGTACATCTATTGTCAACTCATACAAACAGGTAGACTGAAAATCAAGCAAATTCAAAACTTGATTTAGCTATGCGACAAAAACAATAGAGATGGGAATGCCCCAACCATACCATTGGAACATCCTTAGACTTATGATAGTTTTGGACCTATTTGCCTTTCGTCCTCATGGGGCCTACTTTAGGAAGGATGTGGCTTAAATGAATACCTGACTGTGGGCCCACCATGAAGTGTGTGCCTTAGACACATGTCACCCATATGTTTAGATAGCTCACTTTAGGGCATGATCCCAAAAATGAAGTAGATCCAAATCTCAGGTGGGCCATAATATAGGAAATAGTGGTGATTGATCATTAAAAACTTCTTATCAACTACAAAAGTTTTGGATCAAGCTGATATTCATGTGGTCCCTTCATCCCATTCTTTGTGGGGTTATCAACATGTTGAAGGCAAATAAACATTCTGGCTGCCCCAAAGAAAATTTTAATGGTGGGTATTCAATCACCACTGTTTCCAGTGGTGTTGTCCTCCTGAGATTTGGATCTGCTTCATTTTTGGGATCATACCTTAAAATGAGCTGTCCAAAATGCATGGACAGCATGGATAAGGCATATACATCATGGTGGGTCCCATAGTCAGGGTTCCACAGAAGCTGCGTCCCCTTAACAGAGGGCCTAGGGAATGTTCCAATGGTGGCATCCAGACGTCCTCATCTCTACTGTTTCTTGTGGCGTGGCCCACTTGAGTTTAATTTGGATCTTCTTGGTACTTGCCCTCACGTCATAACATGAAATGGTGGAATTGATGAATGGAGTGGATGTCACATAGACATCACAGTGGGTCCTTGTTGCCCTTGCTCACTACAAGGTTAGAATATTTTGTTCAATTGAATGGTCAGGATAATCTTCTAAGCCATGCGCCATATATGGTGTCCGGATGAGTGGTTAGGAGGGTGTTATATATATATATATATGGAAAAGGTACCATGCGGTCGACCTCATGGGAAGTTCTCATGGGAAGTTCCCATGAGGATGAGCTGTGTGGGTCCCACTGTGATGTGTGATGGGTATCCACACCATCAGTTAGATGCACAATTCCGTGGTGGGCCATGGGCCTAAAACGCAGGACAATCCATGACTTGGGTGGGCCACACCATAGACAACAGTTAAGAATAGATATTCACTCATTCAAACCTTTATGATCATTTATAGGACCGACTGAGATGTGGTTGATAGATCCAGCCCATCCATTGTTCCTGTCCCACTTAAATAAGAGGTCACACTAAGTTTCAACCGTATCCAAAACTCAAGTGGGCCCCAACAAGTGATTTTAGATGTTGTAAGCATGATTTTACAATCTTTCAGTTGGTATGGCCCACATGAGTTCTAGATACACATGATTTTTGGGACATCTCATCATCAACAGGGGACCCACAACATGCATGGTGTGGATGCCCATTATACATCACAGTGGGGCCCACACAGCTCAACCTCATGGGAACTTCCCATGAGGTCGACCGCATAGTACCTTTTCCCATATATATATATATATATAGAGAGAGAGAGAGAGAGAGAGAGAGAGAGATGCTCACCTATCGCACTTCTCTCACTAAAATTCGTGAGCACTTTTTCATGACTCATTTCACACTAAATAAGTCTAAAATCTGAGCCGTCCATGCGATGTAGCACCTAAAAAACTCTAAAGCCCATCTTTCGACTTATTTCAGAACTTTGGTGGGTCATGAAAGAAGGAAACAGTTTCCTCCCTTTATTTGTCTCTTGCTTTCTGTTGCAGCCCACCAATGTTTTGGATTAGGTTAAAAGATGGGTCTTGGAAGTTTTTTTGGGGTGCTGCATCACATTAACGGCTCAGATTTTGGGCTCACATCATGTGCAATGAACCTTAAAAAGTGCTCATGAGTTTCTTACGAGAGACATGCCCAGGTGAGCATTATTTTTTTCAACCAATGCAACAAAAAACATGTGCCCACGCCAAATGAAACAGTGTGACCAGAAACGTCCACAATTGAAACCTTCCTGAGCCTACCATGATGTTTATAAGTCTTTCAAACCGTTCACTTGGTTCCACTCAGATATCATCCTGACATCAAACTTTAGTGGCATCCACAAAGTTCCCAATGATGGGCATTCAATTCCCATTGCTTCGTGTGATATGGCCAATATCAGTTTTGGATCTGCTTGGTTTTTAGATTCTTATCTTGTGGTGGTCTTGTGAAGCGGATGGACCGAGTCTATTTGTCATAAACATCTCTTTGGACCCAACGTAGCTTCTGACCACATGAACTTCCTACGGTGGGGACAAGGCAAACCACAATTTTACCTCTTGAGGCACTTTGTCATTTCATCAGCATAGACTGGGTACTGCACCACTGTGCGACAAGATTTGATCTAACAGCTGGATCATGTTGTCAAAGATAGCCCACTCAATTATGCACCCGATTGAGCACCTTTCAGACATGATTTGCGTGAACCCATTTTTGTTAGTGGTGTGTGGTCCAATTCAATCACATCACATGGTGCTTATGCCATGCTTGGTATAGGCGGGGACAGTACCATTTTCATGGTTTTCACAAAAACTTAGATTGCATGATGACTCCAACAGTACATAGATATGAGGTGTTGTGACAAAGCAGGATTTGATTGGACACATGCCTCTAGGGGAATTGAGTATAATGTGAACCTAACAATGTCAAATATGCTGGGTCCCTTCTCATGTGAAGGTGGGACCCACACGTGTGGACTTAAGTAGCTCTTTTAATGCCATGTGCCTGGGGTACTTTTGTTTTTTTCCGTCAATCAAGTAAAATGAGGGGGAAAAAAAGAGCTTTTGCTTAGAGAGAGTTTTATAGCCACATTGGTTGGTTTTGTTTTGTTTTGTTTTGTTTTTTTAATTTAAGGCGAAGAGAGAAAGGGGTTTTGTATGAGAGGAGAACAAGAGTATTCTACACCAAAAATCTTCAAATCCAAGTTTGTGGAAATCTATCTACAATGTCAGTTTCTTCGATTGTTTTGTCTACGATTGTGTTAGTAATTTTTTATAATTCTTAATTCGTGAGAAATTCTTTGGTTAGTTTTATAGCCACATTGGTTGGCTATAAAAAATCTTAATTTTCTATAATTCTTAATTCGTGAGAAAAACAGAGCTTTTGCTTAGAGAGAGTTTTATAGCCACATTGGTTGATTTTGTTTTGTTTTTTTCTTTTTTTATTTAAGGTGGAGAGAGGGGTTTTGTATGAGAGGAGAACAAGAGTATTCTATAACAAAAATCTTCAAATCCAAGTTTGTGGAAGTCTATCTACAATGTCAGTTTCTTCGATTGTTTTGTCTACGATTGTGTTGGTAATTTTCTATAATTCTTAATTGGTGAGAAATTCTTTTATTTCATGTTATTCGGAATTCAATTTTAGATGAATTAGTTTTGGCAAGAGAAGTGGGTATCTTGATGATGATACTTCTATTATTTTTATTACGGTGTATTTATATTGAAAAATGTCCCGTGGTTTTTCTCTTCATATTAAAATGTTTCTCGCCTAAAAAATCTTTTGATTTACTTATTTGCATTAGAAGTGATTTTTATCCATTAAATCTTTTCCATTGTTAATGCCATTGATTTGCACACAAAAAGAAAAGATGTGTGGTTTCCCAAAAAGATATACTTTAGATTGGGCCCATCTCTAACAACAATAGCAAATCTTTCTTTTGTTTTGGTTAGTACACACCCTATTGTTAGTATGCCCACCCCATTGTTAGTCACACTACACTATAGTCACCCCCACTTAGAAATTCATACCAGGACAACGAGCTTATGGTAGCATATCACAATCCTACCTCTCATTATTATCATTATTATTATTATTATTATTATTTTCTCCAGAGAAACAATGAAACTGGGGTGCCACCTTTTACATCATGTGGATACCAAGACCCGCACCCATCTCTCCAGGTGACGCATGAATCAGGACCATCCATCTAGTTCAACCGACTAAAGGACAATCTAAGCCAACCAGTGGTTGAAGTCAATGATTGAGGATATAAATTACTTTTATCCATAGACCATCAACAGCAGAGTCTAATAACATCCTGCCATCTTGACGGTGAAGGTGGGATGCCTAGACTTGTACCCATCTCTACATGTGACGCATGAATCAAGACCATTCATCTAGTTCTACCCACTAAAGGACAATCCAAGCCAACCACCACCTTTGAATTCAATATTTAAGGTGGATACCTAGACTTGCACCCATATCTACGGTTGACACATGAATGAAGACCATCCATCTATTTCTACTCACTAAAGGACAATCCAAGCCAACCACCTTTGAAGTCAATATTTAAGTATATCTGTTCTTTTTTACCATAGACCATTGGCAGCAACTGCAATAACAACCTGCCGGCCACCTTGCCGGTGAAGTTGGATACCTAGATTCGCACCCATCTCTACAGGCGACGCATGAATCGGGACTGTCCATCCAATTCTACCCACTAAAGGTGTCAACACCTAAGCTCTGAAGGGCGATAGCAATGCATGCACGTATGACATCCAATCCATCAATTACGCCACCATGCGATTTATCACATCGATTCTCAAAATTAAGTTCTAATCAAAATTCAGGCCACCCCACGGGAACAATGTAAAAACATATCTAAAACCTCTACATTCACGCCATGTGACCCGCCTGACTATTGGAATTGGACGATTTTTGGAATGTATCTTCTTCATAGTGCAAATCAAATGATGGACAGGTTAGATAGCAACAACCACCACCCTACCATAATTACTACGCCTAGAGCGTACCTACTGCCACATGGGTCTAACTTTCATTAGACCCAGCCCATTGACCATATAAGCTGCCTCTCGTTCAGGCCGGAACACAAAAATCATGACCATCAAAACCTCAGGTAGACGACAGCACCGGAAATAGTTGGCATGGAATGCCCACTTTAGTTTTGTGCAGGGCTAACAGTACTCTCTACATCCCATCTAATCCATTCATCTAATGTGCCTCATTAGGATGAGAGAATTTGCCAATTTAGATTGTGGAATTGATTGCAGCATTGGAATAACTGTGTAATGCATCGAATATGGAGATCAAATAACCTAAATAGCTTATGGACTTAATTGGCCATCTATTTTTCTACCCTGAAACTTATGTAGAGAAAACTTAGAAATGAGAATACCATTTTCTTATATTGTTTCGGATTGGAGAACCAACATAGGTATGCAATTCCTATGCCCTCACACAGCTTGCATAGATAAAGTCCATGTCCTACTGCAACAATGCAACAATGCAGTACTTAACTCACTCTTTTATCCCTTTATGAGATCACAACTGTAATGAGTCCACTGGTTGGCCCACCCATATTCATCAGAGCCATTATCAATTGGGCTCACCATATAGAAAACTTACGTTTTAGGTATAATTTAAAGCATACCCAGTGTTGAATTAGCCTTTTTTTTTTTATTCGTTAATACAGGGCAAGCAAGAGGTGTTGTACGTGATGGACGGTCTGAATCTCATGCACCCTAGAGTTGTTTCCGTCGCAGAAGCCGCAACTCGATTCAGACAGGGCAAGGCAGGTGTCACTAGCGACACACGTTTCTTCCTTTGATTCTTTCAGAGGAGCTATGTGGTACTCAGGCTGAGCATGCCCTTGCTACGCAGGCACTTTTAAATTGCATACGTGGCATACATTTACTCAAATAAACCCGACTGTATCTGTCTACAGGTCACAAACCCAAGGCTAAATTGTTTGAACAATCCTGACCATTGACTCATGGCAATAGTACCGTTGGAGTTTTTATTTTTGACCGTTCAAAAAATGTCCACCAATTAATTGGACAGATAATAAAAGAAGCATAATTTTGGTTTATGATACATATAAACTAACTACCATAAATTGGACGGTTTAAATTGACTAATTTTATGCCACGTGTGCATGTTCTAAGTGCCCGAGTATCATCGATCACACTCTGCCAGAGTATCGAAGTTTTTCTCATCTTCTTAAGATCGAACTCTCTACGGAGAGGGCAATGGAGGCGAAGGCAGTGAAGCTGCATGGGATGTGGGCTAGCTCTTTCTGCATGAGGGTTGAGATGGCCCTTAAGCTGAAGGGCATATCCTATGAACACGTGGAAGAAGATCTGGCCAACAAGAGCCAGCTGCTCCTACAGTACAATCCTGTCCACAAGCTGGTCCCTGTCCTGGTCCATGATGGACGGCCCATAGCTGAGTCTGTCGTCATCCTCGAATATATGGAGGATACATGGAAGGACCCTTCCTTCTTGTTACCCCAGGATCCTTACATGCGAGCCAGGGTCCGCTTCTGGGCCCAATTTTTTGACCACACGGTGCGTTCGCCATCCCAAACTTTCTTTGTTCCACCTTTTCTTTCTTGCTTGCCTGCCTTTTTTTTTTTTTTTTCATTTGATCTGTGAGAGACGTGCAAGGCTGTCAACGAGCTAGATTCGTGGTGGGCTAAGGCTTTGATGATAGATACTGTGGCCTTCAAAATTTGATAATTGGTACGTTTGTTGGGTTTCGGGTGGGACAGAGCCTCTTACAGCTCGAACCGAACTAAATGCTAATGACCCCAAAAATCGAGATGGACAAAGAGACCATGACAAGACATCCATGACCGAGAATAGAGGCAATTTGGTTGTCTATTTAGCCCTCTGTAAATAAAATCAGTCAATTTATGAATGGAAGAATTTATCCGTCTAATGAGTTCCTTTTGCCTTTTAGTTGAAATGACTTTTTCTCACCACAATAGTAGAGATAATCCAATTAATGCATTGTGAGAGAAGAAGGAAGCCAATTGTATAGAATTGAGAATAAAAACTTACAATAATATCTATTGGTGATCCAACATTTGTAGCATAGATGGCGAGGCCCTAAATCTAAGTCTTCCTTGGTCTAGCAAGTCCTAGCAACTTTTTCTTGCCATAATTTGCGTAAACACCCATACACAAATTATGGTTGGTGTCACATCCCATTGTTTCCTTGTGGTGTGGTTTGAATTGTGGCTGTGGCTGATTTTTAGCCCCAAGTCCTAGCATCCATGAGCTCACTCAATGGGTGGAGTGGATGTTACACAGACAACATGATGCGCCCACAACACTTGGGTTTGCCTCATCTAATGAAGAGATGAGCATGAATTTAGATACCAGGAGTGATCGCACAGAATCTGCTCCTATGTAAGTTAACATGGACTCTAGATGTGGGGCTACCATGATGTGGTATGCCCTCTCTTGTTTGGGCCCGAGGGGCGATTCAAAATTTAGGTGGGCCCCAACCATGGTAAAAACCTAAAAATTATGCCCAAAACCTCCATATTCACATAGCGTGCCCAAACTACTGGTATGTTGTTGAGACTAGTTGTTGATGGATATATTGTTGCGGCTAGTTGCGTCGTTCTTTGTTTGTCAAACTCCTCTGTCAGGGCGAGCTGTGATGTATTGTAGCATATGTGGAGAACTTAATATAGACATTTGTGCATGTGCACACTGACACATGCTGCATTTTTAGGTGCTCAAAAATTGATGGTGGCACATATGCTGACGCAGGGAGGACGTGGTAGGTCGATCACCGTCTCCCTAACCGATAGTTTCTCGAATCCACGAGAAGAAATAAAAGAAAAAAAGAGGAAATAAATTCCGAATAATTGATTTATTGATAATTGAATGAATAAAAACGGAATTACAATGCATATAAATAGGAAACTAAACCCTAGGTAAAGTATCAAAATCCAACTCCAACTAAAACTCCTAGAAAACACAACTTACTATAAATAGTAAACTTACTATTTATAGAAGTCGTTCAATCCTACTAGAACTCTTGGTTTTCGGCCAAAAATAGAAAGTTATCAAACGGCCTGAACCACGTTGTTCTACGAAATATTCTAAGCCCTTTTCATGTTGGGCACTAACTCTAAAACCCTACAGATGCAAAGTTATGATCGAATTAAAACTTACTATAAATAGTAAAAATGAAAATAAACTAGCCTAATGATCGTCGATACGGTCGATTCTCGCGATTCCGGGTTGGGCAACCCGGCGTAGCGGGGTTGGTTGGCTAAAGTAGCTCGAGCTACCCCAAATTGATATATTATACGTCCCGTAACTCATTCCGGATTGTGAGATACGACCGATTCACGGTCCTGACGGTCCGGATCACTTTCGGCCTCGTCCGGTCTTCTTTTGCTCCATCTGGGCCATGAAATAGTCAGTGACCCGTCCTACATCATATGCATATATGGGGAGTTTGAACTTGGATGCTTGCTTGTGTGATATGTTTGAAACATTTAACATGTGCATGGACAAGAGTGTTTTGCATAGGTATTAAAATCTTACTTGTTCATTGGCAAGTAGTTCCATCTCTTTAGTTCAGACAACCAATTCATACTTCGTCGATTATATGTCTTAACTCCTTGCCTAAAAGTGTTTAGGGTCCGCGCATTCCTTAGGTTGACAAATCGTAGAAATGTAATTTTGTTCCAAGACACAATGTTGCCTAAATCCAAATAACTCTAATGTTTTTTTGAGTTAAAAGAATAAATCTGATAACATAACATTGAGACTGATTCTTTGGAGTGGACTAAGTCGCTTTCTTTGAAATAGTTGGAACAGCCCAAGCTAGCTATGTGTCCTACAATCTTGGCCTTCAGGCAAACCTTCATAGTCTGGTATTTTGTGCCCGCTTGTTGTGAATGTTAATTTACTAATAGTTGTATTTAAAATATTCCATTGCAAAAGGTTGCGTACACGTCTCCAGTTCATTAGTTGAGCTGATGGAGTCAAGAGTACTCTGTGTGTGTTATCCAGGGTTTGATTGCAGTCGTCTTACTTTGTAAAGCTTAAGAATGAAAATGGACAAGAAAGGTAATAAACACCCAAGGTTTCTATTTCCACAGAACCATGCACCTTTCGCTGCTAGAGAAAGGACTTGGGCACCAGGTGTTTAAGGAGCACTTTGCATATGCACATCACTGCAACGAGTACATGGACCATGGGGTGCTATGGCGGTTAATGGGAATGTCGACGTGGTAGGGAAAAAGGTGCTTTGAAAAGTTGCATGGTTAAATGAGATGGTCCAGGCAGGGTGCACCTCCAGCAAGTCGGGTCAGGTTGAAGGTCTACCTGTTGTAATAAGAGGTTGAAAACAACTGACAGATATTAAAAAATAAAATTAAAAGGAATGTAAAGAACTTATTGATTTGAAGAACACTGAGTCGAGGCGTGACGAGTCACTGGGCTTGAAACCAAATCTGCCCTCCTTGGACCGCTTTCCAAATGCAACAGGAGTCACGGACAGTTGGCCTCCAGGATACAACGACTATCACCCTAGTCCCGGCTGTGCACTCGCCGTACAGGGCTCGAACCAGCAAGTATACCGCAAACTCGAGATGCAGTGACTCAGTGAGTCAGAAAGAACAGAAAATCAAACCAGAGTCCAGAGCTTTAGTAAAGTTGAGAGAGAAGATGATTTTCGAATCTTTTTAAAACGGATTAATCAGATCTATATATAGACTTGATTAGGTGCTTAATGCACCGTTTTGAATTGGGTTAGGTCCGTTGGGTTTAAACCCAACTGATGCGACCATCCGAACAGACGCTTCTCTGGACGTTTAAAACAAAAGACCGTTGGTGCAAGTACACTTTCAGTGTCCGTTGGAGCAAAAGGAAGGTGCGCAAGTATACTCACAGTAGACCCAGACCCAGACCTAGACCCAGACCCGGACCCGGACCCGATCCCAATCCCGGCCCGGCACCGGCACCGGCACCGGCGACGGCGACGGCGACGGCGACGGCGACGGCGCGGCGCGGCTCGGCTCGGCTCGGCTCGGCCGGGCGCGCGCGCGCGTGTGGTTTTTGGCATAGTATGGTTCAATGTGCATAGCCCCCCACAAACCACAAAATTCACCTGCCCCCTGAGGGCCTAGCTCATGTGCAAAACCTCTACTTTTATACTTGCATTTTTCCTTGGTTATTTCCGATGTGGGACAAAGAAAATGCACAAACTCCAAAAACAAACTTGTGGAGGGAAACCATTTTCAAAGGAAAATTTGAAATAAATATTTTAAAATTCCTTTTTTAAAATACAACAATCCCCCACATGTTTCAAATTTCAAAACATTTCGAGTTTAGAGTAGAACAGTTGTGTAATAGTGTTGATGTCTATCCGACTTTAATCAACATTTAGAGTAAGCAAGACAGGTTTACAGGAATTAGGTGACTATCGGTCTTTAACCTAACCCTTTAACGTAAACGGCCATACATGCCACTCACACAACTATTCCGATACTGCTGGTTCTGCGGTTTGGTGCGTTTCGGCCATGCACCTTTACCTGGATTTTCATGAGCGCTCTAGAGAATAGCCTAATATCTCATAGGAAGCGGCCTCAACTTCCACACTCATATAGGTGAATTCCATCAAGTGTACACAGCAAAAGGATACACCACCAATCTTGGTTATGGATTCATTAAGAGTTCAGACTCATCCTCCCAAACATTGCTGTTTACACTGCGTACATCTCAGGAAGGGGTAAATCACTGCAGTGCTTCCCAGTCTCCTAGTGTCTTGTTGTTTACCCATTGAACCTATCGCATGGGATCTCCACTTGTATAGGTTGGGTTGCTGACACTGGTAGCTCATAATGTTAGGCTCAACCCCATTCCCTTCGATGTTTCTATGACTAACCCTTTGGATAGTCCTTTGGTCAGAGGATCTGCCAGATTCTTTTCCGATCGGACGAAATTAATCGTAATAACACCATCAGACAGCAGGTGTCTAACAATATTATGTCGAAGTCTGATATGTCTACTTTTACCATTGTAGATCTTACTATTAGCCCTGGCTATAGCTGCCTGGCAATCACAATGAATAGATACAGTCGATACAGGCTTTGGCCAAATAGGTATATCTGCTAAGAGATTTCTTAGCCACTCAGCTTCTGAACCTGCTTTTTCTAATGCAATGAATTCCGACTCCATTGTCGATCTAGCAATGCACGTTTGTTTTGTAGATTTCCAAGATACTGCTCCTCCACCAATTGTGAATACATATCCACTTGTGGATTTAGTTTCATCAGAGTCAGTTATCCAATTGGCATTAGTATATCCTTCTAATACTGGTGGATAACCTGTATAACATATACCATATGTAGCAGTACCTTTTAAATATCTTAATATTCTATTTAAAGCATTCCAGTGATCATAACTAGGGTTATGTGTATATCTACTCAGTCTATTTACAGCAAAAGCAATATCTGGTCTTGTACAGTTCATCAGATACATTAAACTACCAATTACTTGAGAATAAGCATGTTGAGATATACTACTTCCTGTATTCTTCTTGAGTTGCACAGAATGATCATATGGTGTACTGGCAGGTAAGCAATCGAAGTGTTCAAATTTCTTTAATATCTTTTCAACATAATGTGACTGAGATAATGTAATATTATCATCTTTCCTGATTACCTGAATACCTAGGATCATACTTGCTTCTCCTAAATCTTTCATATCAAAATTAGAAGACAGGAGTTGTTTAGTATTATTCACAAGTTTGACGTTAGTTCTAAAGATTAGCATATCATCTACATATAGACATATAATGACACCTTCATTATCAGAAAATTTACTGTAAACACATCTATCTACATCATTTACAATATAACCATTTGATTTTAAGACATTATCAAACTTTTCATTCCACTGTTTAGGGGCTTGTTTTAAACCATACAAGGACTTAACAAGTTTACATACTTTGTTTTCTTGTCCTATGATTTTATATCCCTCAGGTTGTTCCATATAGATTTCTTCTTCTAACTCACCGTTTAGAAATACTGTCTTAACATCCATTTGGTGAACCACTAACTTATAAATAGATACAATAGCTATTAATACTCTAATTGATGTAATTCTGGTTACAGGTGAATATGTGTCAAAATAATCATATCCTTCCTTCTGTCTAAAACCCTTTGCTACTAACCTGGCTTTGAACTTATCTATAGTTCCATCAGGTCTAAGTTTCTTTTTAAAAACCCATTTACAGCCTATAGGTTTGCTTCCAGGAGGAAGATCTACTAGTTCCCATGTGTTATTAGATATTATTGAATGTAATTCATCTTTTATAGCTTCCTTCCAAAAGGTAGCGTCTGAAGAATTTATAGCTTCTGAGTATGTTACAGGGTCATCTTCTAATAGGAATGTAAAAAACCCATCTCCCATATTAGTTTCTTTTCTAGCCCTTTTACTTCTTCTTGGTTCTTGATTTATTTCATTAGAAGCATTAGGTTCTTCCACTATTTCATTAGTAGTTTCTATAGTTCTACTAATTAAGTTCATATCCAAAGTATTATCATCTTTTGTTTCTTCCAAACATGATTTAAAAGGAAATACATGTTCAAAAAACTCTGCGTCCCTGGCTTCTATAATAGTGTTTGGATCTAAAACATTATTCTTTGAATTTAGAACCAGGAATCTATATGCAGCACTATGTTGTGCATAACCTATAAAGATACAGTCTGATGTTTTTGGACCTATCTTGGTTTTCTTGTTTTCAGGTAATCCTACCTTAGCAAGACACCCCCACACTTTTAGATATTTGTAACTAGGAGTATGACCTTTCCATTGTTCATATGGTGTCTTTCCAGACACCTTGTGAGGTATTCTATTTTGGACATAACAGGCTGATAGGATAGCTTCCCCCCACATGTTGAGAGGCAAACCTGAACTATTTAACATTGCGTTCATCATATCTTTTAGAGTTCTATTCTTACGTTCTGCTATTCCATTTTGTTCTGGTGTATAAGGTGCAGTGGTTTCATGAACTATGCCATATTTTTCACAAAACTCCTTAAACTGTGTTGACATATATTCTCCACCTCTGTCTGATCTAAGCCTTTTAATTTTTCTACTTAGTTGGTTTTCAACTTCAGTCTTGTATTTGATAAATGCTTCAAATGCATCATCTTTATTTCTAAGAAGGTAAATTATGGTATACCTAGAACAATCATCTACAAAAGTTATATAATATCTTTTACCACCTCTAGACATGTGATTTTTGAAATCACCTAGATCACTATGAATTAACTCTAGTAATTCAGAATTTCTAACTATAGATTTGAAAGGTTTCTTATGGAATTTTGATTCTACACAAACCTCACATTTTTCTATATTTTCTTCTGATATATTAGGTAATAAACCTAACCTATTCATTCTTTTTATAGATGCTACATTAACATGACCTAATCTACTATGCCACAAAGAAGTAGACTCAACAATATAAGCAGAACTGGATGACATCTTATTATTATCAACGTTTACAATATAAAGACCATCATTACAATAACCCTTCCCAATGAAGGTACCATTCCTAGTCATTACAAGCTTGTCTGAATCAAATACAAGTTTAACACCAGCCTTGTTGAGGAGCGAACCAGAGATCAAGTTTCGTCGAATATCAGGTACATGTAGGACATTGTTCAACATTAACGTCTTTCCCGACGTAAGCTTCAGAACTATCTTTCCTTTTCCAGCAACCGGAGAGGTCCGAGCATTTCCCATGAAGACTTGTTCATCATCCCTTATTTCTTGATAAGAGGTAAACATGCTTTCCCGACGTAAGCTTCAGAACTATCTTTCCTTTTCCAGCAACCGGAGAGGTCCGAGCATTTCCCATGAAGACTTGTTCATCATCCCTTATTTCTTGATAAGAGGTAAACATGCTACGGTCCTTACAAACATGCCGAGTTGCCCCGGTATCCAGTATCCATTCCAAGTTGTGTACAAGGAAGACTTCGGTCAGAACTGCAACAACCGTATCAGCTTCTGTTTCAGCAAGATTAACTTGTGGCTTATTGTTCTTTTTCTTCAGCCTACATACGTTTGCATAATGTCCTGGTTTTCCACAAAAATGACAATTGCCTTTCTTTTTGAACTATTTGTTTGGCTTCTTTTTCAGCCGACACTCATTAGCATAGTGTCCAAACTTTTTACAATTGTGACATTGTATTTTACTTTTGTCTTTCTTTTCCTGACCTGATTCGATTAGGTTAGCCTTTGAAACAGACTCATTGGCATCACCAATTTGATCTCTGATCCTATTTGCCTCCTCTATACGTATGTGTACAATTGTATTTTCCAAAGAGACGCCATTCTTTTTGTGTTTCATTTTATTTTTGTAATCTTTCCAAGAAGGAGGTAATTTCTCAATTAACGCTCCAGAAAGAAATACCTCGTCTAACTTTATTCCTTCAATTGTTAATTCATGAGTCAGATTTTGATAATCATGAATTTGATTTGTAACAGGTTTATCATCTGTCATATTGAAGTGAAGGAAGTTCGATATTGCATGTTTTTTAGATCCAGCGTCTTCAAGAACATACTTCTTCTGAAGTGCATTCCATATCTCTTTCGCAGAATCATACAAAACATAAACATCATACAGTTCATTTGACAAGGTATTCAGAATGTAATGTTTGCAATTATTGGCATCTTGAACTTCAGTTTGGTTGGCTGGGTCAACTATAAATGTATCAGACAAGATGTAAAAGACTTTTAAGGTTTGTAAAGCAAAAGAGATTTTCTGTTTCCATCGTTTATAATTCTGTCCAGAGAAGGGTTCAATCTTGGACAGTTCAGTAGTAGGATTAACTGTGATAGTAGCCATGTGTGCTTCACTTTGGTTTGAAGAGAAATGAGTAAAATTCTGTTCCGAATTAAGTTTGGAACAGACAGCACAAGAGGAACTGTAATCTGCTCTGAGTTGAAATTGGAACAGACAACAGAAGATCACAGAAATAAAATCTGTCTGTTGTTTTCAACTTGAATTTGGTTTCAAGATTGTTGTAATAAGAGGTTGAAAACAACTGACAGATATTAAAAAATAAAATTAAAAGGAATGTAAAGAACTTATTGATTTGAAGAACACTGAGTCGAGGCGTGACGAGTCACTGGGCTTGAAACCAAATCTGCCCTCCTTGGACCGCTTTCCAAATGCAACAGGAGTCACGGACAGTTGGCCTCCAGGATACAACGACTATCACCCTAGTCCCGGCTGTGCACTCGCCGTACAGGGCTCGAACCAGCAAGTATACCGCAAACTCGAGATGCAGTGACTCAGTGAGTCGGAAAGAACAGAAAATCAAACCAGAGTCCAGAGCTTTAGTAAAGTTGAGAGAGAAGATGATTTTCGAATCTTTTTAAAACGGATTAATCAGATCTATATATAGACTTGATTAGGTGCTTAATGCACCGTTTTGAATTGGGTTACGACGGCGACGGCGACGGCGCGGCACGGCTCGGCCGGCCGGCCGGGCGCGCGCGCGCGCGTGTGTGGTTTTTGGCATAGTATGGTTCAATGTGCATAGCCCCCCACAAACCACAAAATTCACCTGCCCCCTGAGGGCCTAGCCCATGTGCAAAACCTCTACTTTTATACTTGCTTTTTTCCTTGGTTATTTCCGATGTGGGACAAAGAAAATGCACAAACTCCAAAAACAAACTTGTGGAGGGAAACCATTTTCAAAGGAAAATTTGAAATAAATATTTTAAAATTCCTTTTTTTAAAATACAACACTACCAAGCTTGAATCGTCCTCAAGAGGACCCAACATGCAACCAGACCTGACCCGAATTCCAACCCGAGGTGGCCAACCCAAACCCAACCTGAATTCCTCTACAGTCAACACTAATAACCCCACCCAAGCTGACCCAAATGCATGTGATTATTCCCAACCCGACCTGAATTTGCTCAACTTGTTAGAATTGGATTGAAGTTTTCCAACCCATACTAGCTCAACCCAACCCAACCTGACCCAAATACATGTGATTATTCCAATCTTGACCCAGGCTGTTCTGAATATGCTCAACATGAACCCAACCCGATTTCAATTGAGTTGAAATTTTCCAACCCTAACCCAGTCTGAGGACGTTGACAATGTGAACCAAGACAACCCGAACTTAGATTGGGTCAATTGAGTTCAGGTTTACCCAAACCCAAGTTGCAGCTCTAGGTTTAGGGACTAACACAGGCAAGGGTACAGATAGAATGCAGAGCGTGCATGACAGCTCTCCAAGAATCAAGGTTTTATATTTATCTAGTGGGACACATTGTAGATAGAATGTTTGGAGTGTACACCACCTGATAAATGGCCGGGATATATGATCCATGTGAGATCTAATGGTGGGAGCCAGGCACTCCATGTGAAGGGCTGTTATGTGGGTCCTTGTATTCTATTAAAATACTCAAGATGGAGAGTTTTTCTTGCGATTATAATCATCCATTTTCTTGAATTGCTTGTAAATTTTACTTCCATTTCATTATTTTTAGGTTATAATTTCCTGATGCCAAAATCAGTAACATCCACATTTTCTTTATTCTCATTCATTGTTAAGTGGTGTCTGGAGTTGATTGAACATCACGTTTCTAGCTTTGATGAAAGAGATTCTGTGCCTGTGACTGGTTAATAGTTCAGTTGCAGACTTGGCTTTAATTAATCTAACTAATACTAGGGGCAAATACTGTCTTGATTAGGGCCTGTTTGGACACACCCTCTGGAAGGGCATTTGAGGCCAAAACACCATTTTGAACTAAATGGCAGATGATGGTGTGCATTTTCATGCCCCTTGCAAGCCCCCATCTCATCCTCCGCTCGGTAAAATTAATAGGACTAAAAAAACCAGGATTTGAATCCCTTTTTGGGAAACTACCCTTTGAGGAAGTGCGTCCAAACAAGCCCTAAAGTTGGATTCCATAATGTGAGTTGGAGCCTTTTTCTTTAAATTCGCATATAGTAGCTGCAAATTGTAACAATTCATTAAATGTTGCACATGCAGCTGGTGCATGATAGTGGTGCAATTCTAAAGTCCAAAGGCGAACAACAACAGACGGCAATGGCTAAGTTTAGAGAAAATCTCAGGATTCTAGAAGAGGGGATTGAGAAGGAATTCTCAGGTGGGAAGCCGTTCTTCAATGGCGAAAGGCCCGGATTGCTCGACATTGTCATGGGTGCAAGCTCTTGCTGGCATAAAGTCCTTGAGGAAATCACTGGGGTGAAGCTGATAACAAGAGAAAACAATCCAACCCTGTGTTCATGGCTAGATGCTTTCTGGGACCTTGATGTAGTGAAGGCCACGTTGCCTGATCATCCTCGCTTGACTGCATATGCCAGGCGAGTGAGAGAGAAGGCCCTCGCCATGTCACCATGAACACATGCCTAGGCCCAGAATTCAGGTTGGTCCACTCATCAAGCAGAGAAAATCAGAAATAGTGGCTAATGTACATCCTCAGGTATACATCTGGGCCACCTGATCAGACCACAAGCTTAATTTCCGGGCCCTGAAATGTTCAGTGGGCCACTTGATGAATAACATGGATCTTGCACACATGTGACATGTTAATCGCATCTCCCATCTTTCGTCGACGTGTTTCTGTGTAATTTCTAATAAAAGGGTCTGCGTATCATCTATGGCACTCTGCCAGAGTATCGAAGTTTTTATGTAATTCGCGTAAGGTTGGTCGTTTATCTCGAGAATAATTTTAATATGTGTGAGGCTAATCTATGTAGGGCCTTCCGTGGTCTCTGTGTTATATCCACTCCCTCCATCAGTTTTCCAGGCTCATATTAGGGAATGAACCCAAAAAAAAAAAAAAAAAACAAGTGGGCTATTAGTTCTTGGAGCTACAGAAGTTTTGGATCAGTCTGAAATTTATGTTTTCCCTTCATCCAGGTGGGAACCACCTTATGAACGGATTGGATAGCATATAAACATCATGGTGGGCACCAATAAGGTTTCAACCGGGGTTTTTCATCCCCACTGCCTCCAGTGGTGTGGTCCACTTTTGAGTTTTGTATCTGGCTCATTTTTGGGACAAGTCGCAACATATGCTGGCCGAACTGATGGACGAAGTAGATATCAAAAAGACTTGGCAGTGGTCCCAACAGAGCTTAGGGTCAAAGGGACTCCCTGTGATCTAACGGCAAATGCAAATGGACTAAAATGCCATTTCAGAAAAGACCAAAATCTGTACTAAACTCGTCTTGAATTGAACCATCACCCACTTCTTCCGCATCTTGTCCCTTACAATGGTGGGCCCCACGAGATTATAAAAGTTCCAGTCAACAAATCTGTCCGTCTATTGTGGCGGAGATTGGGTCAGAGAGATCGATCTAGTATGGTGCAACTGGCGTGGCAGTAGGTAGTATTAGGGCTGTCAACGGGCCGGGCTTCGGTAGGTGTAAGCCCGATTTTGAACTATACGGGCCGGCCCTATTCAAAATTCTGATTTTTAAAGCACGAGCCCGGCCCATTGACACCCCTTGGTAGGATGCAGCTTAGCTCCCCTACCGTACACGTATGATGAACCTTAAGTCGTCCCAACCGCGCTAAGACCAGCTTTACATTTGCAAGTATTCCAGATGTGGTAATCTTGGCCTTTGATTTGTCTGCCGAATTTACATTGTTTACTTCTGATTTTTTTGGGCATGAAACTCAGGACGACTTTTAAGCTAGTCTAATGCATTTATAGATTTGTAACTCTTTTTTATAACAACCGTGGCCTAAGTCAAATCTATCCAAATTTAAAAACTTGTACTATATGTTGCATAAATATATCTAATCTACTCTCTCATCTTATAATCACACACACATCTTTTTACATGTATCATCTTAAGGTTCATTATCCAAGGTTCATAACATCATATGAATATGATTGGCCATCTAAAAACAAACATGAACCATTGATTTTATAAAACACTATAAACACGAACCATTGAACTATTATATATAATAGTGATTTAATGAAAATCAAAGGCTTGCCGTATTGACCAATCAATCTAATTCTCAATATAAAGCTAAATCCATAAATCATTTGTTGAGAATCCTAATTCAATGAAAGCAAGATTAACTACGGATTCACTATTATCCACCTAAAACCCTCAAATATTAGTGAATCAAAATAATTGATTAAATATCTATTGTGACCCTAAGTCCTTTCAAGTCTAAGGATACCAAAACAAGCATAAAAAGTATAAGTTAATACCATACAGTTGGATCCAGCTTGATTTTCTAGATTTTGTTAATATATACACCTATGGGTTCAATGCCTCATGATATGGTTTCATCACACGAACAACAGTCACACCATATATAGTGGTCCATACTTTAACGGGCGTGTTTGGATTCGTGGAATCCGTTGTAATGTGGTGTGGTCCACTGTAAAGAAGTAATGATTACGAATTTACGACTACCACAGTAGTCTAGGTAAAGCTGGACGTGATATCAATACCACTTTACGGCTTTAATTTTTTTTATGTGCTTATAATGTACTCCCTTGAATAGACACATATGGATATAACTTGCTTAATATATATTATATCCACATCGTCCATTCATTTTGCAATATCATTTTTAGTTTCATCCACACACTTTTACAAATCGCATGATATTTATAATGGCAAGCGATCAATCACAACTACTTTTGTGGTGTGGTCAATTTTCAATTTCGATGTGGCTCGTTTCTTTTTTTTTTTTTTTCAATTTCTATAAAATACTCTCGTAGAATGAATGAACGGGGTAGATATAACACATTCATCATGGTGGGCCCCACGAAATTATGCCACGTCAAGACACCTTCGTTCATTACATTCGGATGAATTCTTATGATTTGATAGCTTGGTGTATTCAAACGGTCACAATGAGTAATAGCGAATTTTTTTTTACAATGCATTACAGTGAATTCTGTTAATCCAAACACGCCTGAAGTTATTTTAACTTATCTATTGACCATGACAATATTCTAAATCTAAAAAAAGCTGAATAAATTAAGTTTCATAACAAATTCACATTGAACCTGTCTTACTTAATTTCCTAAGAATATATCACATTCATTTCATGTATCCACATTGATATAATGTTCCAATAAATACATCACATTCATTTCATGTATCCACATTGAACAATGGATATTAAACAAAGCATCAATGAAGAAAATATGTAATTTAATGTACAAACCCTGGTAAATTTTGAATGCTTTACTGGCTATGTTAAACTAGTACTGTAGTAGGGGTCCTGGTCCGGCGCAGCGATCTGCGATGTGTCACAACGAAATGCGTTCAAAACTAGAAGTCGGTCCTATCCTTTCATAGGAAATGCATGTGATGGGACACATTTCGAGAAGGAAGGGGCCAAGGCAGGCAACTTGCTTAGTATTATAATACGAAAGGATTATCTAATTTACTCATTGTTTGTAAACCTTCGTTCGCACGTAGCCGCATTTGGTTCGCATTAAGATCACCTATCTAGACCGTCCATCTAGACCGTCCATTAGGTCTATGCCATACTTCTTCTGCCGCCATAACAACATCAACACTAGAGGATAATCCTAAGAACCGTGACTGAACCTATCTTCTATGGATGATCTTGTCCATCCATTTTTGCATGCTAGTGGCAGTTTAAATCATCGGATCGGTATGATTTTTTTTCTTTTTTCAAGGCAGCCTATGAATACTAGACTCGACCTAATGGACAGTCCAGATAGTAAATATCGTGGATTCTTATAAACACCGGCTGATTATCAAGCCCAGAAACACCAAACACAAAACACCCTTTCTAAGGACTGCCCTAGCCTGACTGGCAGGCGTGATCTACGACTAAGGGAGTTCCACGTGGGGAAGAATGTGCATCAAATCGATCCTGTCCATCAGGTGCGGCGCAAGATTTTCACCACGATTCGAAAATTAGGTGGGCTACATAATGGGTAACGGTGTAAATCATTCCTAAAACTCTAAATTCATGTGGCGTGACTTGTATGTGTCCTGGAATGTCCTGATGGTATGAGAGTCCATTCATCCTAGTGTGGCCCTTCAGATGAGTGGATTGGATGTAATCTACACAGCACGGTGGAACCCACACGGAATTTCAATGATTTTAACCGTGGGATTTCCCATATCAACGGCTCCCCATGGAGTAGCCAACCTCAATTTTGGCCGGGCCTGATTTTTAGGCCCAGGCCCAAACACAAAGGCTTTTGCACCTAACGGACGGTGTGAATCTCATCCACGTCAGCTAATAATGACGCTCCCACATGACCATGGCTACTCTCCTGGGACGAGATATTTGGACGCGGATTGTGTAGTGAGCCGCTCACCACCCTTTACCGTGCTGTGAAGATTCTGTAGGGCCCACCGTGATATATGTGTTTTATCCACGCCGTCCATCCGTTTTTTCAGCTCCTTTTAGAGCATGATCCAAAAAATTAAGCATATCTAAATTTTAAGTGTACCGCACCATAGAAACAATTGGGGATAATGCGTCCAACGTTGAAACCTTCCTAGGGCCATACTGATGTTTATTTGTCATCCAACATGTTCATGAGGTCACACAGATCTGGATGAGAGGAAAACAATAATATCAGCTTGATCCAAAACTTCCGTGATCCCTGAAAAGTTTTTCAACGTTAAGCGTTCAAATCCCAGTGTTTTTTGTGGTGTGGTCCAATTGGGCTTCGGATATATTTTAATATTGGTCTCATGCGATAAAATGATCTTGAAAAATGGATGGATGGTATGGATAAAACATATACATCAGGTTGCATGGGCCCCACATAGGCTTCACACCACGGTATGTGACCAATGTAGTTTTTCTAATTGCACGCGCGTGTGGGTCCCTGCGCATCCACACGCAGACATATGCTGGCATGGAATGAATATGCAAGATCTGCGTGTTCCTACTGATTAAAAACAATGCTTAGATCTTCCACCAGAAAATTCAGACCGTTTCACTACTCAGGTGGGCCATAGCCATCCATTTGTTGCGCATGGTTTGGACCCCTGGGGTGTGAGATGGAGTGACTTTTACCAGAAGATTCAACAGCGTAACCCACCTGATGGAAAACCCAAGTCCTACATACGTGTTCATATTGGCACGTGTACTTGGGTTGTGGATGTGAGGGATGTCACACGCGTGTGCAATCAGTAAACCACTTGAGTCGCATGGAAAAGCGACGACTATGCAGGAAGCATCGAGTCTTCCTAGGGTAGGTGAAGACGGACGTGAATTTCTACAATATTCGTTGGGAACCGGATTGCGTATGCGTAGCTTAGCAAACCCTCTAGGCACACGGTAATGCATTTTATCTTATCCACGCTGTACATCCATTTTACCAACTCATTTTAGAGATTGAAGCACATCCATAGCTCAAGTGGGGCCATAGAGTTAAATGCGTACTTTTGAAATAATGCAAATTAAATGCGTACTTTTGAAAACTTCTTAGGGCCATAGAAGTTTTTGATCAAGCTGATATTTATATTTTACCTCCATCTAGGTCTGCAAATAAACAATACTGTGGGCCAAGGAATAGGGCTGTAAATGTTCGGGTTCAGGGTAGGTTTAGCCAAAATCAAACCCGCACATTTACTAAATGGGTATAGGTCCAAATTTTAGACTTGAACTCTTTTACTAAATGGGCAGGTCCAGGTCAAGTCCGAGTCAACCCATCAGACCCATTTATAAATGGATCCGGGTCTAGAAGAGGGAGATCCACCCAGACCTATTTATAAATCGGTCGGGTCTAATGGGTTCGGGTCTGAATTAAGTATGAAAGCATTTTACAACGCTTAAAACCGGGTCTGGACAGGTCTGGGTTGGACGGGCCCCTTGAAACATAGACCAAACCCGCCCACTTACTAAATGGGTTTGGGTTAGGTCGGGTCGGGTCGGGTCGGGCCTAATATAAAGGAAACTAGATCCAAACCCGTTTAACAACTGGGTCTGTTCTTAGACCCAGACCTGTACCATTTAACAAATAGGTCGGGTCTGAGTTGGGTCTAAATGGGTTGGGTCCGGGTACCCCATCGGGTCCACTGACCCATTTACAGCCCTACCGAGGAAGATTTCAACAATAGACGTCATTATCCGATGTTTCCACTTCGTGTGACATTAGTCAGGACACAATCTGCTACCAAATTGTTGGGAGTCTGTAGGGCTCTCAATGGGTCGGATCCCGATCGGACCCAATTGGATTTGACTCCAAGTCTAAAAATCTATAGTTGGATTTGGATTTGGATTTAGATTTGACTCAATCCAAAAGGTGATATCCATATATGATACACTTACAAATAGCCAATTCCATTTCGAATCCAAAAATCTATACTGGTCGGATTCTAGGTATGAATCCACCACATCAAGGTTTTCTCAAAAGCATTAAGACCGCTTTTCTCAAAAGGTTTATGTACCAATTGACCTTAATAATAGCCAGGTTTGTGCAAATCTGGTTGTACAACAGCCAAGTCTGGATCATCCATGTAAAACGACCCCACATCAATTATGGTCCACCCTACATTAATCCTGGTCCACCCCACATTAATCCTAGCCCACCCATCGTAGATCTGAATCGTCAGGGGACTTCACAGCACCTTGATCTATATGATATACAATTAGAAAAGCAGAATACACAATTAAAATAAGAAAAATAAACAAAAAATACTCACAATAGTGGGGATCTGATCGGATCTCACTACTAGATTCGGATCCGACCCGAATATAATTCAGATTTATTTTTGTAAACCCAAATCCAGTACATTTAATTAATTGGACCTATTTTAATGTCCAATTCCGTATTATACGGGTTTAGAGCGAATCAAATCTCGAATCTGGCCCGCTCCACTGATAGCCCTACGAGCCCGTAATAATTAAAATAAAAAAAAAACCCATTGTGAGGCCCACCAAGATGCCAACGAACGAGACCTGTGTAAAACACCCAAGATATGGGGCCCACCATATTTTATACTAATGGGAACGATGTAAAATGCTCCTAATATCTAGAAATTCAAATCTTGTGGCCTGTCTGATATTCGCATCAGGCTGATTTTTTAATTTTTTTTTTCACACATGTATTGGCCCAGACACAAACCTCGGGTTGGCATCCTATCCCCATTGTTCCCTGTGGTGTGGCCCACCTTGCAGATCTCTCTGATTTCTTCCCCATCTAAAATCTAGGATGGAACCTGCCGGACGGACAGGATATTTTACATATACAGCATGATAGGCACCACAAGCTTGGGTGTTTTTGGCCCCTATGCGCGCATCCAAATCCATCCATGATCAGTTCCTCGTATAAAAAAATAAAAGAAAAAAAAAATCAATACATCTAGAATTTCATCAATTTTATTAGAATGCCTATGTAATCCCTCCTTTTTCCATCACCTTCGTTGCTTTTATTATTAATAATTTTTGAGGGCACTGGACTCCCAAGTGAAAATATTAATTCACAAAAGCGCCTTTAAAGTCACTTTTATTGCTTACAATCATCAAAACCAAGGAAAATTAATGTTCTAGGCTGGGCATCCCTACAAGGTGAGTCCCACATGCTGGAGGTGCGCTTGTCTAAAGTGGGTGCCACTGCTCATATGCACGTTCCAGGTGATTTTGTTTACTTATGGTGAGTGTAAGATGGGAAAAGGATTGCATGGCCTTGTCGGTGTGTCGAAGTTAATTACCAAGTTCTGTGGGGGCCATCATTAATTATGTGTGTTATATCTATAGTCCGTAGATCATTTGATGGCATGGTTAAAAAATTAGGCAAATACGAAGCTCGAGCATACCACACCACAGAAAGCAGTACGGATTGAACGCGTATCATTGAAAATTTTTAGAGACATTATGAATACTTTGGATGTGAAATAAACATCATGGTGGGCCCTAGGGAGGTTTCAATGGCGGGCATCATTGTCCCCATGGTCCACTTTAGTTTTGGATCTGTTTCACTTTTGGTCCCATGCCCTAAAATAATCCCCCTAAATAGATGGACAATGTGTATATAACACATACATCATGGTGGGGGGCCATTGAACTTGGTGTTGGGATTGGACGCCTCAAATATTCAAGCATGAAGACCACCGGCCGGCCGGTCGGTCACGCTGGATCCCAGAAAAAGGCAGCAGGCTGCTGGACATTTTTTGCGACAGCCGGGCGCCCCACGGTGTTGGTGACCGGGCGCCCGACCATGTTGGTCCGGGCACCCGAAATTCAGTTAATTTCTCGCTGGACTGTTTTTTTTGTTGGCCAGGCGCCCGACGGTCTGGTGACTGGGCGCCCGACCCTGCGCGAACTGCTTGTATGCAGTTTCCTTTTTAGTTTGGGTTTCGCAAGGAGTTTCTAATTTCGATTTTTCTCCTATTTAAGGAGATGTAATCCGAGATTAGGGTTGCCACTAAGGGCCGCCAATGAGCCGAGGGATTGAGAGGGTGTTAGGGGAGAGAAAGAGCTATGGAGGAAGCTTGGAGTTCTCTGGGTTAAGGGAAAGGGATGGGTTTGTCCTCCTCATGTGAGAATTAGCTTCGGGTGGCTTGGGATTCCTCTTGTGGGCTGTGATCTATGGTTTTCTTCTGTAATCTCTTGTAACTTCTGATTCATAGTGGATTGGTGTCGCTTTGTGCCGTGGTTTTTTACCCTTGAGGGGTTTTTCCACGTTAAAATCGGATTGCCTTCTTGTGTGTTATGATTTGCTTGTTGATTGCCATTGTGGTATGTTCCTCGCCTGCTTTGATTGCTTCCGCTGCGGGGCTCCTAACCCCAACAAGTGGTATCAGAGCTAAAAGTTGGGAAGGAGGCAGAGAGAATCTGAGGCAAGACATCAATGATATCTTCTAGCATGAGATTCGTTGTGGAGGAGGATTCCGTGAAAGAAAAACATGAAAAGCGATCGGTATCTATGGAAGAAGTAGAGTTGAAGAAGATGGATCGGTACGCCAATATCTCAATCAAGTTTGTCGATTGCGATCGGGCTTGATCGGGAATACTATTCATTGTGGAGTTGTGGGATTGGCAGCGGGATCCACGATTGCTTGTGTGTGGCATGCTCAAGGGCCACATGAGCGAGCGGGTGATGAATGTGCAAATTTGAAGTCGATGAGGCATGAGAAGTGGTGGAGCTATGATGATGACGAAGTAGAGATGAAGATGGTGCGTGTCGAGGTGTTGCATGAAGATTTGAGTCGTGGTGGAGTTTGTTGGGATTGGACGCCTCAAATATTCAAGCATGAAGACCACCGACTGGCCGGCCGGCCGGTCGGTCACGCTGGATCCCAAAAAAAGGCAGCAGGCTGCTGGACATTTTTTGCGACAGCCGGGCGCCCCATGACCCTGCCGGGCGCCCGACCATGTTGGTCCGGGCGCCCGAAATTCAGTTAATTTCTCGCTGGACTGTTTTTTTTTGTTGGCCGGGCGCCCGACGGTCTAGTGACCGGGCGCCCGACCCTGCGCGAACTGCTTGTACGCAGTTTCCTTTTTAGTTTGGGTTTCTTGCGCGGTTTTACGCAAGGAGTTTTTAATTTCGGTTTTTCTCCTATTTAAGGAGATGTAATCCGAGATTAGGGTTGCCACTAAGGGCCGCCAATGAGCCGAGGGATTGAGATGGTTCTAGGGGAGAGAAAGAGCTATGGAGGAAGCTTGGAGTTCTCTGGGTTGAGGGAAAGGGATGGGTTTGTCCTCCTCATGTGAGAATTAGCTTCGGGTGGCTTGGGATTTCTCTTGTGGGCTGTGATCTATGGTTTTCTTCTGTAATCTCTTGTAACTTCTGATTTATAGTGGATTGGTGTCGCTTTGTGCTGTGGTTTTTTACCCGTGAGGGGTTTTTCCATGTTAAAATCGGATTGCCTTCTTGTGTGTGATGATTTGCTTGTTGATTGCCATTGTGGTGTGTTCCTCGCCTGCTTTGATTGCTTCCGCTGCGGGGCTCCTAACCCCAACACTTGGCGACTTCAACGCACCACCGTGGTTGGTGGTGTGTGGCGCACCACGCAATCCAGTTCCCATAAGGTGCGGCAACTGATGTACCGAGTGAATTCCAAATACACATCATGGTGGGCCCAAATCTTGTGTGTTGTACGCGCTTTTAACAAAAGGTGTTGTTGAGGATTCCGGTCCGTTGAAATGGGAGGCGTGCTGGCATTATAAAAAGCTAGAAAAATCTAAAGAAAACGCAATATATAGATTTCCCCTTACATGTGAGAGAGAGAGAGAGAGAGATTTGATATGGGGAAGGAGAAAGGAGTAAAGCTGCATGGAATGTGGGCTAGCTCATTTTGCATGAGGGTGGAACTGGCCCTTAAGCTCAAGGGTATACCCTACGAATATGTAGTAGAAGATCTGTCCAACAAGAGCCACTTGCTCCTCCTCTACAACCCCATCCATAAGAAGGTCCCTGTCCTCGTCCATGATGGACGGCCCATCGCCGAGTCTCTCCTCATCCTCGAATATATAGATGACACGTGGAAGGACTCACCCTCACTGATGCCACTGGACCCTTACATGCGTGCCAGGGTCCGCTTCTGGGCCAACTTCTATGATCAAAAGGTTTAATTTCCTCCCACTGCTTTATTTCTACTTTGTTAGACTAGTAAGTGCAATTCAATTCATGAGTGCGTCCAAACGGGTCAGAAATTCTCTTCAAGACTGCAACACCAGTTTTACGCGTTGCTTGAATACCCAAGCCTGTGGGGTCCACCAAGTTGTACAGGTAAAATCCACTCCGCCTATCAGGTTCTATCCTATATGATGGGGCCCGAGCCCAAAAATCAGCTACATCCACAAGTGAGACAGGCCACATACATGGGACAATGGGGATGGGATGCCAACCATAGCTTTGTGGATGAGGCCATCAAGGTGTCTATCTTTCATCAAACTCGTGAACTCATTGAGATGAAGAGGATATTCAAAAAAAAAAAAAAAAAAATCATAAAAACCTCAGGTGGGCCACACCGAGTGAACTATTTGGTAAGCAATTTTACATTGTTCCCACTGGTGTTCCCATATGAGTTTTTAATTGAGCTTATTTTCTGGATGTACAGTCCAAATGATGGTTTTTGCCATGATGTACGGAGTGGATTTTACAAATACAACATGATGGAGGACAGAGCGTGGGTGTTCTGCAGTGCGCTGGGTAAAACAGGTTTTGTAGATGATTCCGAGCCATCCAAACGCACCCCAAACGTGAGATTCATTTAAAAGGGATTATATGATCGTCGACCTAAGTCTAGGCAGAGCACAGTCGGGTTTTCAGTTTGCGCAAGTCGGGCCTTCTTTCTCGAATCCAGACCATCGGTCTTACAGGCCCATCGTGGATGGACCATGTGCCCGAAGCTGTCCTCAATAGACAATCAAATGTTATCATATCATACTAGATATTATTCGGGTGTTAGTTCACACATCCCACTGTTAGTACACACACCCACACACTGATATCTTGTTTGAATCCTTGTAAATAATACCAGACCATTAATCTAACCCCATCAGGAAAACTAGTTCTACCATCCAACTGGAGATCGATAGTGGGGTCCATAAGATCAATGGTCCGAACCACTGAACCACCCTCCGCTGTTCTACAGGCTAGAAGGACACAGTAGATCATGTTATATTCTTGTTTGGGATCATGGAATGGCAATTATAAATAAGGGTGTGTTTGGTGGCTCCAAATTAGATCAACTAATCATGAAACACCGCGAAATTTCATGATATTTGGTGAAACCAAACGCACCCTAATATTTTGAGTGTTTGTGTTGATGATCCCATCATGTCACTGATGCAGCTTGTGGAAAACTGTCGTGTTATTTGGAAATGCAAGGGTGAGGAACAAGAGCAGGCAATCAAAGATTTCAAAGGAAATCTAAGGGTACTTGAAGAAGGGATTCAAAAGGATTTCTCAGGCGAAAAACCATTTTTCAACGGGGAATGCCCTGGCTACCTTGATTTGGCCCTTGGAGCTGTTTGGTGCTGGAACAGTGTTCTTGAAGAAGTAACTGGGGAGAAGTTTATAGACAGAGAAACGAACCCTTTCATGTGTGCATGGATAGATGCTTTCTGTGATCTCGATGTCGTCAAGGACACATTGCCATCGCATGATCGATTGGTAGCACTAGCAACATGCCTGAGAAAGTTAGCCCTTGAGTCTTCTGGGGCTTGATGATCCTTGTTCAATTGGATGGTAGACATGGGTCTGTATATATGTTCGTTGGCTGTGTTTGGATGCACAAGTCAACTGAATTGTGAACATTTAGTTCAACGAAGTAAGGATTCAAAATATATATATGTAATATGTAAGGTTGTTTCCTCACACACCAGTTGTTGTTTTTGCATTTACAATTCAATTCGATTGTGCATCCAAACATGATGTAGGACGGGTCGCTGACTATTTCATGGGCCAGATGGACCAAAAGAAGACCGGACGGGGCCGAAAGTGATCCGGACCGTCAGGACCGTGAATCGGTCGTATCTCACAATCCGGAATGAGTTACGGGACGTATAATATATCAATTTGGGGTAGCTCGAGCTCGAGCTACGCCGGGTTGCCCAATCCGGAATCGCGAGAATCGACCGTATCGACGGTCATTAGGCTAGTTTATTTTCGTTTTTACTATTTATAGTAAGTTTTAATTCGATCATAACTTTGCATCCGTATGGTTTTAGAGTTAGTGCCCAACATGAAAAGGGCTTAGAATATTTCGTAGAACAGCGTGGTTGAGGCCGTTTGAAAACTTTCTATTTTTGGCCGAAAACCAAGAGTTCTAGTAGGATTGAACGACTTCTATAAATAGTAAGTTTACTATTTATAGTAAGTTGCGTTTTCTAGGAGTTTTAGTTGGAGTTGGATTTTGATACTTTACCTAGGGTTTAGTTTCCTATTTATATGCATTGTAATTCCGTTTTTATTCATTCAATTATCAATAAATCAATTATTTGGAATTTATTTCCTCTTTTTATCTTTTATTTCTTCTCGTGGATTCGAGAACTATCGGTTAGGGAGACGGTGATCAACCTACCACGTCCTCCCTGCGTCAAAACACACCCTCAAATTGTCATGTTTACCCATCCAACCGGATTTAATGTGGAAGTGTTTTGTAATTGCCTATGTTCCATGCTTTTATGGCTTTGCAGTGTAGACGGGTTTTGATGTGGCCCATGATACCGTAATCTGGGACACTTTTATGTTGGGTCCTATCTTGGATGGATTTTACTACGAAAATCTCCTTAATATAGGATAATCATAACCGTCTGTTTTGTGGGCTACAAGTAAGACTGTTAAGAGAAATACAGCAAAGATCCACGTTCAACTAAAAATGGCATTCCTTCATCTGGAGTTCAAGACATATTCCCAAACTGTGCGCATGGACCACTTGTGCGGCAATCCAAATCGTCCAAATCAATATTGAACCGTGGATGGAGCATAACTACAAAAGATTAAAAATAAATAAAAATAAAAACTATATTGAAAAATTGACGGTAACCATATGATTTTTCCAGTAATTTGGTCCACCGACTATTATACATTTACCCACCCATTTGAAACTCATTCATGGATGGTTAGGATGTCTTATTAGTATGATTCTAAAAATAATCTCCATCCACAGTGTGCCGCACAATGTGTGGTCTGGATAGCCATACACGAGTGCTACATGTGAGGTGGATGAGGGGAGTTTGTTTGATACTCGGGTACAAATGATTCGTGATACGCCAGGCACTAAGAAATTGTACGCGTGAAATTAGCACTAACTCAAAAGTTCAACCGACCAAATCATATAGTCCACTCTCGCTGAAGTTCAAAGATCATGCTCGTAGAGGAATCCTGTAGACACTCCAACAAGTTACGTGGAAGCCATGTGGACCCACCATGATATCCGTGGGAAATCTACTCCACCCATCAGTTTTGCCAAATTATATTAGGAATGTATTTATTATATCCACTCCGTCCATCTGTTTCACCGGGCTACTTATGACATAAGCCCAACATCCGAAGCTCAAAGTGGAAATAGAGGAGATTGAACGGCAACTACCGAAAACTTGAAAACTTCTCGAAGAGGCCACGCAAGTTTTGGATCAAGCTTATATTTGTGTTGCCCCTTCGTCCAGGTCGGAGTCACGGCGCGAACGGTTTAGATGGCATATAAACATCACCGTTGGCTTCCAAGATGGGCGTCTTTAGCCCGAACGTTTCCTGTGTTTGTAGTTGGATCTAGATCACGTCCTAAAATGAGGGACGCAGATTGGGTAACAGTCCTGTCAAGGGCTGTGTGGGACCTACTGTCTTTAGCTAAAAAAAACTAAGCAGATTGAAGGCACAAGTGGACCACGTCATAGGAAGCAGTGGGGATTGAACTTCTACCCTTGAAAACTTTCAAGGGCCCACCATGCTGTTTATTTGCCATCCAACCTCTTTATAAGATTGAGGGTGAAATATAAATATCAGCTTGGTCCAAAACTTATGTGGCCCCAGTTGTTTTTTCAATCCCTATTACTTACGTGTGGTCTACTTGAGCTTTCAATCTGCCTCTTTTGGTCCCAAGCCTTAAAATTATATGTCAAAATGGATGGACAGCCTCTTTTTGTCCCAAGGCCTAAAATTATATGTTAAAATGGATGGACAGCTGGGATAAAACATATAAATCATTATAGGCCCTGCCGAACCCTTGATAGGACCGTCCATCTCTAGCTTAGTCCTAGTGGGGTAGTACCCAATCCGAGTCGCAAGGAATCTGGGTGGGGCTCATCGTGGACCCTATAGAGGTTTCAACAGTAAGAATTTCCCTACACACCTTTTGCTTTGGTGCGGCCCACTTGAGTTTTGGATCCTGTTCATTTTTTATCGCAACGCTTAAAATGATCTCACAAAATAGTTGGATGGCGTAGATTTCTCACAAACCTCACGATGGGCCCCATCCAAATTCCTTGCATAGGAGATGCCTGTGAAAGGCTTTCGCAGGCAATCCGGGCCCGGGGTGCTGGCAATCCAAGTCGCCCGGAATTAAGGTGGGGCTCACATTGATTCTTTTTATAAATCCACTCTGTCTAACCGTTTTGGGAGCTCATTTTAAGACATGAGAACAAAATTAACCGGACCAAAGACTAAAGTGAGCCAAAAACGTGAAGATTGAACATCCACAGATGAAATATATGTAGAGCCACAGGAGTTTCGAATCAAGATAATATTTATGTTTCCAGTTCATCCGTGACGTTATGGATGTCATATAAACATCACTATGGACCGCAAGGAGGTTTTAACGGTGGTAATTTACCTACCTACCTTTTCCTTTAGTGAGGCCCACTCGAGTTTTGGATCCAGTTCATTTTTATTTTCATGTCTTAAAATGAGGTCCCAAAACAGATGAACGAGGTGGATTTATCAAAAAATTCAATGTGAACCCCATCTTTGCTCCCGGTGCAGGAACTTCCTGCGCAAGGCTTTCGCAGGAAATCCGCGCCCGTCCCCAGCAGTGGTTAACGAGACATGTCACATCAGTTTTGCATCTCGTAAAAAGACTTATTACGGTAGAGCCGGTTGAACCGGAATACGGTCGATCCATCTCTCAATGATACAACGTGGGTGGAGAATTATTCAAAGCACCACTAGACTAGATAATCCTATCCATCCCATCAGTGGTCATAAATGCAACTGCATATAATAAATAAATAAATAATTTAATTACATGGTTGACTGTGTGTATCCAATCAAGAAAAACGAGGGATGGGATAGTAGTGCGGTGAGATGAGCGGACGAAATCATCCCCCATTATAAAAATGATACTTTTAAAAATGGAAATGGCCGCCACTCGTCATGGTCCAGCGGTGCACATCTTCTCTTATCTAGGTCACTAGATACCGGTCAACTATCCATTGAGATTGGATGTTCAGTCAAAATAACACTGACGTTCCGTGAAATGACAAAATTAATCCCTTCCCTCAACTCAGTAGTTGTACTCCCCTTACTTTTCCTTGGACCATTTTGCCCTTGTTCTGAAAGAGCTCCGATGAGGCACATGGCTGGCTATCTGATGAGACAATCCTATAGCTCTCTGACCTGGAAGTCATGGCTAGCTGATGAAACACATGGTCCTTTAAATTACCAGAAACTCACTGGCTGTACATGGTTAAAGGAAAAATGATGTGAAGAAAATCTAAAAAAGTACTCAGACTACAATTACTATGATTATTGAGGGTGGGGCTATTTTCATCATTTTAAAAATAGTCAGTGTTATTTTGACCATAAACACCACTGGGACCCACTAAATATCTCTAGATTTTCTCCTACAGGTGGAATGCTCCGAGCCTCTAACCAATCATCTAAGCCAGCTGGAATTTTGTATGGTTTTGATACGTTAAAATCGACTGCACTGTGGCTGTGGTATACAGTTGAGGATCCATAACCCAACCGGTTCGCCCAGTTAATGGGACCCGCTGTCCATTAATCAAGGTTTGAATTTTGAGTATATCCCCTACCTACAGTCAAGGGCAGAGGACATAAGTGCGAGTGGGGGCAAATGCCTCCTAAGTTTTCAACTATAAGATTTTAATCCTGGCTGGATCATGTGGTGTGGTTAATTAGTTAAGCTTTAGATTTGCCTCCTTTATGGGGCCCAATCCCTAAAACGATGTGTCAAAATAGATAAACGGCATGGATAAAGCATATAGATCACGTGGGCCCCACAAATCCCCTGACAGGACCATCCATCTCAAGCTAGGTCTTGGTCATAGGAGATCTCGGATTAGCTCCGATGTACATGCAGATTTTTTTTCTTTGGCAGGAAGTTCTTGCATGAGAACTTAGGTGGGGCCCACCGTGATGTTTGTGAGAAATCCACCCTGTCCATTCTTTTTTAGCTCATTGTAGTACATGAGACTGAAAACGAGCTGGATCAAAGACTCAAGTGGGCCGCACTAAAGGAAAAGGTAATTAGGGAGATTCCTACCAATGAAACTTTCCTGGGTCCATGGTGATGTTTATATGCCATCCATACCATTCATAACGTCATTCCTACTGGGATAAACTGAAAACATAAATATTAGCTATCCAAAACTTCTATGGCCCCATGATATTTCAATTGTGGCCGTTTAATCCTCACATTTTCAGCCCACTTGAGTCTTATATGCGGCTCATTTTTTGTCATAAATACTAAAATGAGCTCACAAAACTGTTTGACGGGTAGATTTCTCACAAACATCACGGTGGGCCCCACCTAAGTTCGGAGCTTAAGAATTTCTTCCAAAAGAAATCCGCATCCAGCTTTGATGGGTTCGGTAGCGATCTCTCCGCTGAAGTGTCGTCACCAAGTTCTTTGGGTCCCACCATGATGTATGTGTTGTATCCACACCGTCCAACCATTTCGAGATATCATTTTATGGCTTGGAAAAAAGAATGCAGCAGATTCAAAGCTCAAATGGACCCTACCACAGAATCAATGAGGATAGTGGCGCCACCGTTGAAACCTTCCTATGGCCCACCATGATCCTCGCCCCCGGAAGAAAATTCTGTCTCCAACCCTGCCTACAGTAAGAGCCATTATTCGGGGAATGGGACTTCGAGGTGCATGCATGACCGGGAGTGGCACTACCAAAACCTGAGTTGACTCAAGTCTCGGATGAATCTTTACTGTCTCGGATGAATCTTTACCTGACTCAGCTCTATTTTTAATAATAAAATTAATATTATTTATAAATACTTGAGGTTCTTGTAAGAGTCTTAAGCAAATATTGCTTGGTTTGTTTGTTAGAAGCATTTCTCCGGAAAGAGTTCAGCTACCTCCTTTTTTTTTTTTTTTTTTTTTTTTTTTTTTTTTTTTTTTTTAAGTAGTAATGCAAACCTACCCTATTACCCGCACAAGGCACCCACACGGAAAGCGTTCAACAAGTTAGCTGAGTTTTAAGCCAACTTCGTTATAAAAAACAAAGAAGCCACTGAGGGGGACCTAGATAGAAGGATTTAAGAAGGGACATTGACATTTGTATGCCTACCTTTCTTTTGTATAATAATGGAAAAAATGCTTGCTTTTAAAATAATGTTATCCATATGCCTAGACCTTTCAAAAATATTATCCATATGCTAAATGAAGCTTGACTGACGGTCCGCAAATAGAGAGCGAAATTAACTTTACTTTTTGTCGATTTTACCCCTAGTTGCTATGTAACCTACTTTTTTACCCTTTAATTACTATTTTATTAAGTTTCAACTATTGACATCATTTTACCCACTTTTTCTTACAGTGCTCCACCTAAGATTCTGATAAATATCTTTTTTTGCCTACTGCCCTAAAATAATTTCAGAAAATGAATAAACACGGTTGATCAGCAAATATATTACGGTGGGGCCACAGGTACGGCCCTGCTCAATTTTGCACCTATACCTAAAATCATTTCCGAATACGGTGATTGTCCCTCCGTCAATACCCAAACCAATCAGGGTAGGTGCAAATGGTCCACTTCTTGGGACATTTCTCATTCCCTGCAATGGAAATCCAACTAATCCCATCCAGTTTTCCGTGCTCCTTAGTGGGCCACACTTCTGGGGTATTTCTCATTCCTTGAAGTGACATCGCATACTTTTTATGGGGCCCACCATGATGTACGTGTTGTATCCACACCGTCCATCCATTAGGAGAGATCATTTTAGAGATCATTGTATCCACACCATCCATCCATTGATATTTGTGCTTTCCCCTTGCTTTCCCCTTGTCCATGTCTATGTGAACTTACAAACAGGTTGGATTTCAAATACATCATGGTGGCCCTGGGAAGGTTTCAACTATGAGCACCATTGTCCCCGATGTTTCTCTGGTGGGCCCATTTGAGCTTTGAATCTACTCCATTCTTGGGCTCATGCCCTCAAATGATCTATCCAAATGGATGGATGGTGTGGATACAACACACACATCATGATGGGCCCTATAAAACTTTGTGACGTCACTTCACTAAATCTCGTCAATAGCTGATCCGCGTGTGAGATTTCCTGTGAGCCACGAACGAACTAGGGAGCAGAGTAAATTATGTGGGGTCCACCGTGATTTATGTATTTTATCCATTCCGTCCAAACATTTTATCAGATAATCTTTTGGGCTATAGCCCAAAATTGAAGCATATCCAATTCTCAAGTGGACCATACCACAGGAAACAGTGTGAATCAAAGATTGTATGATCTTATGAACAATTTGGATGACAAATAAACATTATGTGGGCCCTAGTAAGGTTTCAACGGTGGAAATCATTATTCCCACTTTTTCGTATGTTATATAGTCCACTTGAGTTTTGGATATGCTTCAAATTTGGGATCAACCATTAAAATGATATGGAAAAACAGATGGACGGCGTGGATAACATACATTCACGGTGGGCCCAACAGAGTTTATTCAGTTAGATAAAAACATACCGAGTTACTCAGTACGCAAACCGATTTCCCTAAAGATGACGATCCTATCAAGGGCTCTATGGGGCCCACTGTGATCTATACGTTTTATCCAAGTCATCCATATATTTTGACAGATCATTTTATGGCTTGAGCCCCAAAAGGAGGCAGATCAAAGGCTCAACTAGACCACACAGCATGTACCCCATAGACCTTACGTGGCTCCCCGCCCCTGGCTGTAGAGAGGGTTTCGAAGCAACACACTTAGTTGACAATAAGGGCAATGTGGTCATTTGGAAAAATAGTATAATATAGATAGAGGTGAGCTTATCAATGACTAACTTTTTAAATTCTAGGCGGATGAATGACATTATTTTGAAAGGGAGCTTTTTATTGCATCAAAAGATAGGTGTACGGATGTCAATGTCCCTTATATTAGAACTACTATATTAGAACTAATAACTTCACTGCAATGACAATGCACGGGTGAAGAGCAAGCGCAAGCAATCAAAGATTTCATAGGAAATCTAAGGGTATTTAAAAGAAGGGATTCGAAAGGATTTCTCGGACGAAAAACCATTTTTCAACTGTGAACGAGCAGTTTGGTGCTGGAACACTGTACTTGAAGAAATAATTGGCAAAAATCCAATTTTCAACTGCGAATGAGAAGTAATTTATAGACAGAGAAAAGAACCCTTTCATGTGTGCATGGATACATGCGATCTGCAACCTCAGCGTTGTCAAGGACACATTGCCATCGCATGATCGATTGGTCGTACTGGAGACCTGCCTGAGGAAGTTAGCCCTCTACTCTTCTGGAGCTTGATGATCCTTGTTGAACTGGATGGTAGATATGGTTCTGTATGTTTGTTGGCCGCTGCGTTTGGATGGACAAGTCAATTGAATTATGAACATTTAGCTTATGAAAGTGGCAATTCAACGTATGTGTGTAATATGTAAGGTTGTTTTCCCGCACACATGGATTGTTGTTTCCACATTTACAATTCAATTCGATAGTGCATCCAAACAAACCCTCAAATGGTCATGTTTACTCATCAAACATGATTTAATTAATGTTGAAGTGCTTTGTAATTGTCTGTGTTACATGCTTTTATGGCATTGCAGTGTACAGGTTTTAATGTGGCCCATGATACCGTAACTAATCTGGAACACTTTGATGTTGGGGTCCTATCTTGGATGGATTTTGCTACGAATATCTCCTCATAGGATAATCATAGCCGTCTGTTTTGCGGGCAACAAATAGACTGTTAAGAAAAATACAACTAAGATCCACGTTTAACTAAAAATGGCATTCCTTCATCAGGAGTTCAAGACATATTCTGAAACTGTGCGCATGAACCACTTGTGTAGCAATCCAGACCGTCCAAATCGCAGAGGTGAGTATGGAGCATAAATAAATAAATAAATAAAGATTAAAAAAAAACTATATTGAGAAATTGATCGTAACATATGATTTTTCCAGTAATTTGGTCCACTGACTATTTTACATTTACCCACCCATTTGAAACTCATTAACGGATGGTTAGGATGTCTTTATTAGTATGATTCTAAAACTTCACACCATCCACAGTGTGCCCCACCATATGTCGACTGGATAGCCATACATGAGTGCCACATGTGGGGAGGATGAGGGGATTTGTTTGATACTCGGGTACCAAATGAATCTTGATACGCAGGCACTCAAGAAATTAAAGAACTTGTCGGCGTGACATTAGCACTAACTCAAAGTTCAACCGACCAAATCACATAAACCACTCTCGCTGAAGTCCAAAGACTGTTCGTGGAGCAATCCTGTAGACACTCGTTTCTCCATCAAGTTACGTGGAAGACATGTAGACCCACTATGATGTCCATGAGAAATCCATTCCATCCATCAGTTTTTCCAAATCACATTGAGATAGGAGCCCAAAAAAGAGGCAGATCCAAATCTTAAGTGGGCCACATGATAGGAAACAGTAGGAGTGAATATGCCTGCCATTGAAACCTTCTGAGGCCCACCCTGATGTTTACATTCCATTCAAAACCTTTCACAAGGTTATTACTGCTGGAAGTTTGATCCCAACTTTCTCCCAGGCCCACTTTAGTTTTGGATATACCTCATTTTTTAGCAACTGTCCTAATCCATGATTGGGTGGAAGAGATGAACAGCCCCACGTAGCTTTCACCTACTGGTAACTTCTCAATGGCAAGTGGGGCAGTTCACGTCCCAAAATTTTGGAAAGTTTAACTTGAATTACTTAAATTCTTGGTGTGCGAGTTCTAAGAAACTTCTGACTGCTCGCGCATCATCCATCTCATTCTTCCGGAGTACCAAAGATTTTCACGAGTGAAAAATGTGACGTGATTAACGAGGATGGGTGAGGTTTGGATGGATACCTAACTGTAGGCCCACTATGATGTATGTGTGACTTACATCCACACCATTCATCTATTTTGATGGTTATTTTAGGGCATGAACCAAAAAATGAAGTAGATCCAAATCTTAGGCGAACCATACCATAAGCGACAGTCGTGATTGAATCAGCACCATTAAAAACTTAATGGGGCCAACGGAATGTTTATTTGTCATCCAACTTATTAATAAAGTCACAAAGATCTGGATGAATAGACCACATAAATATCAGCTTAATCTAAAACCTTTATGGCCCAGGGAAAGTTTTTAATGATCATTCACCTGAGATCTCGATCTGCTTCAGTTTTTTGGATAATGCTTTAAAAATAATTTTTCAAAAAGAATTTATAATGTGAATAGAAGGCACATAGATCACAGCGGCCCCATGGTCTAGGGATCGCACCCACCTCAGTGGATAATCTAGGGATCCATCCCAACCACGTCCAACGAAGATATGCCATGTCAGCAGCACAGCCACCCCCACCGATGGGGATTGCCTGCACCCTTTTCTCAGGAGGTGCGTGGATACCAAAGATTTTTTCCAATAGAAAATGTGACACACGTGATGAATGAGGATATGCCATATCAACAGGACAACCACCCTACGACGTGAATTGCGTGCACTCTTCCCCACATGTAATTCCAGCTGCTGTGTCTGTGGGCAATGGTGATGTACGGATGTAGGCCCATGGTCAGGAATCCCACTTACTTCGGTGGATCGATCCGGGCATCCCATCTTATGTAGTTCTTATATATCCATGCTGTCTATCTGGTTCTACATCTCATTTTAGAATGTGATCCTAAATCATAAGAAGATATAAAGCTCAAGTGGACCATACCACTAGAAATAGCGATGAATGACAGTTAAAAACATTTTGTGAGCCACAAAAGCTTTGGATCAAGCTAATATTTATATTTATCAGCCGGTTGTATTAAAAATAAACATTATTAAAACCTAACAATGGGCTCTTTGAGATTTTTAATGGTGGGGCACTCAATCACCATTGTTTCAAGCAGTATGGTCCACTTAAGATTTGGATTTGCATAATTTTTGGAACACCATCCTAAATTGAGCTGGTGAAGGGATGGACGGGGTGATATACAAAATATTATCCATGTGGACCACACGGGACGGGTAAGACCCACTAAGCTGTTCCTGGGTAACACCTAATTGGGGGCGCGACTTAGGTGAGACCCCGGAACCAGCGAAGTCAGTGGGATCCTGACGTGGCGCAACCGCATTGGTCCAACTAGCGGCATATGTGCTAGACATTCACACGTGAGAGAGGGCATTGTCTACGGCCGTTTTCTCTCTCCAGCATGCCGTCTCTTCCTCTCCCTCGTAAGGAAGCGGATTGCGTACGAACTCAAGCAATCCAAACCATCTGTTCCTCAAAATGATTTAGTGAAAATACAAGTTCAAAATGCATTTACTCCACCCTTGATATTTCAAGAATGAAAAAGAAAATGGAATTTTCCCATCCAGATGCTCGTTTAAGATCCAGGACTAAAGAAAATTTTCGTATTTTATCCATTCGTTTCAGCGCGATAAACGATTCACGAACAGAAGTGCGGAATCAAAGAATCAGAGAGAGAGAGAGAGATCTGACAGAATTTCTTAAAGAACACCTTGCGAGATATACGACGCAGAAAGCCAACACCAGAACTCGGCTGATTCAGGCGGCGCTACCTTCCATTCCGTTGAGAATAACGTCGAAAAAATCGAAATCCGACGAGGTTTCCAAGCAAGGAAAAGAGGAGCGGAAGAAATCGCCCGATTCAACGGAACGGAAGATTGGGAGTCCATCTCCTGAAGAATTTGATAAAGGAGGAGCAAAGGGGTGAGAGAGAGAACATGATCTCTCGCGAGAGTTGCAGGAGAGGATGAGAGAGCCAGAAGGAGAGAGGGCGGAGGGAGAGAGGCTTGAATGAGAAGGGAGCGGTTGGACCCAAACACAAATTAACGGCCGTTACAAACTAACGGAACTGCCCCTTTCTCACCTGAGGAGATCTCGCACAATGTTGCCTACGTGGACGAATCGTCGTAGGACACGTCAGGGTCCCACCGACTTCGCTGGTTCCAGGGTCTCACCCAAGTCGCGCCCCTAATTGGTGCCCAGCGAGGATATGCCATGTCAGCAGCAGAGCCACCCAGACGGATGGGTATTGGGCGCGACTTGGGTGAGACCCCGGAACCAGCGATGTGGGTGGGACCCTGAACCTAGGGCCCACCTGGATGTATTATTTGTAGATCCATGTTGTTAATTTTCTTTTCCAGATTATTTTGTACTATGGTACCAAAAATGAAGAAGATGAAAATTTTGGGTGGACTACAACATAAGAAACACTGGTTAATGACCATTAAAAACCTTTTGTAAGTCAAAAAAAGTTTTCTATCAACCTGATATTTGTTTTTTCCTTTCATCCTTGTCTACGTGACCTTATCAACGATTGGATGGTCGATAAACATTACGGTGGACTCCAGGAAGTTTTTAATGGTCAAGATTGAATGATAACTGTTTCTTGGGGTGTAGTCCACCTAAAATTTTCATCTGTTTCATTTTTGGGACTGCATCCTAAAATAATATGAAGAAACAGATGGACGGCATGGATCTACAAAGAATACATCCAGGTGGGCCCTAGGTTCAGGGTCCCACCCACATCGCTGGTTCCGGGGTCTCACCCAAGTCGCGCCCATGGGTATTGCCTGCTGCGGGGATACCAAAGATTTTCTCTGGTGGAAAATGTGCCAAACGTGATGAATGAGGATATGCCATATCAGCCGGACAACCACCCCACGACGTGGATTGTAGACACCCTTCCCTAGGGAATTCCTAGGGCTGTGGGCAACGGTGATAAATTTATTACATCCCCTTCGTCCATCTGTTTGGCAAGCTTACTTCGGACATAAGCCCAAACATGAGACAGATCCAAAGCCTAAAGTGGACCACACCATAGCAAATAGAGGTTAAACGATCACTACTGTGGATCAAGCGTATATCTGTGGACCTTATGAAATGGGTTGGATGCCAAATCAACATTATGGTGGCCCTTGGAGAGTTTCAATGATGAGCCTCATTGTCTCCACTGGTTTCAGTGGTATGGTCACTTTAGCTTTGGATCTATCTCACTTTTGTGCCATGCCCTAAAATGATCTCGCAGAATGGATGGACGGTTTGGATATAACACATAAATTACGATGGGCATACAGAACTTGGTGACGTCAACAAACCACCGAGGCACACCACGCAATCCATTTACCATAAGGTGCAGCAGCTGATTATGTATTGAGTGAATGCCAAATACACATCACGGTGGGCTGTAGGCGCTTTTACCGACAGGTGTTGTTGAGAATTCCGTTGAAAATATTGAAAAGTTAAATGGGAGGCGTGCTGACATTTATAAAACGATAGAAAAATCTATAGAAAACTCTATATATAGATTTCCCATTACATGAGAGAGAGAGAGAGAGAGAGAGAGAGAGAGAGAGAGATTTGGTATGGGGAAGGAGAAAGGAGTAAAGCTGCATGGAATGTGGGCTAGCTCATTTTGCATGAGGGTGGAACTGGCCCTTAAGCTCAAGGGTATACCCTACGAATATGTAGTAGAAGATCTGTCTAACAAGAGCCACTTGCTCCTCCTTTACAACCCCATTCATAAGAAGGTCCCTGTCCTCGTCCATGATGGATGGCCCATCGCTGAGTCCCTCCTTATTCTCGAATATATAGATGACACGTGGAAGGACTCACCCTCACTGATGCCACTGGACCCTTACATGCGTGCCAGGGTCCGCTTCTGGGCCAACTTCTATGATCAAAAGGTTTAATTTCCTCCCACTGCTTTATTTCTACTTTAATTCAATTCCAGCGTCCAAACGGGACTGAAATTCTCTGCAAGACCGCAGCACCTGTCTTAGGCAACGCTTGAAATTAATACCCAAGCATGTTGGGCCCACCAAGTTGTACACGTAAAATCCACTCCGTCTATCGGGTTGTATCCTTCATCTTGTGGCCTTATGTCAACAATCAGTTTGATCCACAACTGAGATGGGACACATCACATGGAACAATGGAGATGGAATGCTAACCAAAGGTTTGTGGATGGGGGCACCAAGGTGTTCATCAAACTCTTTAATCAGGTGTAACTCACCGGGATGATGAGGATATTTAAAATAAAAAAATCATACTGATAAAAACCTCAGTTGGGCCACATCGTGTGAACGTAGCCATTTTGGGAGCAATTTTACATTTCCATTGGTGGGGTCCATATGAGTTTTTAAATGGGCTTATATTCCGTAGGTTTTTTTTTTTTTTTTAATCCTGATAATGATATGATTGGATTTTACATATACAACAAGGACGACCGGACAGAGCTTGGGTGTTTTACACTCTGCCTAAAACAGGTGTTATAGATGATTCCAATCATCCAAACTTCATGAATCCAGACCATCCATCTTATGGGCCCACTGTGGATGGACCGTGCACCCAAAGCTGTCCTCATAGACAATCAAAACCATTCATTAAATCATGGTAAAATTTGTGATGTGGTGACCACTCGCCCGACCTTTGATTTAGGCACTGATATCTTGTTTGAATCTCTCTAAGGGGGCGCGTTTGGAACTTAAGTTACTTAAGAGAAGCTACTTATGCCACAAGTAGCTTATCTTGATTTCTACCTATTAATTAAGCTGAAGTGATTAAGTAACTTTAAGTAAAAAAGTTTACTTATAATTAATCTTAAAGCAAACTTACTTATCTTAAATAAGTAACTTATCTACTGCTATAAGTAGAAAAAGTAATTTATTCGGTGGTATCCAAACATGCCCCTAAGTGTACCAGAACATTAATCTGTAGCCCCATTGGGAAAACCAGTTCGACCATCCAACCAGAGACCAATACTGGGGTCCATAAGATCAATGGTATGAATCTCCAAACCGCAAATGACACAGTAGATCATATGTTGTCCCTGTTTGGGATCATGGAATAGCAATTATAGGGTGTGTTTGGTGGCACCAAATTAGACTGACTAATCATGAAATACTGTGAAATTTCATGATATTTGGTGCAGCCATATGTGGCCTAATACTTTTTGAGTGTTTGTGTTGATGATCCATCATGTTACTGATGCAGCTTGTGGAAAACTGTCACGTTATTTGGAAATGCACGGGTGAGGAACAAGCGCAGGCAATCAAAGATTTCAAAGGAAATCTAAGAGCACTTGAAGAAGGGATTCAAAAGGATTTCCCAGGGGAAAAACCATTTTTCAACGGGGAATGCCCTGGCTACCTTGATGTGGCCCTTGGCGCTGTTTGGTGCTGGAACAGTGTGCTTGAAGAAGTAACAGGGGAGAAGTTTATAGACACAGAAAAGAACCCTTTCATGTGTGCATGGATAGATGCGTTCTGCAACCTGAGCATTGTCAAGGACACATTGCCATCGCATGATCGATTGGTCGCACTAGCGACCTGCCTGAGAAAGTTAGCCCTCGAGTCTTCTGGAGATTGATGATCCTGTGTTGAACTGGGTAGATATGGGTCTGTATGTAATTGGCTGCTGCGTTTGGATGCACAAGTCAACTGAATTATGAATATTTAGCTTAATAAAGTGGCGATTCGAAGTATATGCGTGTAATATGTAAGGTTGTTGTTTCCACATTTGCAATTCAATTCGATAGCGCATCCAAACACCCTCAAATTGTCATGCTACTAGTGATTTAATGGCTTTGCACAGTGTACACGGGTTTTGATGTGGCCCATGAATCAGTAATCTGGAACACTTTTATGTTGGGTCCTATCTTGGATGGATTTTACTACGAAAATCTCCTCAATATAGGATAATCATAACCGTCTGTTTTGTGGGCTACAAATAAGACTGTTAAGATAAATACAGCAAAGATCCACGTTCAAATAAAAATGGCATTCCTTCATATGGAGTTCAAGACATATTCCCAAACTGTGCGCATGGACCACTTGTGCGGCAATCCAAACCGTCCAAATCACTGAACCGTGGATGGAGCATAACTAAAAAAGATAAATAAGTAAAAACTATATTAGTTGCAAAGCTTACGCGTGCCACATGATAGGAAACAGTAGGAATGAAAATGCCAGCCGTTGAAACCTTCTCGAGGCTGCCAGCCGTTGAAACCTTCTCGAGGCTCACTGTGACGTTTACATGCCATTTAAAACCTTCCATAAGGTTATTACTGATGGAAGTTTGATCCCACTTTCTCCAGTAGTGTGGCCCACTTGAGTGCTGGATGTACCTCATTTTTGGTCCATACAGAGTGGATTTCTTATGGACATCACAATGGCCCCACGTAGCTTTCACCGGTAGCTTCTTATCGGCAATTGTGGCAATTCACGTCCCCAAAATTTGGACAGGTTAATTTGAATTAGTTGGATTCTTGTTGTGCAAGTTAAGATCTTTTAAGTGCTTGCGCATCATCCATCGCATACTGCCAAGAGTACCAAAGATCTTCACGAGTAAAAAAAATGTGCAATGTGATGAACGAGGATGGGCGTCGGAGGATCACTGTGGGGCCCACTGTGATGTATGTGCTTTACATCCACACAATCCATCCATTTTGACAGCTTATTTTAGAGCATGGTCCAAAAAATGGAGAAGATCCAAATCTGAGGTAGACCATACCACAGGAGACAGTTGTGATTGAATCGGCACCATTAAAAACTTCACTGGGCCACAGGAATGTTTATTTGCCATCCACCTGTTGATAAAGTCACAAAGATATGGATGAAGAGACCACACGAATATCAGCTTGATCCAAAACTTTTGTGGCTCAAGAGAAGTTTTTAATGATCACCATTGTTTCCTGTATTATGGTCCACACATGAGATTTGGATCTGCTTCATTATTTGGTATGAGGCTTTAAAATAAGTCTTCAAAACGGGTGAACCCTGCGCTAGGGAATGGCTAGCGGTCGGTGCTATGTGGACCACACAGTGTCGATTGAACGTCCACCATTAAAAACTTCTAAAACTTCTTGGTGGCCACAAAAGTTTTGAATAGCTGATATTTGTCTTTTTGTTTTTTTCATCAAGTCTTTATGACCTAATCAACAGGTTGGATGTCAAATAAACATTACAGGGCCTTTCAATGGTGGACATTCAATCACGACTGTTTTCCCATGGTGTAGTCCATCTGAAATTTAGATATGCCTCATTTTTCGTATCAAGCTCTTTATTGATCTGTAACAATGTATGGACGTTATGGATAAAACACGGCCCATAGAGCACCGACCATCTGGCTAGTGGCAGCGTCACTAACCAAAGACTCCATCTGGAGCGGGAGGGGTCTCTGGGGGGCCACTGTGATGGATGGGTTTTATCCACACCGTCCATCCATTTCTTCGTAATTTCGGGTTATAGGCCCAAAAATGAGGGATATCCAAGATACGGGTGGACCACACAATGTGGATTAAATTTTCACCGTTGAAAACTTCTAGGGGGCCACACAAGTTTTGGATCAAGCAGATATTTGTGGTTTCCCTTAGACCTAACTTTATGAATAGGTTGGATGGCAAATAAACATCACGGTACGAAAGTTTTAATGGTGAGAATCATTACCACCACTGCTTCCTATGGTGTGGTCCACTTGAGCCTAGGATTTACCTAAATTTTTGTCCTATTCCATAAAATGGAACGCTGAAATGGATGTGTTGCGCAAATAACAGGGTGGGTGCGTTGCATGACTAACAAAAAAAAAAACACTAGAAGGCCAACCGAATCAAACAAAAAAGCAGGCATGATAACCCCTTTTTGGGGTGGGCGTGTCCAAACAGGCCTCAACTAGGCTTGGTTTCACTCCTAGGGAATCTATAGCCCATACAAAATGCTGTCTAGGGCAGGGTGGGAAATGAGTTTCCATGGAATCAAATCATCAAGTTTTTTCCACATCATGGATACTCTTTCTTGGGAAACCCCCTTTTAAAGATTCCAGGGAGCCAAACGAGAAGTAGGCAAGGAAAAGTAGGGTGGACATTAACTGCCATCTAGAGATAATTCCCAATTCATGATATTCGCCATCAGATTCACTACTTTCAGTTGGATGCCGGATCTTACAGGTGACCAACTAATCATACGGTTAACAATCATCTGATGAGGGGACCAAGTAGGCTATAGTTTCCACTCACTTGTAGATCCACTACTGGTTAAGACAACAAACAGAGACATCAGATGGCAGAGATCATGGACGGACGATTCCACCCTGACTAACAATTAACAGTTGAGATCACCCATCTCATTGCATTCCTGCAGAAATGGGCAATTGTGCAAAACAACATGGTAGGATGGATGATAGGGAAAAAAGAAAAAATAAAATCATGGTCGTGGGAGATAAAGCCATCCACAACTAAATGATAAATAAATAGTATGCATCAAAACAGTAATCTAATATTATCAAAAGACCAAGTCATAGGGGACGTCTGAAGGAACAAATAATCAAAAGGGAAAAAACAGCAAGATAGTTGAGGAATTGTCGACAAAGAGATAGAAAAGGAAGATAACGCACTAAAACATTAAGTCCAAACAAACGATGGAAAATATCAGATACCCTTTTTCAAAAACACACTCAAATATATATCTTACCACAACTTCGCATGATTCATCGTCATAGTCAAAATTCTCTCCATTCTCTCCTCTTTAGCTCTTGGAGGACAGCTTTTCCTTGGCCTTTTGGATCTTCAACACCTTCTTCACAATTTTCTGCTCTTCCACTAAGAATGCTCGAATGATCCTAAAAAACAAACGAAAAAGTACAGGATGAGAATGGGATGTTCCAATCTTAACCATCATATATATATATATATATATATATATATATATATATATATATATATATATATATATATATATATATAAGGCAACAGTTATTCTAGCAGAATAGCAACAGACACCAACCTTTCTCTCACTGCGCCACCAGAAAGAACTCCACCGTAAGCTCGATTCACAGTTCTTCTGTTTCTTGACAATCTCGACCTCTTATACTCAGCAGGTCTCAAGTGAGGAATCTGAAAAGTGCAACCAATAACATCAGGATTCAATTTTCAATTAAAGCATGTGAGAAGATGCACATGGTAATGTAAAAAACTTCAGTAACTCTTTCAAGGCACAGTGGTATAATTTAAAGAGTAAGATGTAGCAAACAGATTAAGAGATCAGGACCTTTGAATCGGTGGGTCACTGGGTGGCTAAGCTACATGCCAGAATTCAGAATGATTGGCCAAATAGGACAACAAAGTTGAGTGTATCTAGTTGAATGTGGACTTCTGCTAACTGATTCTCCTCTAGTAGGCAAATTACTGGATGATTGCCACTGTCAAATCCTCTTTGATTTTTTCAGTATGGATTATCAACAAGGGCCCATCAGATAAAATGTCCCGGTAACAATACATGTTTGCAAATGTACAATAACAGGCGGCATGCACAGTATTAGCATTCCTCTAATTTTGATGGTTGGTTATCAACTAAGTGTCTCGAAAATACATTGACAAATATGCATATAACGAGGCAGAAGGCAAAACAACAATTCAGATTATTGAAGTTTCAAACTAAATGCAGGTGCACACATTTTTTATTCTCAAAATGACCTGAAACAAAAAGAGATGATGTAGACCTGTTCTCACAGGGTGACAGAAAGGGTAAAGGTTGCTTCTTAGTACACACAAAATAAAAATAAAAATAAAAAACCCATTTCAGCTGCAAAATAATGTCTGAACAACATGATTGGATTCAGCCCTGATGCAGCAAGACATTTCGCATGTTGACTGTCTTACTGTAAGACCGTATCAATCTATAAGGTGTGAACACAATTCTGCCCCTCGATCATTTTTTCAATGACAATTCTGTGTCGATTGAACATCATTTGGTACTACCTGAAAATGGGCATTATTCTTGAGAGATAAAATCAACATGACAAATATCTGACCATTTTGATTCTAGGTGACACTACTGCCACAGAGGGCCCAACTTTGGATTGTTTGAAATACAATGTGTCTGAAACATATATAGCAGATGAATCACCACCCTATTGCAAAATGGCAGTAACTAAGCAGCACAATCCAGCACTGCAAATCAGTACAGAACAACATGCTCTCAAACAAAACATTAAAACTATTGAAACCCCAGCCTCTTTGAAACATCAATTTAGAATGTATGTTACACTGGTAAGAAGAGGAAACTTGATCAATTAACAACATCATTCACATACAAAAAAAGTGCAGGCAAACAGACATGGGTGCCTGGCCAGCAATAAACATTAAAAAATGAAAACCCATAAATCAAGCAGCATGGACTGTAAGAAAAGTCTATCATAGAGCCCAAAGTAAAACAGCTCAACAAATATCTAAACCATACCATAAAAGGAAGGTCTTAATTCTTAAACCAGCTTGCTTCACCTATATGATGTTCCCTTGCACAACAAAATTGTGCAAGTTACTCTGCCTCCAAATAATGACATTGGGAACTAAAAAAGCCCATGCCTTGCAAGAAGGGGTATCACCCACCAAAAAAGTCACCAAGAACCCTACTTTAAGATCTAAAATCACCTTGGAAGTTCGAAAAAGCAATGAAAGAAGAAAAACCCACGAAACCTAGATCACAAGGATAGCATGTGTATTGAAAAGAGGTTAACCCTGAAAACAAAAGGAAAAATGATGCTCTGAGGGACCCAATCTCAAAAGTGAATTACAACACTGATATCCTACATCCCGAGGGAACACAGACCACTAGGTTGATTGCGAATCAGAAACACAGAGTGCACCAACAAATCCTCAGCAACCATCAACGAATTACAGTCATATGCAAAACTTGCAAGTGAAGGTATACACGACAATAATCAACCTCTCAATAATTGAATAGAAGAGCGACTACACCTCTCACAAGTGTCATTATGCTCAGCAGTCAGCACTCACAATAAGAACAGAAAATGCACAAGAACACCTATATCAAATTCATCTCAAAGGCAATGCCTATAAATGCAACAGCACAGACCTAATCAATTGTCTTATGGACAAACAACTCAATCAAGATTGCAACAACCACTATACCATCATAAACAACCTAATAGATTACACACCATTAGGCCGACATCATCTGCTGAACGCAAGTGTCATTACCTTTCAGCACTCACCAAAAGAATGGCTACTAAGCAAGATAATATATCCCCGTCAAATTCATCTTTAAGGCAATGCCTTGAAAAGAAACCACACAGAACAGCTAAGAATCGCCTCATGGACAAGTCACACAAGATTACAGCAAGTCTTATACTTGGCTAACCCTTGGGTGGAATAGATGCTTGACTTATCCAAGGTGGTACATCCTGTTTTTTAAATAGCAAATATTGAATCTGATCCAGATCTGGACATCTTCTATCAGGATCCAACTAAACCATCTCATAGAGCACATCGAGATATTCCAACTGACCAATTTTCATGTCAAACCAATCCACAATTTATGAGATACAGCCTTATTAATGTATAGCCAATTTTCCTGGGATCCGTGCATTGTCCAGCTTGGTGTCCACATCAGATTGATGCCCATGTCACACTTGACGCTTCCCCTAGTTTAGACCCATCTAAAGGACCCTTGATCTTGATCAAAAGTAAGCCACCATTCCAAACCATCATCTTTGTGGTTCCCACACTTTATCTTAAAAATCTGGACATGTGGTGCCCAAACAAACGTCACTGTGGGTAGGCCCCACATGCTTACATGTGAAGTCTAAAAGAGTGAACTTGTGCGTCACTTGGATCATCATGGAACTAGCTAGAACATTTCATTATAAACTCAAGAGTGTTACAATAAGAGTGACATCTGCAATGCAGGAACGAGGAGATATTTTTGTTCTTTTATTTGGGGGTAACATTACCAGGGATTGAACCCTGGACCATACACACACACACTGCAGTTTCTACCAGCTCATCTAACGCGCAGGAGTTTTTATTTTACTTTATTATTTATTCATTGTATTTTTATTAGGGTGCGCTTGTTGCACCAAATTTCATGATATTTGGTGAAACCAAACACACCCTTATATAATAAAACCATTTTCTCAATACACGTGACTGACCCACCGAGTTCCAGGGCAACCCGACCAGCTGATTGACGGACAGTCGAGTCTTATTTCTCAAATAATTCACTGGACTTCCTCCACATGGTTATTTTCATGACTGGTAAGAAAAATTATTACAAACATCAGAGAAGGAAACAATTCACCATACAAAGAGCACAAAAACGAACAGCTTTAGCAACTACTTATGTAACAGTGTTCGCCTCTTTTCCTATATGGGCAAAGGAAATGGGCGGCAATACCAGCATATTGGCCTAAAAAAAACACCACTTGCAACTCCAACTGATATCAATCAGTTATATGCAGGTCCCAATGTCTAGGCACCAAGAAACAACACCAGCACCTCAATGGTGAAAACCCAATGGGCCTGGAAGGATATGAGGTTCACCAATAACAATGCTCCAGTGTAGGTGCAATTCCCGATCACAGTTACACCCAGATATTAAATATTGGCCGTGAATCAAACAGAGCAAAAGGAAAGAGCCACAATCAACAACCAGTACCAAACATTTCTTTGATTCAATGAAATGAATATATTTTACTCTTTGAAGTCCTATCCGCAACCATACCAAATAAGCAACGCGACAGAAAGTAAACCCAACAAATACAATCTCCCCAAGATAATCCATTTCCGAGGACTCCTTTTGTGGGTTTCTCGCACCATTTCAAAAATGGCAGTGACTCTTAAATCGAACACAAGGAATAGTTGTTCGGCGATCCAGACCGTCTCAATCGCTGACCTAACTGTGGATGGAGCATAACCAAAAAATTGCACTGGAGAGATAATATTTAAACATCTGATTTTTCCCTTTGAATAAGGACCAGTCACTATTTTTACTATTAGAAATTCCACTTGATAGACATTAAATAGATGGCTGGGATTGATTGATCAGAGTCATTCTAGATATATGCTCCGTCCACAATGGGACCCACGATGGGGAACATCAGCGCCACGCGTGAGGAGGATGAGTCACCACCATTTTCAAAATCGGAGTCCTAAAATCCCGATACCTAAAACCCTAGAAAAAAAATCATATCATGAAATATATACAAAGTAAAAAATCAACCGAACCATGAGATTTCAAAAGAAAGAATCAGATCGCGTGTAGAGGAAGATGGAAAATGAAATAGATACCCCTTGGATCCTCTTCCCAGTGACAGGGCATTTGGGTCCGCTGGCTCTCTTCTTCGTAGTTTGATAGATGAGCTTCCCACCTTTACACAATCACCACAGTATAAAAGAAGAAGAAAACGAGAGAGAGCGTTAGGGTTAGGGTTTTAGAGAGAGAACAAATAAGATTAGGGTTTTGAGTATTGTGGTAAATACCGGGGGTTTTGACTACCCTCGTCTGGTTGGATTTGGTGGCGTAGCTGTGCCGCTTCCGGTACGTTAGCCGCTGCACCATCTTCAAATCTCTCCTCTTTCGCCGCTGGAGTAAACGAAAAAGAGAAGGCGTAAGGGTTTTGCAGTAGAAGAAGAGATGGATAGAAAAAGGGTTTCTCCACTCGAACGCCTACGTCGATGCCCTAGATCCAACGAACGTAAATAAAACGATGCATTGGACGGATGAGATTCTGTTTTATTTGGATGCGTTCGTAAAAGCGGATTGGGCGTCGGCTATGGAATATAGGACGCGGATGGCGAGCAGAATCTGTGGGCCCACCTTAGTGTATGTGTTATATCCAATCCGTCCATTCATTTCGCCAGCCCATTCTAAGACATATAGCCTCTATACTAGTCATATCCATAGCTGAAATGGACCACACCATCTGAAGCAGTGGAGATTGAACGACTACTGTTGAAAACATCCTGGGCCCACGAAAGTTGTGGATAAATCCATTGCTTTGTTTTCCCTTCGTCAGGGCCATATCCGATTCGATTTTGTGTTTTCGCTTTGGCGTCTTTTTCCCCTTTTGTGGTGGGGTCCACTTGATTCTGGGATCCAGCTAGTGTTTGGCCCATGTCAAAAAATTAGCTATTGCAACACAAGCATCATTATAGCCTCATTGAGCTGGGCGCAAATTAGGTGTTACCCGGGAACACCTTAGTGGGTGTTACCCCTACCGTATGGCCCACATGGATGATATTTTGTAAATCCACTCCGTCCATCCGTTTCTACAGCCCATTTTAGGATGATGTTTCAAAAATATGCAGATCCAAATCTCAAGTGGACCATACCACTATAAATAGTGTGATTGAGTGCCCCACCATTAAAAATTCCAAAGAGCACATAGTAAGGTTTTAGCAATTTTTGTTTGAAATCCAAGCTCTTGATAATGTCAACAAGGTCTTGATGAAGGGAAAATATAAAGATCAGATTGATCTAAAACTGTTGTGGCCTACAAAACGTTTTTAATGGTTATTATCATGTTTCTAGTGTTAAGGTTCACCTGAGATTTGGATCTTCTTTGGATTTTTTATTACATCCTAAAATGAGCTTTAGAAACGGATTGATGGCATAGATATATAACAATTACACCAATATGGCCCCACACGGTTAGGGTAACACCCACTAAGCTGTTCCCAGGTAACACATAATTCGTGCCCCATAGCGTTGAGCTGCACTACGGAGGGATTGCCTGCTAATTGCGCGTTTGGCGCATGCTATTAGGAGGGATGGAATGGTATTAAGTGGGATTTTGGCGCATGTTATTAGGAGGGATGGAATGGTATTAAGTGGGATTAACATCATCTATGATTACATGTCTGGTAATCCTATGGTGTTTTTATTTCCAATCTCATGTTTGGGATCAAATACTTACCATGGAAAAACCATTGGACTGAGCAAAATCCTGTTTGGTGGGCTATGGAATTGCAATCAACTGACCAAATTCACAATGGATGTCCATCACTTGAACATGTATATAACCATAGTGTCGTGTATAAAGGACTTATATGGATGTACGGCATGGATAAAACACATACATCAATGTAGAGTTCATGTGTGTGCGATTTTGAAATCCCATGTGGGATCAAGTGGAATTCCACCACGCTTAATCCCAAGCCTCCCATCCTCCCAAACATTATATGGAATTTGCACGGAACCAAATGCAATTCCATATCACCTAAACTCATCTAATACCATGCCCCAAACACCCCTTAAAGCCTTTTGGACCAACTTCATGTGCCTTGTAACCAGAAGCAAGGTTGGAATACCATGATGCTTACACGAAACCCACCCCATCCATCAATTTTGACAATTCATGATAGGATATGAGTAAAAAAAACATGGCAGATCCAAAATTCAGGTAGACTGCACACAAGGAACCTCCTTAGGGTCCAACGTGATGTTTATATGACATACATACCATTCATAAGGTCATTCCTACTGGTATGAATGGAAAACACAAAGATATTAGCCTGATCTATAACTTATGTGGCCCACAAATGTTTAAATGGTGAACATTCTATCCTCCCTATTCTTGTCATGTTGGCAGCCCACTTGTGCTTTGGACGTGCCTTATTTTTGGATTCATGTCGTAGACTCCTAGCATGAACTGAAAAATGGATTGATAGAGTGGAATTCTCACATCACGGTGGGCCCCACCTAGCTTCCTATGCCCAGAGTTGTGTGGGGGCACACGGAGATATTCCTATCCTTAGGGCTGTATGGGACCCACATTGATGTCCATAACCAATCCACTTTGTCCATCTGTTTTGAAAGACCACGGCGGGATAGGATTCTAAAAATCAAACGTATCCAAAACTCAAGTGGATTACACCAAATGAAACCATGGGAACGGAAACAACGTTGAAACCTTCCTGAATCTGAACATGACGTTTATATGCCATCCAAACCGTTCATAAGGTATACAAAACTTCAATCGCAGCCAGGCGTTCCATCCCCACTGTTCTGTGTGGTATGGCCCACCCAAGTTTTACATCTGTCTGATTTTCAATCTCTTATCCTGTTGTGGTCCTGCAAAACCAATGGATCCAGTTTATTTGTTGCGGACATCATTGTGGGCCCCACATAGCCCAGGCAAAGGATTATCCCTGCATGCTTCACTTCGACATTAATCATTGTAGCAGGTTAATTCTTGTTTGCATGGAGAGTGTGTGGAGGGTACATAATGGAGCTCCACGGTGCGACGAGGTAATGGCAATGTAAAGGAGTCATTTTCATGTGTGAGATGTGAAGATCACGGTGAAAAGGGCCAAAGGTATCATGTTATATTAATTTTTATATTGTACCGTAAGTTTTACATTTGACAGCCGCATATGGCACTTATTTTTTTTTTTTTCCGCAATACATGAACACCTTGTATATCATGACTGACTGAAGTGCGTCCAACTTCCTGCTTTGAGCAAACTTTGTCCATCAATCAAGAAATGATCATATGTATACAGTGGAGCAGCATTTTAGAAAGAAATACAATGTTGCTAGTGTAATATCCCATCAATCCATATCTATTTAGATCACTATATTCATTGTCCATCCACAATATCAGCCTAATACAACACCCAGATTGGCTACATCAGTGGAAGCAATATAAAATTGTACTTGAAATAGCATAAAACACTAGTTCATGCCACATGGCCCACCTGAGTATTGGACCAGGCTGATTTTGTTTTCTTTACCTTAGGTTGTGTTTGGTAAAACTTAATTCCACAACTTATCACTGAAAAATGCTATTTTCAGTGATTTTAGTAATTCAGATCGTTTGGTAACTAAAAAAATTTAAGTGCTTAATTGGAAAAATCACTTAAATTAAGTGGATTATTTTCAGTCATGCCAACTTGACTTAAAGCTTATAGCTTAATGCAGTAAGTGGTTTCTTTTTAAATTTTTAGATAAAAATTGACAGAAGTATCCCTATTAACATTTAAAGTATCAGAATTAGTTTTACAATTGATTTCATTCAAGATTCTTTTTTTTCTTTTTTCTTTTTTCTTTTTTCTTTTTTCTTATTTTTTGGTGGGTGGGGGGGGGGGGGGGGGGGGGGGGGGGGGGTGGTTAGTACACATCCGAAAAAAAATATGAAAAATAAATTAATAATTATCAAACTATGCAGAAAAAACAAAGTGAGATCGAACAAAATTCTCCTTCAGAGCTGCCTGGTGAAGTCTTTCTGTTAGGATGGCAGATAACAGGTATGAGTTGCAAGCCGGGCCATGTGTGTAAGTGTAAAAACACATTTGTAGCTTTTGGCGCAGATCTCAGTAAAGCACCATCTTGGTCCAAATGGACTCCATGGTGGAACTCAGATTTGACAGTCACTCCAGCTTTGCACGTTTAGCTTGAGATTGCCTAATCCAACCAATGCATTCGTCTGCACTGCCTGAAGGATGGGCAAGCTGCCATTTGAGCACTTTTCTTTGCTGCAGAGCAAGGCAATTGTTAACATTCGCAGTGGCAGTTTCAGACTTGCCAATAGTTCAAAAGCCAAGAAAGATCAAAGCTTCATTAAAATTCAACACCAAAAATATTAATTTTCTGAAATATATGAAACCTTTCTTCAAGAGAAGGAAAGATTGTGTGCAGCATGCAGCAAGAGTAAGCACATACCACCATCCGATTTGTGACGGAATTTTAACAGGCATTTTCAAAATGGGTGTCTGAAAAATCCCATTTTGAAATGCTTGTGAGATTCCTGCCAACCGTCATTTAATGATGGGACATGATGTGCATGCTGACTCCTCATGCCAGTGAATGTCATGCTCCTTTCTTTTTTTTCTTTTTTTTCCAAAGAAGTACTTTTGCAAGGTACTATAAAATACATGGGGTCCAGAAGTGTGGTACCGTAAGCTCAGACTACTGGTTGTAAAAGTGTAGCCCATGGTTAACTGATCCAAACTGTGGATGGGTCTCAACATGGATGTCCTTGCAGCAAAAATGTTACCATTGGAAATGCTAGACACTGAATGTTGACTGTTCCTGTATTTCCTTTCTCAAGCTTCCATTTTCTCACCGTTGATTTATGGTTAGGATTTTAACCTCTGGACTTTTTTTTTAGCATGGGCATCTAGACTGGGAACCATAATATCAACGATTTGGATAACGTAATCATGGTGCCACACCTGCAGAAAATTAAAAAAAAAAAAGAGGAGTGTACTATACAAACCAAGCATCCTGTAAACTGTACACTCTCAAGTTTAAAATTCCCCTATTAAAAAAATAAAAACAAGACAAGATGAGACTCAATTGTCGAGTCGAGTCGACTGGGTCTTTCACCAAGTCCACTTTCAGGTTGACTTGACGATAAATCTGATTGAGTCGAGTCAACTTGAGTCTTTTCAAGTTTTAGAACCAGGGTTCCAGGCGAAGAACCGAGTGTCCTACCAATTCCCCAACTTCAGGCCCTGCCTTCTTAACTTGCAGAACCTTCATGATAGCATTCCCATCCAGCAAAGGTTTCACTGTCCACACATTGTCAAGATCTGCATTAGATACATGCGATTATAACATTCATTAAGCACGGGAATGAACAGATGCAGTGAAAACATCATGAATGAGATTGCCTTAGTGTAGTCATGTATTTCGTGTTAAAAGATTGTCCCAGCATGAATGCATTAAATGTACAGATAACAAATGGTAGTGAAAATGCTCAGTAAATTATCAGAACTAGTGAAAATGCATGAATGGATGACATGTACAAGTGGGGCCGATGATTTGGTAATCTAGAATGTAGATATGAGGGGCCTCATACTGATACCATTGCCAAAACTCCTCATATGGGACAATCTGAAACCCTTGCATTGCTTCCTATAGATGGACGGTTAAAGAAAGTCCACTGGAAAAAGGGCAATGTTTGGATGACTAGGATATCCCAATCCGAGAGAATTCTCAGGCATAGCCAATCCACAGTGAGGTCCATTAGATCAATGATCCAGATCACTAGCAGATGGATCCCACTTTGTACAGACTGAAACGCATTATGCATATCCTCAGGCTGTGGATTATATAATTCTCCAAAAATAGATAAGATAAATAGTATAAGTTACACAGGAAAACTTGACCTTGAAGAACCGATCAACTTCGAGAAGACTCTTACATTGTAAATACTCACAAACACCTATACAATTTTCAAGCTACGAAACCAGCAGCACTACTGCCTCTAGTAAACCTTCTTCCTCATGAAAGGAAGTGAGCATGTGTTCATTCCCACGTGTGGTCCTGCTAGAACTTGCAGAGCTATATTATAGTTCAGCAACTAGTCAAGCCTTGTATCAGATGGTCTGAGGTAGATAGTATGACATATTAGACAATACGCTGCAGAATGTTGTATAGTCTTTCAGGCTTTCAGTTGTACATGAGTGGCCCACGTTTCAGTCATTCAAAACAGCTGATATGCTGGTCACCACTATGGATGACCAGTCCAGCTAAATATCCCCAATATATGAAAACTCCTAGCACTTCAAATAGGTGGCCAAGACAGAGACAGAGAAGGGGAAACACAGCAATGGTTCACATGTCAATCAAGAAAAGGCTAAACATTCTGTACATAGATCTTTCAACCTGGGTGCATGGACCAGCCATGGTGAGATCCATTGCACCAACAATTTGGATCACTGAGATATGTGCCCCGCTCATAGAAATTGAAATCCAGTATTTACTGTACAAACCTTTGGTGTGAGCATTGTGCAATACCTCATAGCATATACTCTCTTAGTCTTTTACAAAAGAAGACTGGTCAAATAGAACCTGTGGTATGCTGCAAAACATTTTGTTATGCCTTGAATTTCAGTTTCCAAACTTGCCTATGAAAATATCATATATCTTCAAGGACAAAATGCTTGTATAGAAAAGACCATTAGTCAAATCTACAAGTGATTGTAAATGGTCACTGCTTTTAGAAAATGGGCCATAAGTTGATCTAGAAGTGGTTGTCAGTGACTCCTGCTTTTTACAGTATACTGACTTAGATTAGATTTATTTTATTAGTTTAACTCAAATTCCCTTCAAACATCGCTTCTAGAAATCAGCTCATGTTAGTAACCCTCACTATTTGTTGCAATAAAAGTAGTTTTCTAAATGCTTTCTGATCAAGGGCACCCATGCCAGGTACGAATGGGGTTGGTCAAGTAAGATGCTAGCATGGCAACTTACACATACTGTCTTCAGAAACTTCCTAGATGTGTATTTTTGTTGAAGGATACAACTTCCATTTGTGGCTACAGCTAATTTTGCTTACTTTAATTTTTTTTCTGACATTCTTTATTAGATTATATATTAGGATAAAAATACATAGAATTGAAAGACATTTCATAGGTTGTCGCACACTGTAGCTATGTTTTATTAGTTTGTCAAATTTACAATTAAATATCGGCTCTAGAAATCAGGTCATGTTAGCCCCCACTATTTGTTGCAATAAAAGCAGTTTTCCACATGTTTGCTGATCATGGGCACCTATGTTACCCAGGTACAGCTGGGGTTGGTTGAGTAAGATGCTAGCATGGCTACTTACATATTTTGATTATAGAAACTTAGTATACATGTATTTTTGTTTAAGGATAAAGCTTACATGTGTGGGTGCAGGAAATTTTGCTTAAGTTTAATTCTTTCAAGGTACTCTATTAGATTGTATATTAGGATATGGGAAAACATGTTGATATATATATGTACTTGAGAAATGTAAGCTTTGTCGACAGTGAAATACACAATCGATCAAAATTTTAGAAGTGTTGAATTTTCGATTACTAACATGAGAGACGCATATAAAATTGCATGGGGTGTCTCTGGACATTGTGTCCTAGAAGCACCAGCACTCATTGCATTAGTCCTAAAACTGGTTAAACAAGGGTATGTAACACATATTTAGGCACACAAGTTTCTTCCTTTTGGTATGCCCAAGCCCAATTGTTGGTCAAAGGAGCGAAAGAAACAGCCTTTAGAAATCAAAGCTTCAAAAATAGTCTAATGTTTTAATGGATCATGAAATTTGTTTTTGTTTTGTTGCATCATATACATTAAATAGCAAACTGGTTTTCACAGAAAGCTTAATTAGCCTTGTTCATGAAAACCCAATATGACGACGTCCTCGATTTTGCCAATCATTGCCTCTGATATGACTGTCCATCTTTCGAGTCAAAAGTTCTATAAGATAGTGATGATGGGATGAACTAATAAAGATTATTTGGGTGAGCACTGATTGCTGTGGTTAGGAAAGAGCTACAAAAGTCAATGTTAAAGGTTTGAGATGCATCACTAGCCACCCAGAAATGAAAAAAAAAAAAAAATGAGAAGAAAGAAAAGGAAATACGTTGGGTTTTTCAAACATGGGGAATAATGTAAGAACATTCCTTTCACTGTGACACTTGTAAAATATGCATTATGAATGAATTACGGAGCCAAGAAATGGAAAATACAACAGAAGAATGGGTGTCGATGACCTACCTAGTTCCATAATAGAATTTTCCACTCTCTTGAACCATTCTCTTCTTTGGTCCAATTCAAAGTGCCAAGCAAGAAACCTTTTTGCATCATCCACATTGGTGTATAATAGAGTTGACATCAACAGGGCAGCACACCAAAAATCTTTAATCTGTCGTAGAAGCAATCCTGTTTACAACAAATTTATGCATTGTCCAATTATTTAACAAAAGAATGATAATAATGCGCTGCCCCACTTCTCAAGCATTACCAACTGCTACATGCTCTCCACACCCACACAATAGGAAGTACAGGAAAGTATAAATCGAGCAAAGGTCCATCCTTTTGAATAGGAGGTTTCATTAATTATGGTAACACTTGCACCTCTAGCCATGACATACCATAAGCTGCTATTTACATCTATTTGTAGTAAAGAAAGAAAAGACCTTTGATTCTCAATCAAGAAGTTCCCCTAAAAAATGAAATTAATTATCTTCGTTTGATTTGAACGTGAATGATTCTTCTCAAAGTTGAAAATTGATACGAAGATGGATCATTCCTCTTTAAGGTGACATTTCCTAGAAATTTAATTTGGAGATGGATAATCCCTCTTGAAAGTAGATGTTCATATAGTTGGATATGAGGATGGACAATTTCCCTTGAAGGCGGAATTCCATATCATTGTTATGAAGATGGCTTAATTCCTCATCCCCTTGAAGGTGGAATTCCCCTATTATGAAAACTCCTATCATTGAGTGGATGGCCCAAAATGTAAGTCATGGCCCAAAATGTAAGTCATTTGGAGAATCCTAACCGCTCAATTTGAGGAAAAAATGACCATTGCCATTTTCTGGATCAAGAGGTAAGTATTATTGACCAGCATGGTGATTGATTGAATTTTTAATCCCAATGTTTCCCCATGTTTCCCAAAAAGTGTGACACATTACCCAAGACAAATGATATATCCTGCAGTGATAACTGAAACGTATTTGTATCCCAACGGGTGCTATATGTAACATGATATCGATATTTCAAACACTGGGTACTACCAAACATAAGTTATCATTATTATAGTCCTCTTTGAAGTTATCATTATTATAGTCCTCTTTGAAGACTGTATGCAGATGTTACATTTTTCGAGACCATTCCGTTATTCTAAAACAAATAGGTATCTTAATGTGGAAGCTGTGTAGGTACCTATTGCGGTTGAAGAAGACAATCCAATCTCCTCCATTCCCACGCTGCTTCAACTGAATGTCTACTCACGACAAAAAGAGATAGATAGTGTGGCCGATCATAATGTGTCATCCACCATATCCACTTCCAAGCCTAGTGATCCAGTGATTACTCCAAATAAGTTTGATGTTCTTATTGCCTTGAGAAAAGGTAAGTGTGCTTGTACCGATCACCCTATCTCCAAATATGCGTCCTTTCAATGTTTCTCCCCACTTTTCCGTATATTCTCCCTATCATTATCATCTCATTTTATTCCCAAGTTATACCAAGATGCATTGTTATAAAAGGGAAAAAAGTAGGCAATGGAAAAGAAAATGGTTGCTCTTTATCATAGAAATACTTAGGAATTTACCAATTTACCTGCTGGTAAATGTGTTATTGGTTACAGGTGGGTGTACATCATTGAGCTTCACCCTGATAGTACAGTTGAACATTTGAAAGATTGTGATGGGGACATCAGAGGATTCACATGAGTTTACCAGAGACGAAGACAACCATCATCTTCCTCGCAGCTTTCCCTTTGGATGGATGGAGACTTCCAGGTGAGGCCCGCTGGGACGATTTGAAGACCCTACATGCATTGGACGTGCATCAGGAAGACCCCACACTGGGATGATGCATGTGGGTTGCTTGTTAGGAGTTTTTAGCCATAGGTTTTCAGTTTCGAGTTGATCCAACCGTTGGATCTTGGTGATCGGGCCATAAGATCTTTCAGATCTGGGCCCCTTAGACCCTAATTTCTTTATGTATATATTTTTGTTACTTTTTTAGATTTATTGGATGATTTAGATTAGTTATTTGACTAGTAGTTTGTTTATTTGGATGTGAGCCACCAGACTTTTAAGTAGTGGCATTCTTGTAAATATTGAAAATTCAAGTTATAAAAGAAAAAAGAGAGAACGTCCAGCCTTAGCCCAGTTTTGAGAGAAAAAGAAAAGAAAAGAAAAGCAAAGGTTTTCTTCTTCTTCTTGTGAGAGAGTGGATCTCCTCCTTCTTTAGGGTTTGTGTGGAAACCCTCCCTTTCAATCAAAGTGTGAAAGGGTATATCAAAGATTGGTGGTGAGTTCATCTATATCTTCTTTTCATTCTTCCTTCAAGGTATTCATTTTTTCTTCCTATTCCTTCATTCACAACTCCTCTAAACCAAAGCCCTCTCATCCCACATTATGTTTCTTATTTATTTTTATTTTTTTGGCCCCCATCAACCGCCTTCATCAACCATAAACCCCTAACTCCCTAAATCTGAATTTTATCGGTACCCTTTTTTCCTCATGTGGATGTGGTATATAACCTACGCTAGATTGGAAGTCCTTACTTCCAAGGGTCCACTTTTGCGATTTCTTTATAAGTTTATGCACCACACATGTGATTAGCCTAGGCCACTTAATAATTGAATCTAAAATTCTTTATCTTCCATGTGGATATGCTTGAGTTTGCATGATGATTACTTGAATTAATCTGGAATTTGATCTCGCCTCATTCATCCTAGGCTAAGCTACGCACGTCCTACATCAGATTGCCTGGTTGCAAACAAATATACTCAGACACTTAGTGTTAATTATACTGAAATATTTTCTCATGTTGCCAAGTTGAATTCTATTCATATTATCCTCTCCAAAGCTATTAATCATGGATGTCTCCTCTTCCAACTGGATGTCAAAAATGTCTTTCTTCATGTTAATGTTGAAGAAGTCTATATCAGTGTTCGCAGGTATCGGTATCGCATTACGTTTTGCACCCTTGGGATAAAGATACATATCGCATATCGGTAGGGAAATATCAGTTGTATCGCGGAATGTATCGCACTTTTTGTGAACATGGGGAAACATTAGGAAATTTATTGAATTTTTCAATGAAACTTTAGGGATTGTTAAAATGGACCTCAATACACACATTTAAATCATAATATGTAAAAAAAAAAAAAAAAAAAAAAGTCAAATAACGGAGTTCCTTTGTAAGAGGATCCTAAGCTATGCGCTATCTGACTGAACTAATGCAACTATTGTTTAAATTGATTCCATAAGATATACAAATGTAACAAAAAATTAATGTAAATACAACCAATGTATTGACAAAGTCAAACAAGCAAGAGAGTTGAGAAATATACCTATGGATGATGCAACTGACTAAGTATCCTCCAAATGCAGTTTTGACTATCCTAGTTCAACGCAATGCAAGCTACCCTATATGGCCTAGATCTATATGAGGACTCAATAAAATCTAGAAAATGGCTAACTAGACTCAACAAACTATGACCCCTACACAGAGTCGGAACGCGGATCAAGCTGATTTAGGGAGGAGAAACTAGAAGAAAATCGAACAAAAAATTATTTTTTTCTACAAAATGAAGGACTCTTGTGCGTCTGACCGATACCTAGGACGATATCGTCCAGGTATCGATGATATTTAGAATCCGCAATAGAAAAAAATGCAATATATTGACGATATATCATGCGATATCAATATATCTGCCGATATTATCGATATCGCACGATATATCGTGCGATACACAAGAATCATGCCACTGGCCTGTTATTACTGGGCCGATATTTATCGCCGCTGACCGATATCGATAATATCGGCCGATATTATCGATACTGCAAACACTGGTCTATATAGAATAACCACCTGGATTTGTTGTTCAGCTAGAATCAGACAAGGTGTGTAAATGAACAAGGCGATTTATAGGCTGAAGCAGTCAGTGCATGGTTTCACAAATTCAGCAAGGTTGTGTTGAACTATTGCTTTGTTCGAAGTCATGCTAATCATTCCAGTTTGATGCGGAAAGCCACCATAAGTCTTATTGTATTAGTGGTGTATGTTGATGATATTCTTGTTACAAGAAATGACAATAAGGGGATTGGAAAGTTTAAGAAGTATATTCAGAAGCATTTTCTCACAAAAGATCTTGGTCCTCTTTGATGCTTTCTTAGTATAGAAGTTATCAAAAATTAACTTGTCTCAACAAAAATATGTTCTAGATTTGACTATGGAGACAAGTTTTCTTGGTACTAAGCCTTGTAAGCCAGATGATACACCACTGGATCTGAATCATTAAACTGGTTGGTGATCAAGGAGATATTTTTGAAGACCTAGGAAGATATAGAATATCAATTAGGAAACTCATCTATTCAACTATCACTCAGCCAACCATATCTTATGTTGTGAGCATGGTGAGCCAATTTATGAGCTCTCCGAGGATACCACACGTGGATGTAGGTTGTTCGGATTTTGAGGTATCTTAAATGAGTGCTAGGACAGGGAATTTTGTACAGACGAAACAATCGTCTTTAGAACATAGGGTACTCTAATGCAAACTGGGTAGATTCTTTAACATATAAGCAGTCTATTACCGAGTGTTGTACGTTTGTAGAAGAAAATCTAGTCATGTGGAAGAGTAAGAAGCAGTGTTGTGACCAGATCTAGTATTGAAATAAAATATAAAGCGTTGGCTCATACTACTTGTGAGTTAGAGTGGATCAAGAAACTGTTGCAGGAAATGGAATTTGCAGTGAATCTACCTATGCAACTGTTTTGTGATAATCAGGAAGCATCCCCCATTGCAAACAATTTGGTCTACCATAACAGAACTAAACATATTAAAGTAAACTGTCACTTCATACATGAGAAGGACTTCAGTAGAGAAATCTCTACTCCATATGCTTGGTCCCGAGATCAACTTGCTTATGTGTTCACCAAGGCCCCTAGTCATAGTCAGTCTACATGCACATACTCCAGGCTTGGCATCGACAATATCTATGCTCCAGCTTAATGGAGAGTGTTAACGGATGTGGAACTCACCTAGACATTGTTTTAGTTATTTCTTCTTGTTATTAGTTTATTTATTTTGGTCTAAGGCATGTAGTGTATTTTTGCTTTTGTTATTGAGGGCATTATTATCATATTGACTTTTTTATTATTAGGGAACCTAATTCACCTTTCCTCTCCTCTCCCAAGCTTGCTTCTCACTTTTCTTCTCCTCTTCTTCTTTCTTTAATATATAATTCTACAATAAATAATAATAGGAAAGTTTTTCACAGAAGCATTCTCATACATGTAGCCACAGAGTATGAAGAATAAAAGACATTGAGCATTCTTTTAACCTGCTAGTATTCGCTTCCTTGAAGATAGAGGTACTTCGATGTTTTCTTCTTCCAGATCTGTGCTGACAACTTCAGAGTCATCACTTGATGCTATGAGATGAATTAAACAAACAAATCTCTCTGATGCACTGCAAGAAAGAATATATTATATCCAACTAGATCACATGATTGTAAAATTTATTATCATACAAAACTAAAAAATTTCAGAAGCCAATAAAACGTATAGATAAGAAGATACAACACCATAAAATGCTACACAACACATGAAATGAAGATTATTTCAGAGAAGAGGAGTCTGAACTGACCATTTCAGCATCTTTATTTTTGAGCTTGAGAGAATTTTGAAAGATATAGTTAATAATGGGAATCTGTAGATCATGTAATTCAATAAAAAAAAAAAAAAATTGAGATTAGCATGTGGAACAAATTCTAGGGAAAACTGCAGTAACATGTAGCATGGTAAATATGAGCAAGAGAAATATGTGATTATCAAGAAGAAAATGATCAGCAAGCCATCCAGTAAAGGTTTGATAAGACACATAAAGAAGGCAAGGAAATGTTAAAATTGTATGATATTGATTGGATATGAAATATGAACCAAGTCACTGAAAAGAAACTGCCTATGAAAATTCTTTGCAGATGAAAAGCAAAGTCTCTTCATGTACTTCTCTCGTCAGATGAAAGCTAAGTGATATCTCTCATTAAAAAACAACCCCCATAGGCATCACTGCCTTATTCTAAGCAGCAACCTACATCCAGATAAGATCTGATAGTGAGGCAAGGATAACGAGAACCCAAGCCGAAGCTAGAAGCATACGCCAAAGAGTAGTTTTCAAACTCTCCTGCTCTGACATACTGATAGTCAACAATTTCTATTTGTAACAGAATAATGTACCTTCAAAATTTCTCCCTTTAGCACCCCACAATAGAGTTGATGAATTTTGATTTCTAGTTATCATACTGCTCAATGAGATCAAGATTCCATCAAGAGTATGACAACATGGAGGGGGCATAGTCCCATGATATAGCAAGATGCCCAGGTTAAAAATTCAATTAGATGCACTTAAGGGTATTGTTACTCCTCAGATCATCTGTTTTAACAGTAGCTAACTACAGTTACATATTCAAATCTTATGTGTTGTCTATGATGTTGTCCCATATGAAAAGATTATGCATCAGAGTATTTTCCATGTTCTATCCAGCCACCAGATGAAAATGGGGACCAAAAGTGAATTAGTCAGGGGCGTCATACTGATTTCAACCTCCAAGCAAGTTGCACTTTGAAACCACTATCTAAAACAATGTTGTTGTATCTAGTTGTTACTTTCTTGATTTGATCCTAGACCCATAGAGCCATTCAATATGCCTCATCCAACATTGTGAGGTCAAACTCATTGAGTCTCCTCACAATCTGTAAAACAACAAGCCAGTGCCTATGATGGGGACATTAGACCATCACGTTCCTTTTCTTGAGTGTACCAACGTAGGAGATGTATCGCACCCATCTCGTTGTGGTTCAATGACATTTGAGGAGCAAATGAGACAAGTAGCAGGAGCATAGCAGAGGAGCAGGACCAATAGACAAACCAACAGACATCTGGGTTCTGTTGGACGATCCGATGGCTCTGTTGGATGGTCTGACCGAGCACGCAGGGTCATTTTTTTTAGAGTCGTTTTTTTTTTTTTAATTGTTTAGGCACTTTAGTGCACTTTTTCTAGACGTGGATCATGTATACTTTGTTCGAAACTCTATTTTTCATTATATTATGATGAATATTGAGAGAAAACCCTTCTTTGCTTGAGATGAGCATGATCCCACCAGTGATTGGAGCCCTTTTGGTGTAATGCCAACGGTGTCTCCCTATAATGAATGGAATATAAGGCGCTCAAGATACGCAGGGTCGTTAGGTGTTGTCTTGTGGCCCTCAAGACCCAATGGAAAGCTGAACTCCGATGATTTGGCATATTTTAGTGGTTACATGGACCCACAGACATTCCTTGATTGGCTTGAAGACTTGAAATATTATTTTGACTAGTATGATATGTCGGACAACTATCGAGTGAGGTTCATCAAGTTGACATTGGTGGGCCAAGCCAGGTCGTTTTGGATTGATTTTGAGAGAAGAATTGAGCAGAGAGGTGGAGCTCCGATCTCATAGTGGGACGAGATGAAAGAGCGTTTGAAAGAAAAGTATCTTCTCGTCTCTTATCGTCAAAAGCCCTTAGCTCAGAGAAGAGTAGACCCACCTTCCCCTCCAAAAGGAGAACCCATATGGCCACCTTCTTGTAAAGTGGTCTAATCTGTCACTAAGGGAATCTTGGCTTCTGAGCAACTTGAAGGGTATTTAACACCAATTATATTTCCCTGGGAGTGAGACAATGTCTTGTGGAATGGCAACTTGCAAGGGTCTAAACAGGTAGTTTATGAATAGGAAGAGTACGTGCCTGAAATTGATAGTGATGACAAAGAAGAAATTGTGGCATCACTCACCATAATTGAACATGAAGGAGTGGGTGCTAGTGATGAAGAGGTTGAAGAAATTAAGGCCATACCACTTCCAGTTGTCATGTATGACCTAATTGATGTAGAGTCCCAATCTAAGTCTCTTACCATAATGAAAGAGAACGAGTTTGAAAAAGAGACTAGTGTGGATTCAATGGTGGACACCCACATGACTAGTGATGTTATTCTTGAGGCTAGCGTAGAGTTGTTGTCTGAAGTGATTGTAGACTTGGAAAAGACTTGTGATACCCTACCAGATGACTCATGGGATGAACTTCCAACCAAGTGGGACATTCAACACACAATCGATCTTGTCACTGGGTCTACTCTGTCAAGCTTTCCCCTCTACCAAGTGAACCTCGCAGAGCATGCGGAAATGCAGAGGCAATTTGATAGGCTTCTTAGGGAAGAGTTCACTCAGAAGTAGGGCTGTCAACAGGTCTGAATCCGATCCGATTCAACCGAATTCGAATCAACGATCCGGATCAATGGTTCGGATTTGGATCTTGTTGATCCGATCCGTTAAAAATTCGGATCGAATGCGGATCACCTTGGATCCGGTTCGTTTTGGATCCGATCCGAATATAAAATTAATTAAATAATATTATATATTTTATATATAAATACATGTTAAAAAAAACCCTAACACTATTCTTATGTTTGATGATAATGCTATTATGATCTATATGAATTAGTGTAAGCATAACCCATAGGATATTAAGATGTATGTGTAAAAGACTAGGTAGGATATGAATGAAAAATAGGTAGGATAAGCATAACCCATATGATATCCACATGTATTCAAATCGAGTCGGATCAGGTCGGATCAGCCTGAATCTCTATCGAATCGGATTTCGGATCGAATGTTTAGAGATCCGTCAGATTTCGGATCAGATTCAGATCATCCGGATCACAAATCGGATCGGATTCAGATCAACTCCGATCCGCTCCAAATTCGATCCAGTTGATAGCCCTACTCAAAAAAGTTTGAGTTTGATTTTTATTCCTTATGCCATGCCCACCCTTTCCACTTCCAAGAACGATGGCACGTGGCTGTACGTGTGGGCACATTCTAGCCTATCCAAAGTCTCGGTCAAGTGTCAGTTCACCTTGTGGTGCGTTCACATCATGGTGGATGTGATGGCCAAAGCCTCTATCCTACATCTTGATGCCATATTGAATATAATGGCCAATGCTACGATCTTCTCTAGACTTGACATCAAAAGTGAGTGTTCTCAAGTATTGGAATACCTACATTATCCTTGTTTTTATCACTTACAATGAGCGACACCTTTATCAGTTAGAGCAGGGTCTGTGGGATACTAAAGAATGAGAAATTATGTGTCACCTGCAAGAAGTGTTCTTTTGTTAAAATCTCCCAAGTTCTAGATAATAGAGTTGTCTATTTTGATTTCATTACTTCACCGGAGCGTCCTATAGCTTCATTCATGTCCATCTCACATAAGTCATCAGAATTAGCTAAGTCATTTGTACGGCATATCCATGAGTTGCATGATGAAATTAGGAAGTGGATAAATGTAAGCAATGAACAATGTAAATTAAATGCCGACTCACATTGCAGGTTGCAGGAATTTCAAGTGGGTGATTATGTCATGGTCTGCATAAGGCCAGAGCGGTTCAAACAATGAGTCGTTAGGAAATTACAAGCACGTAGTGCCGACCCTTATAAAATCTTAAAACACTTGGGCACTAATGCGTATGTAGTAAATCTTTCACCTAGCATATAAATTAGTTATACTTTCAATGTGGAGGATCTTGTGACTTTTAAGGGTCACCCAGATGACGTATCTACCCTACCTCATACTCCATGGCCTATCCCTACCCAATCTTCCCAACCTTTACCTCATTTACCACGTATACCTGAGAGAAAGAAGAAATTAAAGATATATTGGATGAACAAGTGGTATCCACTAGTGAAGGAGGGTACTAATAGTATCTCGTCAAGTAGAAGAACATGTCAACTTTAGATTGCACATAGCTTTCAGAGACCGAGCTGTAGTGGATTGATCTAAACATCCTAAAGCGGCAGCAGGAGCTTTATTTCACCGGAGGAGAATTCTTCTCAACTAGGGAGAGTTGATGGGAGATCTGACCATCACGTTCATTTTCCCGAGTGTACCAGCGTAGGAGATGTGTCACGCCCATCTTGTTGTGGTTCGATGACGTTTGAGGAGCATGTGAGAGGAGCAGTAGGACCATAACAGAGGAGTAGAGGAGTAGGACTAGTTGACAGACCAACAAACATCTGGGTTCTGTCGGACGATCCGACAGAACACAATTAGATGGTCCCTCAATTCCATTAGACGGTCCGACCTAAGCGTGTAGGTCTTTTTTTAGGCGTCGTTTTATTATTTTTTTATTATTTAGGAACTTTAGTGCACTTTTTTTAGATGTGGATGATATATACTTTATTAGAAACTCTCTTTTTCATTATCTTATGATAAATATTGAGAGAAAGCCCTTCTTTACTTGAGATGAGCATGATCCCTCCAGTGATTAGAGACCTTTTGGTGTGATGCCGGTTATCTTCCTTCTACTCTTTTTTCTTCATCTTCTCTACAAATCCAAGTATTTTGATTGTTTCTTTTCATCTATTTGATAGATCCTTTGATTTCTCTTGAATATATAGCCAAAACCCCTTAATCCTTGAAGCCCCTTTGATTCGGCAAAGCCCCCTCCACCTTAAACTTCGTTTTTCTCCAAAACCCCAACTTCCTTCAATCTGAAACCCTTAAACCTGACCTCAGCCCACACAACATTTAAATCCAACCATCCCTTTCACCCAAATCTAGGTTTCAGATTTCCCGTGGCCTTAAATCTATAAATCCCTTATTCCCAAATCACCTAAACCCTAACCCCTAACCTAATTCATACTAAACCCTAATTTCAGCCATACCCTAAGAACCTTATAACCTTTCCCTTTGATTTTAGGATTAACCATATGCTTGGATGTAGAAGTTCTACCTTCCATGGGTCCCGGCCTTTGGACAGGGGGAGTTAGGGCTCATTTTGGAGCTTGTATTTGGAATGCATTGGAATCCAAATCACAAGTACACGGGAATCAAGGTGATTCCAAATCCTCAGTTTTGTTTGGCAGCTTGTAATTGAAACGCACTGGAATCCAAAAATTGGAATGCGTTGAAATTATAGTATATACAGTATATTTATAAGAACCCGAATTTGATTACTAAATCAATCATAATGTCCCAAAGTACTGTGCGTATGTGATATTTGACAAAATGATTGTAATAAGCTCATTGAAATATATACTTTGGACAAAACTGACAAAATTCCGATCATCAGCTGGGTCATGAGCATAGGGATAAAAAACGAGCAACTCACCAACGTTTTTTATCCGTCAATTTACATGACCGATGTTGGACAATCTAGATCATTCTACTAATTTGATTTAGTGATGCAACCAATAATTAAATTGCTTTGAAGTATCATTAGTGTGCCATGCGTATAGAGGATTAGTAGCCTAATGACACCTTTGTTACATATACGACTCTCTTGCCTTTAAAAATGCAGCTAAAAATGGCATTTCACTGCAATTACACTAGAATCACAGCAAAAATGTAAGATTTCAAAACACACTAAAACTGTGTATTTCATTTACTTTCGACTCCATTTACCCAAAAATCCACACTACTGAACGACTTTTGGAAACCAAATGCACTCAAATACACCCAAACCAATGTTACCAAATGACCCTTATTTGATAATGAGGGTTAGAATGTTTATTGTACAAGTGTTGCATGTGGAAACTACAAGAGTGCATTTATGACATCCAACCTGTCCATCATAGTAGGCCCACCATGAAGTTTGGATGCCCCAAAAATAAAGCCGATCCAACCTTCATGTAGGCCAACACACGAATTTGGAGATCTTTAAATGGTTGTCCATTATTTCATGTAATGAGGCCTACCATGTTGTGTATATGAGCACCACCATGATAATGGGATGTACAAAAAATCTAGCCTATATCCAAAACTAGGTGCATGACACCATAGAAAAGTATGAACAACCATCCAAAAACCTCCACATTCATGTAGTGGACAGCATGGTGATTGGATCTTACTGGTTTTTGGGGTGTCCAACTTTCCTTGTGGGCCTATATTCTTGGACAGAAACAATGCCATACACAAGATTAGGGGGCCCTATATGCATCACTTGTAGAATAAGCTTATTGTACAAGGACATGTAGTCCTTTTCTCCAGTTCAGTGGAGCTACTTCACACTCTCAAGCCAATAGTGCTTAATACACCACCAACCTGAAAACGTACATGTGTAACACATTAACTCAAGGTAAACCATCAGAATTGTAGAACACACAGTCGCTTAGTCCAAAATCAGATTGGTTAATCAATCAAACCTCTAATTAGTGGACAGCTATTTGTTAAAACAGGACCACTGAATAATTTTCATTTTAAACAGTCCAATAAATGTCAACTAATCTGGTAACCAGATATTCAAATAAACATAATTTTTTAGTCATGATGCATCTATATTGGACCCATAAATTGGACCATTTAATTTGATTAAGTTATATGGCATGCATATAATACGGTGGGCCACACCACATCAAACAATGGAGAGGGGATGCCAACAATAAGCTCCTGTGGCCCTAACAACTTAACAAAACATGTTTATTGGGAATCATTGTTGCATAAGAAATTCTAATAAACAACTCCACTGAAATGTTTATTGGAAATTAATTTTGCAATTGCTAGAAGCAAAGCCAAACTGGCCCTTAGAGAGGCCATCCATATGTCAACAGATGTCCCTAGGGATCACATAAAATTGTCATTCTTGTGAGGACCTTTACTCATTCCTCAACAAGCACTCCTCCAATCCCTCAAAGTCGTCACAATAGTAGGACTCGACCTGTGCCTCAGTGAAGCCATGTGATTAGAATAGTGTACGCCCCAACAAGTCTCTTCCCCTCACCTCTCTACCTCAAGATACAACACTTCCCAATCAATAATGATGAAAAACCTCACTACTCTCGTCAATATCATCCTCAGTTGATCATTTGTCCAACTGAACCTTACCCTCACAAAGCCAGGTTGTTCAGCTTATGGGTTTCAAACCAATCACTGAAACCTCGCAGGCTACAATTAATATTGTAACCACCCATTTTACGAGTGGCAAAACAAATGGTGTGGGATCACTTAATATACACACCCATTTTTTCTTCTTCTTAATATATTCTTTTCATCCTTCAAAAAATTAAAAAATTTGCCTCACACACACTAAGGAACCTTCCATCTATTGTGCACCCTCTCCAGCTCTGCCCAAAAACTTATACATAGCTGTTAATACACACATGTTCAACCAAAGGAGAAAATTGCCAACCGAGTAATCCACTTTTGCTATCTTGTACAAGTTCTAAACAATAACCACACTCCCTAGTCTCTATCTTGAATCTATGTTTCCAGAAGCATGGCACTGTAGTCTATCTCATCATCTAAGCTTAATACCAGTTAATTGGGGTTGGCTACATGAATCTTGTTCCACCATTCCATTATATAAAAGGCTAGACCATTGGTTAGACCATAGGTCATTAAGTCTTTTCTTACTACCTCCATCCATGTCCTTTTAGGCCTTCCCCTTGCCCTTTTAGAGACTGCTTGGCACCTTGCATGTGAGTTTATTTGAGGGGATTTGGGGGGATTTTTCCCCAAATCCATCATTTCATGCCTATATTTCGAGGTAAATGGAATTAAAGGTATTTGACATATGCACTTTTTGTGAGTTTTGAAATTTCGTATTTTTTTTACTGAGATTCAGGTATAATCGAGGTAAAATACCTTTTTAGCTCCCTTTTTAAAGGCAGGAGAGTCACATGTATAACAAAGGTGCCACTAAGCTACTAATCTGCTATACACATAACACGCTGATAATACACCAAAACAATCCAATTATCAGTTTCAACACTAAAATCACATCAATAGAATTATCCAAACTATCCAAATGTTGGCCATCTAAATGGACGGTTAAAAAATGTCAATGAGTCACGCGTTTGTAGTCCTTACATTTGTGACCCACCCAAGGCTTGGAATTTCCTCTTTTTTTGCCAGAGTATACATTTTAACGAGCTTATTACAATTATTTTGTCAAATATCACATATATATACTAATTTGGAATATTAAAGCTAATTTAGTTACTTAAATTCAAGTCCTGTGAATATAATAAATAATTATAATGCATTCCAAATACAAGCTACCAAACAGAAGGTTTTGATTCCAGTGCATTCCAATTACAAGCTGCCAAACACAATTGAGGATTTCGAATCACATTGATTCCAGAATAATTGTATTTGGATTCCAATGCATTCCAAATACAAGCTCTTAAACGAGCCCTTAGACCCTTTAACTTGTACCAACTCGCTCCTTCTAACTGGTGTGGTTATTGGTCTCTATTGCACATAACCAAACCATCTCAATCTACTTTCCCTCACCTTATGACCAATTTGTAATACTCCAAATTCCCTCAAATGCATTCATTTCTAAGTCTATCCTTCCTCGTCTTACCACTCATCCATCTCAACATCCTCGTTTCAACTACACTAACCATGCATGTTCTTCTTTAACTGCTAAGCATTTTACCCCATAAAGCATGGCTAGTCTTATAGCTATCATATAAGATTTACCTTTTCAGTTTGCATAGTACACAACGATCACATAAAACTCTAGAGGCACATCTCCATTTCTTCCACCCGGCTTGAATTATATGGGCAACATCCTTTAAATCTCTCCACTCTCATGAAGTATTGACCAAAGGTATCGAAAGTGATCATTTTAGAAACTTCTTGGCAATTTATGGCCCACCCGAGACTTGGAATTTCGTCATTTTTTTTTTTTACAAAGTATATATTTCAATGGGCTTCATACAATCATTCTGTCAAATATTACATATGCACACTAATTTGGGATATTAAAGCTTAGTTAACCAAATTTAGGTTCCTATGAATATACTAAAGAATTCTAATGCATTCCAACTACAGGCATCCAAACACAATTTTTGGATTCCACTGCATTCCAATTACAAGCTCCCAAACACAATTGAGAATTTGGAGTCACCTTGATTCCAGTGTGATGGTGATTTGGATTCCAATGCATTCCAAATACAAATTCCCAAACAAGCCCTAAAGGAATTTGGGTAGGGTTTGAGCTGGGAATTCAGGTCAGGTCAGGTCAGGTTCCGGGTTAGGTCCTCTTGAGATAAGGTTGGGCTTAGGTTGACCCTCAACCTGACCCAGCCCACCCGAGTTGCAGTCTTGCCCACGCATTAGTGGTACCTCTCAATGTTTAATTCTCCCAATTATGCATTTCCAACCTAAAAACCATGCATGGCAAACTAATGGTACACACAAGATTCCGTGGATTAACTGAAAATCAACAGATGGAATAAATATTGTTATGACAACAGAACAAATGGTGCAACAATCGTTTACAGATCAACAGAACCAATAGTGTGCATATCACAGCTTAGTATAGGTTGCACAACCCACCTATCAGATCCATCAACCACTGGAGGCTCAGAATCATCTGGAAGACCGAAGATAACCCAAAACAACTGTAAATCACAAATATAGCCCATCGCTTTAACCGGATTATTTCCAGACATCATGAGATCAATCTCGACAAAGATAAGAAGAAATAAATTAATGAATCGCAGGTCTCAGCATATTGATCCTAAAAGAATGAATTAAAAAAAAAACAGGAGGCGAGCTAGTATTATCAAAAATAATGTGGTTCATTGGAACCACTACAGATCAATCATAAGCTACTGGGTGAGCATACTTCATGACCAATGCGCTCTCTGCTAATTTTATCTGCAAGTGCAGCTTTCACCTCTGCATCTGAGGCAGCTTTTTTCAATTCTTCATCAAGTACAAATTCAAATCTTGCACCTAAGAGAATAAAATAATAAAACCAGGATTTATAATTGGAGTGATCGACAAAAGGTCAACAACATAAGAACAAAGGAGGCTATTACAAATGCATGTTAAGCAAAAATAGAGCCTTAAAGAGAAGCTCAAGTAAATGATAATTGCCATGATATGCACACAGAGCACTTGGAATTAAGATCTACTAGTATTTTGTTCCCTGAGAGCTATGATTTTAAGTAACCTAATCTCCTATCAAATTCAGCTCTCAATACACCAGCCAATTTTAAATAAGGACCAAGCAACTCTAGATCTGCTGGTATGATAAGAATTCAAAACCAGCCCGACTTATCGGCAAAAGACCCATCCTCCTGGGAAAATAGGGGACTAACTGCTCCCTTGCCCACCCGGCAAACAATCTACCATGTCACAGAGAGCAACTTTATAAGCATCCTGGGCGACATCTCTCTTCGCCTCATGCCAAATGCCCAACTGAAAGTAACATAGGAAAGGAAAAGGAACTCTTCATACAATTGCCCACAAAATCACATTTAAATCTAGAAGCAGTAATCCATTCCTGTCCAAAAAGCTAATAAAAGATGCACAACTCTTGCTATAAAAATGGGGATGAACTAATAAGATAATCTTCATTTCATTAAGTTGAACATGCCGTCAGCAGAAAGAATGACTTGAAGAAGGTGGAAGCTCGCAAGCTGATCTGACATATGGATCCAACGATGAGCTCCAACTAGGAGAAAGAAACTCAAAGCCACAATCCTGCGGCTTTCGATAACAACCCGAGAGGGCTCGGATCCCCGCTTAGGCTGTAACAAAGCATAGTTGTCATCAACTTTTGCTATGTCACACTGTCAACATGTCCCTAGTTATCTCAAGAAACAAGTTGGAGAAAAATGGAAGAAAAGGCTAAATAATAGAAAAAATTCAAATTTATTGCATCAATTTACATTTGTTTTGCACTCATTTAACCAGACAATATGGAAAATATTTCATCATCATCTAAGCCTTATCCCAACTAATTGGGGTTGGCTACATCAATCCAGTTCTGCCAATAAGGCAAATGTTTCTTATTAATTTATTTCTAATCACTACAAAAAAAAAAAAAAAAAAAAAGCCTGGCTTAAAAAGATTTGTGACTTGTCTGGACTCCAGAGATAAAGCTTTTCGGACATTGTCAGTCCCGGGATCCTCTATATGGAAGTGCTAGGAGTGAGGTCAGGAGAGTAGGGAATAGGATTGTTTGAAATCTTGTTTTAGACGGAGTTTGAAGGAGTTAAAACAAATGGTCATATCAGCCTCTTGGGTAGGCTAGAAGAGATTGTCATGCCAAGAAGGGAGGCGCATGGGAGAGTGTGCAATGGGACTCCGAAGCATTGATCTCATGTAAATCATTTCTTAGGTCGCTCATTTCTGCTGGTGGGACTATATCCTCACTGTATTGAGGTTCGTTATGTACTTGTGTTGAGGGTCAAGGATATTGTTGTGTTGAGGGTCAAGGATTTTGTTAGGTGGCTTCATAAACAAGATCCCACATGTGACTGCCTAAATAAAGAATCGTTGGTCTTGCAAACAAAGATGTGTAATAAGAAAAACTGGGCCTTTTAATTGTCAGATGATGCATGAAAGAAAAAATGGACCATCTCTTAATTTGTTGTCAAACAATGCACTAGGCACTATTTTCTTCCCAATCTTATAGGTGTCTAGGTGTGCCTAGCTAAGATCCAAAACTTGATCAAAGGCTGGTACAGCAACCTTTTTGTTGATAAGGGGTGTATCCTTTGGAGAATACTGCAATGGAGGGTATAGCACCCCATGAATGCCTCAAGATCTTTAAACAAGGTATTCCAATAGAAAATAAGGAAGTGAATGCCCTTACCCAAAAATCACATCTATTATCTAACTTATCAGTCTATGTTATTAGGTTCAAAGAACTTAAAAGAGGTTGTACAACATATAATAATTTTGAAAAGGTATTTTCAATACTCTCTACCGACTCAGGCACAAGGTATCCACAATATAGCCTGCATAATGAGTACTTATACTATGATGTGAGGTTGTGTATTCTTGAAATCTCTTTAAGAGAGCTTGTGATACGAGAGCTCATTCAGGTGGCCTCGATGATCACTTTGGCATCGACAAAACAAAAGCCCTCAAGGCCACCTGAATTATGTTAAGTTTATAAGCTACTTTCAGTGAACCTTGTGGTTTAAGTTGGGAACTAAATTAACTTCTCAAGTGCTTCTCATGCGCAAACAGATGGGCACACTAAGGTCGACAACTGCAATCTTGGGAATCTGCTTCAATATTTGGTTGGTGATCACATCAATTCATAGGGCATCATATTTCCACAAGCTAAGCTTGCCTATAATAGTTTTGTGAAACCGCAGTACAAGACTCTCCATTCGAAATTGCAATGGGTGTGCAACCTCGGCAACTCATCAACTTAGTCCCACTTCCTATTGCGACTCAATCGAGCCAAGATGTTGAAGCTTTTGCATAGCATATTAAGAAGATGCATGAGGAAGCCAAGCGAAAGATCAACCTTAATAATGAAAATTACAAGGGGCAAGCAAATGTTTGACAATGTCATGCAAAATTTCAAGAAGGAGATAGGGTCATGATGTAACTCAAATCTAAGAGGTTTCCAGCAGGCTCATACACAAAGCTCCACTCTAAAAAGGTAGGTCATTATCATATTGAAGAAGCTAGGCGATAATGCACATCTCATTGAGCTTCCACCCCAAATGAAGACCAGCCCCATTTCAATGTGAAAGACCTTACAGTCATGAAGACGAGAGCACATAAGAACGAGTTATCTAGATACTTGAGGGGCCACACCAGCTCAAAGAAATTATTGAATGTGTTGGACGATCAAATATGTTCCACTTTCCACATACCACGAAGGGTACCAGAAGTTTCTCATTGAGTGGAATGGCTGACCGAGATCCAACAGCATGTGGATCTCAGCAAATGATTTCAAACGTATCAACCCTAAACTCTATAAGGAGTACATTGCATTAACTCAAATGAACCGGGTTTTTCTAAGCTAGGGGGAGTTTATGCAATCGCACCACATCCCACACATGCCCACAAGAAAAGGCCAACTTTCCTTTTTAGCTTGTTCCTAATTTCCTTTCTTTCATATTCTTATGTTAGAAAAATATCTCTTTATTAGGAAATAAGTGTTGTTAGATTTTCCTATTAAAGTGCTTTCTTAATTTAGAGATCCATATGTTAGGAAATAATCATTATTAGATTTTCTTGTTTTGAGGGTTTTCTTATTTGGAGATGTTGGCTAGCAAGAGATCCTATTTTTAGATTCCTAATATTATATTAGAGGTTGTCTCAAAGAGGAAGTCTTGTAAGCACTCATTATAAATAAGGGATATAACTATGGAATAAGGCATAGTTGAATGACATTTTCTTTGAGCAAGTTCTCTTGCTTCTTTATGGTAGCGTGTTACAGTGTTAGAGAGGTGGAAGTGGTGATCTCCAGCAATTTTTCAGCTTGCTCATAGTCATTGCATCTTTTCTCTTTTGTGATTCAAACTTTCAGTCCAGTGTGTTGAATCTTATTGCAATTAGTTTCTTCCTTGATCTAGTTGCATTGAAGTGCCCATAAATAAGAGGCCAGAATTGTTCAATATGATTTTGGGACTGTAACGCATCAACAGTGAGCTTCCCAATTTTATCGGTTTAGAGTAGTGTTAATGTATGCCACTTAAGCAATTTCAAGTGCCTCAATATTGACCATCACACTCTGCCAGAGCATCACTTAACTCCCCGAACAAAAATCAGGGGGGCGTAAGTATCATCTACCTTCCAAAAAGGAAAAACATCAACAATTCAAACATCGTCATCATCATGAGATATAAGATAACAAAAGCCCAAAATTGCAACGACAAATTCTACAATACTATCAGAACAGGGAACAAGAAGAACATGAAGACAGGAGAAGCATTCGGAAAAGAAAAGACAAAAAAGCATAGAGAGAGAGAGAGAGAGGGAAAGAGATATCCAAACCTTATCTCGAACCCAACCGCCCGCAACTCGGAGCTGAGTTTTGAGGCTGAAATGCCGAATCACGTCAATCAATAGGCTAAATATCTTCTTCTCCTTGTCCATCAAATCAATCTTCTCCTTCACATGAAGGGCTGACGATGACTGGGCCATGCTTCTGCAGCGAACGACGCATAGAAACCCTAGCTGTTGATTAGGAAGGAAGGTGGGAAATTTGGCTTGGGGAAAGAGGGGAAGAAATAAAGGAGGGAAGGGGAAGGGATTTGTGCGATGAGAGAGCTTCTCTACTCATGCGAGGAGAACGGAGGCACGAAAAGGTTCGTGCCTTCCACATCCAGCACCATCCGTTTCAATTAGGGCCTGTTTGGGCAGTGGTATTAGATATGTTTAGGGGTCGTTTGGATGCCTGTAAAATCCATAAGTTGTAATTTGATTATAGGCAATCGAATTACATGTACATGTGGCGTTTGGATGGATATATTTGCCTGTAAAGAGATTGCAGCTTTTAGGGGCCGTTTGGATAGCATGTAACTTGGTTAAGATGAGTCCAAGTCGTATGCGAATTCATAGCGTGTGGTGTTTGGATGCTTGAAGTCACATGCCACTTCATAGCATCATGAGTCCAAGTAACATCCTATTTCCCCCAAAATGTAACATCCCAAAACCCTGAGTTTCAAGTAGCATGGCATCCAACGTTCAGATTTTTCAAATGCTGGTTTACAAGGGAGATTCGCAGCTACCTGCTGATGAAGATGGTTGGTGGCTTCAATGAAGAGGGTCGGTGGCTTCAATGAAGATGTTGGTGGCCGCCATTAATGGAGCTTAGCTATAAAGAGGAAGCCTTGCAACAGAAAAATCACAATCCCCTTCCTCCTACCAATCGGAGAAGAAGCATCCCTCTCCTTCCTCCTTCCAATCCGAGAAGAAGCCTCTCTCTCCCTTCCTCCTCCCCTGCGAGCTGGTTTTTCCTGTTTTTTTTTTTTTTTTTTCGTGCAACTTCCAGCGTTTGACGAAAGGAATCGGATTGCGAACGGAGTTACTCAGGACGCTCTTATCGTCCTGAGTAAACTCAGTTGGGCCCACTGTTTTTCCAGCTCATATTAACGGCTGAGCGCAAACTTAAAGCATACCATAGGAAACAGTGGGAATAATGATTTCCACCGTTGAAACCTTCATAGGCCACAGTGATGATTATTTGTCATTCAACCAGGTTCATGAGATCAGCAAAGACATGGATGAAGGGAACACAACTTGATCCAAAACTTTTGTGACCTCCAATGAATTTTCAACTGGTACAAGTTCAATGAACACTATTACCTGCGTTGTGGGCCACTTGAGCTTTGTATATGCTTAAATTTTTGTCTCAAGCCCTCAAATTATGTGTTAAAATGGATATACAGAGGGGATAAAATACATAAATCATGGTAGACCCCACGGAGTTTACTCAGTACGCTAAGCGCCCTTGATAACTCCGTTCCCAATCCGCTTCCTTGACGGTAGGGCTCTCAATGGAGCGGGTCAGATCCGAGGTCTGATTTGCTCTGAATTCATATAACGCATGATTTGGATCTTAAAATAGGTCTGATTAGTTAAATGGACTGGATTTGGATTCACAGGAACATATCTGGATCAAATCCAATTAAGATCCGACTCATTGTCACCTTATTGTATATGTTATATTCATGCTGGCCATCCATTTTCCAGATTATTTTAGGCCATGTCTCGAAATTGAGACATTCCACTCTTATGTCGACCATACCACAGTTAATAATGGGATTTGCATCATTTTTCCACTAAATTAAATACATTATATTATATATTTTATATTATATATTTTTTAGATTTGTAATGAGGTGGATTCGAACCTAGATTTGACCCGAATCCAATGGTTATATGAATTTTGGATTGGAAATGGATCTAACAATTTCTAAATGGATCGGATATGGATATCACCTTTCGGTTCGAGTTGGATCCGAATCTGATCCGAATCCGTCTAAAGATATACGGACTTGGAGCCAGGATCCAACTAAATCCGATCTAGATTTAACCCATGGAGAGCCCTACTTGACAGAAGTAGACTGGGGAAGTCGGATTGCGTACTGAGTTACTCTGGAGGCTCTTATCGTACTGAGTAAACTCAATTGGGCCCACTGTAAATGTATGTTGTTTATCTACACCGTCCATCCATTTTTTCCAGCTCATTTAAGTGGTTCAAACCAAAATTGAAGCATATCCAAAACTCAAGTGGACCATACCACAAGAAATAGTGGGTATAATGATTTCAATTGTTGAAACTTTTATGGGGCCGGCAGTGATGTTTATTTGTCATCCAACCTGTTCATAAGATCACGCAGACATTGAAGAAGGGAAAAATCAAATATCAGCTTGATCCAAAACTTCCATGGACCCCATGAATTTTTCAACAATTGACAGTCCAATTCACATTGTTTCCTATGGTGTGGTCCACTTAAGTTTTTTATATGCTTCATTTTTTGCCTCGAGACATAAAATTATCTGTTAAAATGGATGAATGGAGAGGATAAAATACATAAATCACGGTGGACCCCGCAATGTTTACTCAGTATGCTTGGTGTTTTGGGTGGCTGTCCCTATATGCCATTTAAAATGTATTTAGTTATCTCGGTGGCTGTCTCATTTATATGCCATCTGTACCGTTATATGCCATCTAAATTATCAGTTTTGGGTGGTTGTTCATTGTTTCATATGGTGTCACCATCTGATGATTGGATTGGTCTGGTTCTTTAGGCACCCCATTATCAGGTGGACCATATACCATTTTTTATGGTCCATTGGATGATGAAATTAGCTTAAAAATTGGCCTATGCTACTCAATTTGATGGGCTTGGTAAAATGATATCCATTGAGTCAAGCCTAATCTTATCTAGATTAAGTGTTGAGATGTATCAATTATCGCCACATATAGCAAATGTGAATATAAAGTCATTAATATGTAACCATATATTACAAGTACCATGTAACCAAGTTATATCTTGCATCCAAACAAGATTGCATGTTACCAAGTATCACTTGTAACTTGGTCATATGTAACTTTCTTACATCTTAAAGAAAGTTACATGCTTCGAAACAACCCCTTAGCTATAATTTGAAACATGGCAAAAGGGCATGCATGTTTCAGATTATAGGTAAAGAGATTTTAGGCAACGATTTTTTTATTATTATTTATTTCTTAACGTTGGGAGAGTTACGGCTTCTTCCAACGGCTTTGCCTAATCAAGAAAATATACCTTTGTTGAAGGAATCTGGATCCTCTGTTGGCTATCTGTTTTGGAGCCTTTTCATTGGTCCACATCACAATGCGTGACGTCAGTGTGATCAGGTCACACTGAGGATGTGACATGGTTGCAAGCCTATGTGGTGACGTGGACCAATTAAAAGGCTCCAAACAGGTGCAGCCAATAGAGGATCCGGATTCCTATTGAAGAAGAAGAGGAAAAAGAGAGAAGAAGAGAGAAGAAGAAGATAGATCATACCTTAGCAGAGAACTGCAAATCTCTCTCCGTCCCTAGGCTGTGGCTCCTTAACAACAATATGGGCTGAGCCTGACCATAGGGCTCACTTCGATGTATGTATAGCTGCCAATATATTTTTCGAATTATTTTATGCACGATTCCAATAAATGAAGCATATAAAAATTTTAGGTGGACCACACCGAAAACAATGATTATTGACCATTAAAAACCCTTGTGGGCCAAAAAAATTTTTGGATGAAGTTTATATTTGTTTTTCTTTAATTTAGGTCTGTGCGACCTTCTCAGCAGATTAGGATGGTCAATAAACATTATGGTCGACCCTAGAAAATTATTAATAGTGGCTTGACCACTATTTCCTATGGAGTGGTCTACCTAAGATTTTCATCCGCTTCATTTTTGGAACCATGCCCTAAAATAATTTGGCAAAATAACGGATGGTGCGGATATGCAATGCATACATCAAGGTGGGCCATATGGTCAAGGTCCAAACCGCATCGTTGTTTGCGAGGTCGCAGTGAAGTCAAGATCACGGGCCTTCTTTGTGTGACCTTATGAACAATTTGGATGGCAAATAAACATAATAATAGGCCCTACAAAGGTTTCAATAGTTAATGTCATTGTTGTAGTGCCATTCACTTGGGTTTTGGATTGCCTCATTTTTTTGCTAGTGCCCTAAAATGATCTCGAAAAATGGATGGATAGTGCTGATGTAACATATACATTATGGTGGCAGCCCACAAAACTTCGTTACGACAAAACACAATGGCAGATGGTGGCACCATGAAATCCGTGTCTGAAAAACCCTTGTGCAATGTAGGAGAGCTTACTAGGTGCGACCTCCGCCTAACTCAAGATGATGCGGCCCTTATATTGGGGCCCACCTCGATGTATGTATTCTATATCCATGCTATCCCTCCTCATTTCCATATCATTTTACAACAAGAGCCAAATAATGAAGAAGATCCAAATCTTAGGTGGACCATGCTATAGGAAATAGTGGTGATTGACCACCTTACCATTAAAAACTTCCTAATGTCTATCATAATATTTATGTAATGTTTATTTGCCATATGCAACCTGTCGATAAAGGTAAGATAAACTTGGATGAAGAGGGAAAACAAATATCAGCTTGATCCAAAACTTGTGTGGCCCATTAATAGTTAATCACTATGATTTCCTATGGCATGGTCTACTTGAGAACGAGATCTACTAAAGACATATTTTAGCCTGTTAGATAATACTAATTTGATATTGTTTATAGTTAATGGCTGATATTCGGTAGTTTTCTCATCATAAAATATAATTTAAATTAATGGGCCAACTTTTGTGTCCCACCAAATGATTATTTTTAATGTAAGAATTGGCCATAGGCTTTATTGAGTTGGGCTTATCCTAACCATCCACCTCAAAAGAAGAATTTATATGTTATTTTGTGAATTTTAAAAGATTTACCACTTTAAGAGCTGTCATGTGTGAATACTTAATTACAAGCTATTATCCAAACACAAACATTTGACTACGTGTAAACAAATTACATCTTAAAGCCAAACAAGACAAGTTGTAAACACTTTACGCCTGTAATCTTATTACAACTTAAAGATTTTATGGGCATCTAAACAACCCCTCAAGGCCTGTTTGTGTAGCGGTATTAGATGAGATTGGGTGGTATGGAATTGCATTTGGCCTATGCCAATTTCATTCGATGTTTGATAACAACAGAAGGTTTGGATTAATACCAATATCTCATATTCCAATGCCAATGGTGGATTCCATTGGATTTATGGTGGATTCTAAAGTCCGTTATAGTTATGGATCCCATATCGATGCGAGCGTTTTATCAATGTTGTCCATCCATACGTGCCTTTTACATATGACATTCAAGTTACATATGTACACGAGTAACCAAAATCAGTTGTGAAATGTAGTCCATTGATTACAAATCCATCGGTCTACCAAATGCAGACTTTACATAATACGGTGTATTTATCAAGAGAATAATTTGATCTTGAATATGGGAAAGGATTATGTTATTCCCATATAATATCATAGTATTACCAGACATGTTATCAATTTATAATAAATTATGTTAATCCCATCGAATATTATTCCATCCCATGGGATACCACTGTAGAAACAGGCCCTTAGCTAGTGAAACAGGGACCGTCAGATGAAGTCATATAAGTGGGTTGCTAAAACCAACATAATCTTGCACGAAAAGAAAAGAAAAGAAAAAAAAAAACCATTTTCTTGATTTCAAACTATGTTGCATAAAGCTTGTTTTGGCATCTCTATTAATAAGAGCTCATTTGCTTATTCTAAAAGAATAAGCTCTTATTTTGAAGATAGCTTATTTGGAAAAATTCTAATTTTATCACTTATTTTTTTAGAAACCAACAAAAAAGCTCTTAAAAAATAAGAAGGCGTTTAACATCTCTAAATAATAAAAGCTTATTAGGCTTATTGCTGAAAAAATAAATGTTTTTGCTAAAATAGATTGTTTAATAAACATTTATTATTGGTCCTTAATTTTTTAGAAATAAGTATAAAAAAAAACTCTTAAATGATAAGTAAATGAGTGGTTACTTTATAAATAAGAATTTATTTGACTTTTGTGAGAAGAGGTTTTGAGGTTTTATTTTTTTATTTTAATTTTCAAAATTCTCTATTTGCAATTTCTCTCTCCCTTTTATAATGATAATAATTTCGAAGAAATTTTAGTATATATTTTCTCTATATAGATGGTGTATAAATACAATTGAAGTGTACAAAATACATTAAATGTGGGCACTGCCCAAAGATAGAATTCTCAAATTTTTGTCAAACCCTAGTCGTTCAATTCCACAGTTTTCATGTGGTATGGCCCACCTGAGTTTTGCATCTATCTGATTTTTAGTCTCCTATCATGTTGTGGTCTTGCAAAACAGATGGATGGAGGGGATTTGTCACGAACATCATTGTGGACGAACATCCTTGTGGACCCCACATAGCCCGGCGCAAAGGAATATCTCTATGTGCCCAGGTCAGAGGAAGTCTGTTTCCACAATAATGGCAGCATGCAAATTCTTGTTTGCATGGAGAGAGTGTGAGTAGAGCGCGTAAGGGAGCTCCATGGTGCGATAAGGTAATGGCAGTGAAAAAGAGTTATTTTCATGTATGAGATGTGAAAGCTCATGGTATAAAGGGATCTTGTTATATTAATTAATTTTATGATGAATCTCATCGTAAGTTTTACATTTGACAAACGCACATAACACTTTTTTGCAACACATTAGCACTACTTCATTATTGATTGAAATATGTTCAACTTTTAGTTACAACTAATCCATGTCCATCAGAAAAGGATCATATGTATACAGTGGAGCGGCATTTTAGAAAGAAACAACATAAAACACTATTTTTACATAGTGAATACAACACGAAGCTCTATGGGGTCCGCAATGTTGCGTGTGTAATATCCCCTCTATCCACAATATCAGCCTAATACAATACTCAGATAGGCTACACTAGTGGAAGCAATATAAAATTATACTTGAAATAACATAAAACGCTAGTTCATGCCACATGGCCCACTTGAGTTTTGGACCGGGGTGATTTTGTTTCCTTTACATTGGCCACAATGAAGATAAATAAACCATGGTGAATTGGTTTGATGAAATTAAAGACCATGATGGCCCCATGCGCAAGCCTATGGTTGGTGTATCATATCCGTTTGTTTCTTGTGACATGGCCAACCTAAGTTGTGGGTCCAGATCAATTTTGTTAGCAGGCCTAGAATTGTGGGGTGTTATACATGGAATTGCCACAGGTTCATTGGTGCACACACCGCATAACACAAGTCTTGCAGAGGATTCCAGTCCTTTGAGAGTTGTGCATCGCTTTCATTTATGATAATTGAGCTGACTAATCATTAGCCAAAACTGTGGTCTCACATCACGATTTGCATTTGGACCCATGGGTAAACATTGCAACTTGGCATGCATGCGTAAAACACGTGCTATTCATTAGGCGGGCTATCATATAGATGCACTTGGGCAAAAAGCTGTGGCAATTATAAACCGGGCGTGGAAGAAGTATAGGCAGGTTGAGAAAGTGGACAGTTAACCATGTTTTAAATGATTTTAAAATAAAAGGTTTTAAATTTTCCCCCATGTTTCTTCTTTTGAAATGGTTTGTCTTTTAGTATGACTCTTTTTAGTCTGACATTAGAAAGGAACAAAGAAAAACTCAAGTATATAAGAAATGAGTTTTGCATGGGGCTTGAACCCCTTCTCAGAAGGCATGTGGATTTGGTCTAATGGGGGGCTATGTCATTAGCCTGAATCTATGCCGCTGACCACACATGCCCACGCCAAGCCGAGCCAGACATTCGACGTGAGTGCGTGTGTATCGCGCTAGGGTTGGGGCCGAGGGCGGGTCTGGGTCTGGGTCTATGTGTAGACTAAGAGTACACTTACGCTAAACCGTTTTCCGTGATTACACTAGCATCAAGCTGAGCCGAGCAAGGCTGGGTCGTGGACGTGTGTGGGTGCCGGGCCTGGTTGAGTCTAGGTCTATGTGCAGTATGAGAGTACACTCGCGTTAAATGATTTTCCGTGAGTATAATCGCACTTGTTTTTTTTTGCGCAAATTTTCAAATCAGACAGATGCGAATGTTCGGGTGATCACTCCTATTGAGTTCAAACCTAACGAACTTAAACTCATTTAAAACGGTGCTTCAAGCACCTAATCACGATCTATATATAGACCTACTTTCTAATCCATTTTCATTCATTAAAATTAATTTTTTTTCTAGTTTTTCAAAAAAAATTTCTGTTTCGTTGTTACTTTGTCAAATAAATTTGTAAGCAAGTCAATCACTTTGGGTTTAATTTCTGCACGCTGGTTTGACCCGTGTACAACGAGTACACCATTAGGATCGGACAATAGTTATTGTATCTTGGAGGCCAACTGTCCAAGAAATCCTGTTGGATTTGGGATGCGGCCCAAGGAGGGTAAATTCGATTTCAAGCCGAGTGACTCAGACACGCCTCGACTTAAAACACATAAGTCTTTCTTACTTTTTTTAATTTCATTTTAATTTATTTCTATTTTTAATTTTCATCTACTGTTTTCAGCAAATTATTTCTAACAGGTGTGTCATACCCATTGTTTCCAGTGACATGGGCAACTTGAGTTGTGGATCCAGGCTCAATTTTGTTAGCAGGCCTAAAATTGTGGGGTATTATACATGGAATTACCACAGGTTCATTGGTGCACGCACTGCGTAAACAAGTCTCACAGAGGATTCCGGTCCTTTAAGAGTTGTTCATCGCTTTCGTTTATTATAAGTGGGTTGGCTTATCATTAGCCAAAAAATGCTCTCACATCACGATTTGCATTTGGACCCAGTGGGCAACCATGGCAACTTGGCATGCATGTGCAAAACACGTGCCATTCATCAAGCGGGCCATCATATAGATGCATCTGGGCCAAAAACTGTGGCAATCATAAACCGGGCATGGAAGAAAACCACAGGCAGTCAAGAAAGTGGACAGTTAACCACATTCAACTTCAAATGTGGCCACCTGCCATGTAACAAAAAAGCCCTGTGGAGGCCACTTTGTGGTCAGTTTTGCAGGCTAATTTTTAAGGTGGAAACACAAAAATAAAGAAGATCCAAAACTGAAAAAGGCTACACCACAAGATTTTTGCATGTCTTCTAACCCACTAGTAACATGAGTCCTACCAGGATGAGGTAAAAATACAAATATCATACTAATGAAAAATGTTGATACCTCCTAAAGGTTGAATGGTGGGTCCTTACTGTTTCTTGTGGTGTGGTCCCAATTGAGCATTTAATCTACCTGATTTTTAGTCCCATGTCTTAACATAATTTGGCACAACAAATTGATGGAGGCTTTTTTTTAGGCGGACTTTTGATAACAAGTTTTGCAGGAAATTAATAACCCTTGTTGTCAAGTGCCATTCATAGTGGGACCACTTGATAAAGGATGTGGATTGCATGCAATGTAACCCTAACATGGCTCAATGAAAATACACCATGTGCAACCTTATCAAATGTATGTGGCCCATTAAAATCCACATCATTTGGAGAACAACCTGCATGATCCACAATCCCCTTTTACAGGCACTAGTGCTAGTTGGTGCTAATTGCATTTCTCACTATCATGCTTGCTTTGAAATTGATGCATGCAATTCAAACGAATCAAATCTAGACACTCTAAAGCAAAGTTTCACTCCATTCATTAGGTGAGAACCTTTTAATCATGTGGGCCATAGATGATAAATAGTTAGAAATTCACAGAGCCATTTACATTAAGCAAAACTATGTTGCCACAAGCAGTTGCGACTAATTGTGTCGTCATAATGTATCTATTGAAAGTAGTTGTTTTGTTCCTTGTTTGTCAAATGCTCTAAAAACTAGAGGAAGGATCGATTGTGTGACATATGGCAAGCTTAACATGGATGGTGGCACCCTGACACATGATCATAGACACGCTATATTGAGCACATAAAGATTAATTGTGGCACACGTACAAACGTGGGTGCTTGAACTCGTATGGTTGTACACATGGCACATCAAGAACATGTGGCTTGTCTACACAGGAAGAGAGCGTTTCTTATGTGCACCAAACCGGGGTTTACTTTGTATCAAAATAATGAGCTAACACCAACTTGCTCGAAAACAGACAGTATGTGAAAAAATGAAAACCAAGGTCCACATGCATGCATGAGGTATGTGTTGCCTAGTCAAATAGGACAACTGTATGCATGAAATCAAAACAAGCGAGGACAAAATTACCTAAAGCCAAACCTGTCCTGGAAATTGATAGAGCCATGCATGCCAACCCCAAGCCCTGCCCAAAGCTAGGTTGGGCTTGCCGATCCGTGCCATCGTTAGCCATCATCAATTCATAATTACAATAATAATCCAACATATAAACCAAACCAGGTTGATTAGCAGTAGAGCTCCATCATCACAGCCCGTAAACCACTACTCCCCAACCAAAGTGCTCCCTTAATCAATGTCCTTACTAATATGAAAATTAGGAGCTCAGTAGCAACGGTCGAGATTAGTCTATCGTAATAGACGCTGGCCCCTCAAACTAGGCGAACAAACTGAGGAAGTGATCTACATAAATAACCAAATTACAGTGTTCTCTTAACCAAATTACAGTGTTCTCTACGTCTCTCTGTCTCTCTCTACAAGGGAATGTAACTACAAGTGAAGGACGTGCAAGAGTGTTTGATTTCAACAAGGAAACAATAGAAAGGAGGGCTCTCTGTAGAGCTTCCTACTCTTAAAAGTAATCTTACTTAGTTTTTTGTCACACCATACTAGCTGATCGTTTGTTATTCTTGACATTCTCAGTACCCTTGACACTAATTTCAAGTCTACCTGCGAGAAGAAGAGGGTATCATCCGAACAATCTCCTTTTGGCTTTTGGAACTTCTTTACTATGCAGTTTCCACTTCTCTGTAAGTCTTTCAGTTTCTTCTCCTTCTGCAATGCAAGACGATTAAATAATGGTTTCTTAGTGCTTGAACAACGTAAGAACAAAAGAAGCTTAAGAACAATTTTCTTTACTGAATTTCAATTCATAGTTTCATGTAAATGTAGGAAAAAATATGAGGTATGCTGATTTGGCATGCGGCATTAAGGTGGGCCATCTAGAGACCACATGTGCCCATGCGGCACACGTGTGAGGTTCCCAGCATTACATCGTGCAGGGTCCCACTTTGTAGATGTCCTGGTCCAAAATTCAAGTGAACCACTCATTGCATGGGACGGAATATTTGTGGATGTTACTCAGTCGTCCATTTATTTGGAAACCTATTGACAGGTCTGATTTTTGGGCGAGGGCATCTATATAATGTGATTCATGAGGTACACACACATATAGGGTTACGGCACATGGGAGAAATCTATTTAAATCTTGGGATGGATAATTGACAGGAGAAATGATCACCTACAACCAGTTTCATGTAGCCCCAATCTAAATTTTTTGTTCTCTCTTTGACCCTTCAAAAGATTGAAATCTCTGTTTGAATTGGTGGGAAGGAAAGGTTACTCCCACATAGCTACATTTCCTCGAAAATGGCTCATTCATTATCTCACCTCTACTCCTAAGAAAATTACACTCATTCATTATCTCACCTCTACTCCTAAGAAAATTACAATGTGCTAATATGCAACACTGTGACACGTGCCATAGTCCATTCCTAAACAACCCACGTGCAATGTCATTGCACGTGCCAACTTGCCACGATTCCATCTTCAAGTGTTCCAAGGGCCACACACGACGATGTACCACCATCCATATTCTTCTAGCCCCTTACATGTGCCCCATGTTCCAATGTGCCACCGTCCATTTTCAGAAGTTCCCTATGTGCCATTTGAGGATGTTCTATATGTGTCACCATCCATCTCCAAGCATTCAACTGTCCATCTTCAATTGTCTGATGTACTACTACTGTCTAATTTCAAGTGTCTCACGAGTGCCATTGGCAGATGCCCTCAGTTGCCAAGTAAATTTCTTATGGAAAGTTCTGATTTGCCATTTGAAATTAGACACATCTTTATAGAAAATCAACCAATGAAAAGTATTTTTCCTTTCCTTTCCCTTGAAAACAACATTACCTTTTCCTTGATACAGTCCACAGAAAATGCTTGTAAAAGAATGAGTCTAATGCAAGGTTTTAACTTTTAAGATTCCGCAGTCTCTTGTTACTTGTCTGAGTCGACTCTGACTCGGTCAGACCTGATTTGGTATGGCGTTATAAGTCAGAATTAAAATAGGAGGCGACTCAGCCTGACTTGACTGAGTCACCCCAACTCAGACGAGTCATGATTCAACTCAGGATTAAATGAGTCAGTCTGAGTCATTAAGTCTTAAAACCATGGTCTTATGTTGATATCAACCGTGTTTGTGGGGGACCAGCTATTGGAAGCCAACTACTGAGAGCCTCCTTGTGTTTTAGGTGAGATGCATCTAGTCACATTATTCAGGTTATGAAAAAGGACTTGAAATATGTTAAGAGTATAGGATACATATGTACAGCTGTAAATGTACAATTGTGCGTATATATCCTGTACTTTTAGCAAAATAAATATTAAAAAAAAAGAAAAAAAAGACCAAAGCTAACCTTTTGAAGATCTGCATGGATGTTGGCCAAGAGCTGTGAATCTGAAGGGTCCTTGAACCTCTGCTTGAGAGCTCAACAAACCCTTCAAAATGACAAGAGCTTCATCTCTGTCAGCCTTGAGGAATTCCCAAAAAATCCTCATCGATTCTTCCATTATCTCCCCCAGCATTCTGCCCGTAACCGCATCGTTTCCTCTGCTTCTATCCACCATTTTCTCCTTCAAACAGTCCTCTGCAATGCAAGCAGACTTAGTATACTTTTATAAATAAAACAGGACAATGATCACACACTGAGAGGGAAGAAATAGAGATGGATGTTGCCTGTAAAATTCATGCTGAGTTGAAGAAATGGAGATGTGCCTCTAGAGTTCTGTATAATTGTCGTGTATCATTCAAACTAAAAGAATTTTTTTATAAGACAGCCATAAAACCAACCATGTTTAATAGGAGAGAATGTTTGGCAGTTGAGGAACAATACATTCAAAGAAGTAGGTGTATCTGAAATGGGGAGATTGAGATTGATGAGTGCCAAGATGAGTAAAGATTGAATTAAAAATAAAAACATTTGAGAAAATTTAGGAGTTACACCAATAGGTAATAAGATGAGGGAAGGTAAAAAAGAGCCATGCATGCCTGACAAAAAAAAAAAAAAGGTTAAGGAAAGAGGTGGTTTAGTCATATGTAACAGAAACCAAGAACTGAAGTGAGTTGGTACAAGTTGAAGGTTCTAAAATGGCAAGAAGAAGGTTGATGTAGTGAAGAAAGATTTGATGACCTTCATGTAGCCAACCTCAATTAATTGGGATAAGGCTTAGATGATGATGATGAATGATTGCAAATGTTGGGGCCTACCCATGATATCCATCCGTTGCCCTTCCTTGTGCAAAAATCAGCCACATTTGTTCATTGAATGGACCATACTTGAAATTTGTTATTTATCAGTAGTAATATATTATTTTCTATGGTGTGACCCATGTGAATAATTGGATGGAGCTAATTTTTGCAAAAGGTGGTCCACATGGTGAGGTTCGACCTATTGGAAGGGTTGGACATGGCAGGTTGGAAGTGGTCCACTCAGTTGGACAAAGGGACGTTAGGACATTCATAAGAAAAAGGATGAAGATAATAGGGAAATCTCACACAAGGCATCGAATGGCCTACACTAGTTCCCGATAAGATACGGTTACTCTGTTTTACAGTTGATAAGGAAGGCCAAATGACTCAAGCCGCATTGAAATCAACATGAATATGCAGCTGGTACACACGAGTTTTTAGTTCTTCAAGTGGGTCCATTGTTTCTACTAAATTTTAGTTTATTTATTTATTTTAATTTCCTAATTGAATGCAGACTGTTGTTTTAGCTATTGGATCAAAAGATAAAAAAATAAAATAAAATTGGTGGTTCATTAATTCCACGTATCAAACAGGCTCTTAGTAAATAATCATCATTAATGGTTAGGAATTCAATTCAATAATGATTCTTAGTTATTAGTATAAGGAAAATATGGGAAATAGTCAAAAAGGGATGAACATCTCACGCGTGATAGACAATAAAAAAGAAAAATCGGATGAAATCTCTCATTCATTCACTTCACTGCTTTTTTATATTAGTTAGGTTCAAGTTAGTGGGGATGCGCAAGTGCCAACTCGATCCACAGACGCATTTACTTTCAGTTGAGCATCTCAAACCCTACACACGTGTGCTACGTCGGCACCCGTGGGTTGTCGTATCTGGCGATTGAATATATGGGACCTCAGACGAGAACTGGGGCCCAGCTTACCCCACCAAAAGAGCAAAAGGTCACAAACCAAGACAAAAAGGCTCAGCAAGATCATGTGATTCTCCTTAGATACGAAGACCATACCTCAAATGGACGGTGCGAAGCGTCACGCATTGACATGGAAAGGTTATTGACACGCGTACAGAAAGGGATTGGCCGAAGATGTGGACTGCTGAACAAAATGTGGGTCCCACGATGGATGCGGCATGTCCCGAAAATCAAATCACTTTCTACCCTCCATTCGACATCTGCTAATAGGATGGTTGGGATTATTCGATTCAGCGTGATTTTTTAGGACATGCTCCATCCACGATCGAATCGTTGTTTGGACGGTGTAGATTACCCTAAATGCATGGCACGTGTGAGATGGATTGGTCACGCGTACCTTTGATGGGTGGGACCTGGAGAAGGTTGCGGAGGACGCATCGGCTTTTGACGTAGTGTTGGACCCTGGGCCCCTGGAACGCCTCGTTCTCCACGAATCTCTGCAACAGAACCTGAAATTGCTGGAACTCTCCGGCCACCTGATTGTACTGACGGTATCCGTGTTTGTCAGATTCCGGCAGGTCCCGTGACCTAATGTACTGCCAGTGGAGGAGTTCCCATGAAAGGCATGCTTGGCCCACGTAGACCGTCTCCAGGTCGCTCTGGAGATCTTTGATGAACTTCGACGACGGGTCGGCGTCAGGTTTCCGGCACCAACGTGGCCGGAGATTCTGGGAGAGGAGAGAGGTGATCGCCGGGAGGGAGGTTTTCCGGCAGGCGATGGACTGAAGGGGGTCCTTCAGCTGGAGGAAGCCTGAGAAATGATCGGGAAAATAGACGTTGGAGAAATGGTGGAGGGAATGAATTACTCGGGAACAGTAATGTAATGGTACGGCGATAAACTCGGGGGCGATTCCCCCAGTTATACCGAGAGGCAGCGGGTGCGACGTATATACAAATGGACCATCGTGATGTTTTCATTACTGACAAGTGGGGCCCATGGTTCAGTGATCCAGACCATTGCTGTATTGGGCCCATGGTATATTTTCCATTTGAATTTGAATGGTTGATGTGTTTCTCTTCCTCAACTGTCCAGTTTTGGGCTTCAAATTGAATAGATAGGATTGTCCTATTAAGGAGATTTTCTTTTGACGGTCCATCAACGTTGGAGCATATCATACCAATGGTCCGGATTATCGAACCATAGGCCAAACTTGAAAAAATTAAAAACCCGAGCATATTGTACAAAGCCTCGGATCGAGGATCATATGATTTCTCCGAAAGAATCGAAGATCATTTGGACACAAAACTCGTCCACTTTTTACATTTTCCCGAGGCGTGGACTGGATCGCTTTGCCCTTTTCACAATTCTTAAATGGTGGTGACTCACGCATTACATACATGGAAATATGCAGACAATCTAGACCGTCTGAATTATGGAACCCAATCTGGATAGATGGAGTTTATTCCGAATACCATGCTTACCGAAATCCAATCGGCGGCCACCAAAGAGAACGGTCCAATTTCAATGCTTCATATCGGCTATTTAAGATCCTTCAATTAGTCTGATTTTTCCGGCCAATGCTGCATCCGCACAGATCTTTCTATGTAACGGAGGCCTTTATGCCGTAACATGCTTGCCACGTTTGTCGCAGATGAATCACCATCACTTAAGAAATGGTCAAATAAGACCAGTAGCGGAAGCATCCCTCAGGGATAATATTTTTTTTTAATACTCTGGAAGAGTGTGATGGGTGATACGCAGGCAGTTACAAGGTATACAAGTAATTCATATTAATCTCTCCAAAATGTGGGTCACAGTTTAGATATGTCATGAAACAAAAATTAAGCTTATCCGATTATCTGATCATAGTAGGAGGACATTTATTGGACGGTTGAAAATTAAAAATTCCAGTGGCCCTATTTTGACATACAAGTTTTCACTAATCAGAGGTTAGGATTGCTCAACGATTCTGATTTTAGGACTGTGACTAATCAAGAGAAGGTTCCACAATTTAGCCGGCTTAATTTCTAAGTGCCTGTGTATCAAGCATCATAGTCTGACAGAGTATAAAATAACTCCCCTTTGTCACAGGTAAACGGTCAAGGGAATTTTGGTTTTGCCAACTACAAAGATTGCTTAATTGAAGTTAAAACGAATAAATGGAAGACTCGGTAACTAAAAACGAGTTAACTCAGTGGAGGAGCTTCAACTCACCAATTGCATACATCTTCTGGTAATTCAAGATGTCGAGCTTTCTCATCCTCTCTCTGTAGCTCTTGTGGAGTTTCTGTAGCTCGTCGACTGGATCTTCATGCAGGAACTTCTCTTCAATCTTCCATGGCTTCAGGTCATCGATCGACTTAGGGCTCTCCGATTCTTCTAAGATCGTCGGGAGCCCCGTCGCTTTCACTTTCTTCAGCTCCATCCTCAGCTGTTCTATCAGATCCTGGTGTTCCCAAAGAGACTCCAATTCGTTCTCTTCGTCGGAATCATCACCCGACGAATTCGGCAAATGCGCCGTGCTGGATTTCTGTAATTCATCAACAGGTTCTGTTTCTTTGCCATTGAGGTATCTCGATTCGCGCTCCCGGAAATCATGCTCCAACGGGAGATCTTCTGATCGGTTTGAGTTGTTCATTTGATTCTGAATAGGAAAAAATCCATTGTCGAAATCAATGAATTCTACTTCAGGAATTCGCGAGTCTGGAGAATACACTTCCTTTGATCCCTGCACCTCTTCCATCGATTCCTTATCTTCTTCATCGAAGTCGTCCGAGTCGGCTTCTTGCTTATTGAAGTCTTTCTCAGATAGAAAGTCAGCGAGTAGCTTCGAACCGTCGGTTTGATGCATAACAGAAGAAGGCCCATCACTAAAATCTGATGATACTGTACTGGAAATACATGGCGGAGTATAAGAATCGATCTGATCACCAGCAGAAGAAGACCCATCTTTGAAATCAATGGATTCCATGTCCGAAGTCCACGAATCCTGCAAATCCGTCACTTCTGATTTCTGTGTGGTCTCTGGTTCAAACTCAAATTCACAGAAATCTCTTGCAGACAAAAATCTGTAGCTGTTTGAATCAGTGATTGGATTCTCGACAGAAAACCCATCATCACCCTTCTCTGAATCGAACTCAACTTCATCAGGTACTGTATTAATTTCGAAACCAATGAACATTTCCTTTGATTTCTCAGACTCCTCTTCCCGGCCGAATATATCAGAATATGAGATGTCAAGTAGTTCTCCATGAACTTCTTCCTTTCCTGAATTGAATTGCTGAAAATCTTTCTCCGATAAGATCTCGTCTTTAAATTCAATCACAGGTATACCTTTAATGCTGGCGTTATCACCTCCGACATAGGATTCTTCAATGCTAAAGTTCATAACTTCTGGTTCTTCTACGAAGCTGATAGAATCTTTTTCAGAAAGGAAACAGTACTTATGGATGTTTGCAGCCAATGGCGTGTCGTCGCCACCAGACTCATCTTCCAATTCTTCGATGCTTCTTCCAATATCTTTCGAGCCCTGAGGCTGGAACTTGAAGCTGGAACGTGAAGGCTCCTTGTCACCGAAACCATCATACTCTGAGTCCTCGAAATCAATAACTTCAGGTGCCGATTCGGCACGAACTGAATCGTCTGCAGCAGAAAAACTCTCAACCTCCTTTACACAATTCACCAATTCTTCTTCCTTTACACAATTCACCAATTCTTCTTCCTTTACACAATTCACCAATTCCCCCTTCTGAGAATCGTTTTCTATCGGAAATCTGCAAAAGAGGAACAACAAAATCACAAGCAGAAAACCCATTAGAATTGGAAATAAAAAACCCAATCATCTGTGATGAATTGAATCAACTTTCGAATTCGTATATTACCTGAAAAATTGTCTGGTTAAGAATCGAAACGCAAAAAACAGACAACTGCTGATAAAAACCCAGCAAGAACTTACGAACAGAACCATTCTTCCGTAAATACACCGATCGCCGGATCCTCCACTCATCAAATCCAAATGGGTATTGAACGGAAAGTTCTTTTGTATACTCATCGATTCAATCCACCCAACTTTCTTCTCCTCTCACTATCAGGAAAAGATGAAAGAACAGTTCATGAACTTGCTTATTCTTACACGTATTTTTCCTGAAAGAAATGTGCCTTGTACCTATTAAGATAGCTTGTGAGAGGAGGAAAATGAGGAATTGGGAAGAAATTCAAGTGCAGGGAGGTTGAAATCTAACCTAATTAGCGAGATTGGTGGGTGATCAAGCTATGGTTAAGGAGAGAAAAGAACATGTGAGCGACTCGGCTATTCTTGATTTTTCGTGTGCTTGGAAATCTGAGGTCTGTTATTGCTGTCAGCTTATCTCGCTGCTGGGTAGTCATTTTTCTTTTCGCGGAGTTATTTAATACTCTGGCAACGCTTCATCTGCTGGCGTACACAAATTTGTATATGTGGCTTACGTTAACTCAAACTTAAGAGAGTAATTCGTGGAACCCACTGTCGGTAAGTCACTATCAAAAAAATATAATTAGAGGTTGCACAATACTAACCTCTGATTCGTGGAGATTTTCTTTTTCGTTGAAATTGGAATATTGGATAATTTTGATTTTTAACCGTCCAGGACCAATAAATACCCACCGTTCCCATAGCCAGATAATCAAACAGGTATGATTTTGTTTCATGATACATCTGAACTGGGAGCCACTATTTTAACAGTTTAAATTGACTTGCTTGTATGAAATGCATGCAATTTCTTTAGTGCCTGTGTATCATGCATCGTATTCTGCCAGAGTATTGAAGGTTTTTCTCTTTCTTTTTCTCTCTTTCCATGTGATATTAATGTCTTTTGTTAATGCAAAATTTCTCTTAGGTTACCGTTTTGCCTGAATAATGCTTCTACGAACGGAATAGGGAAGAGCTTTTTGGCAATGAAATTACCAAAATGCCCATTGTGTTTAGTTTTCATGGAGAGCGATGCATTAGGGAATTACGGGCCATGTGATATTTTTATAATATCTAAACCGTCCAATGTAATCTGCCATGAGGTTTGGAATGATAGAAAGTTTAGATGATCGTAAACATAAAGATGAGCCACATTTAAAAGAAATATGTGTCTCGCCTGCTAGCACAGCTGAAAGACGCCTAGAGGGTTTCAACAGCAGTTCTTAGGTTCCAAAGCTAAGGAGACACACTAACCCTACTTAGTGAGTGGGTGCATCGTTTGACTAACCAAGTGTGTGTTGCCCAGCTAACAGGTTGGGTGCTTTGCATGACTAACTTAAAAAAAAATAAATTTAAAAGAAATATACGCCACTTCAACATATCAAAATTTACTTGTAGCCTATTTAGTGGTTATTATGGATGGATGTATATGATTGACGGGTTAGATGTCATAGGCAAATCATGTAGGCTTCAAAAATTTCTATTGAGTTATTGTTTAGGAAAAATATATAAAGGTATTTTGGTAACTTTCCCACTCAAAAGCACTGCGCGGATTCGCGGAGGATTTTCCAATAAAAATCTAAAAATTATACGTCGCTTCACACGGGGATATGTACAGCATCCTCGCGGCCTGAGTTTGGATATGTAGGCACTTGGATCAGTGATCTAAGACTGTTGATTTGATGGACCACTATTTGGATGATAGATATCTAAAAAATACTTCCCATTGAATAATCCTAGACATTATTTATGATTTCGAAATAGACGGTCATGACGAGGAACAGAAACTCTCCTCAATTCAATAGAGAAGACCAACTGTTGGACGGGTACGAGCTCTCAATCCATGGGAATTCTAGGAAACGTCCTCCCAAGTTCGGCTTCACCAGGTCAATGATCCTGATCACCTGGAAGTAGGCCCCACTTGGATTGGTCGCCTCGAGGCTCGTAAGTCATATACTACCTTACTTTTCAGCTGTTTTTACAGTATACTTCGGTTTCGACTTTGAGGGGAGCGGATTGCCTGTGACCCAGGCACAGAGATATCTCTGTGCCCGGGGTTGTGTGGGGTCCACAGAAATGATATTCGTGACAAATCCACTCTGTCCATCTGTTTGGAAAGATCACGATAGGATAGGATTCTAAAAATAAGGCAGATCAAAAGCTCATGTGGGACACACTAACAAAACAGTGGAAACAGAAAAATCCACCGTTGAAACCTACGATGATGTTTTAGGACACTAGTGGGTTGGTAGAATTCTATTACTGCGGAGATTTTTAGGGCAGCGTATATCAACATTAGGACACAACATATCAATGGTCTCGATTTACGAATCATGGGGATCATCTTCTCAGAATTGAAAACTCGGGTACTAGTTCCTGTGGTGGAGGGGTGACTACCGAATTCAAGTCCGTCTGGGTTTCGATTGAATAGAGGCCCACCCTCGCATCACATTTACCATGCGCGGCCTTGTTTCTACCTTTGGATGGAAGTACATGTGATCGATCTGAGCCATCCATTAGGTGGCGAACGCTTCGAACATGCCATCTACTGGAAACAGGGGTAGTAAACTCGTTACTTGAGCGACATACGTGCGTAAATTTGACCATTGGATTTTTTCTATGACTGCCCGCTACAATTATGATCTGCTTGATCAGTGGACCAATGTTATTCGGTTTTCTACCATGGTATGATCATGGTGGGCCCCACCTTATGGATGGCCTGGATCCCAGACCCACAAGCCAATTTGGCAAGAAGAGTGCAGAGGCCCCTTCTACATCTGGCACGTGTGAACCCTGCCACTGCTATCCACGACAGATGATGGGATATTTGAATCGATAAAAATTGCCACATCATGCTACCCATCCTTGCGGGGAGCGGATTAGCTGTTAGGTAACAACTTAGTGGGTGTTACCCTAACCGTGTGGGGCCCACATTTAGGTATATATTGCATATCCACACTGTTCATCTGGTTTTCATCTTATTCTAGGATGCAATCCCAAATAATAAGAATATCCAAATCTCAAGTGGACCATATGAATAGAAATAGTGAGGAATAACCATTAAAAAAATTTGTGCGCCACAGAAGTTTTGGATCAATATGATTTTTCTAATTTACCTTCATCCAGATCTTCTTTACATTATCAACAGGTTGGATCCAAAATAAACATTACGAAAACCTTTCGATGGGCCCTTTGGAATTTTTAATGGTGAAGCACTCATTTATTGTGGTGTGTTCCACGTGAGATTTGTATATGCATAATTTTTAGTATCCCATCCTAAAATGGGTTGTAGAAATGGATGGACGGTGTGGATATATAACACATCATCAAGGTGGGCCCCACGGCAGGGGTAACAGTCACTAAGCTATTACCCGGGTAACACCTAATCCGCGCTATCAAGATTGGGTGGTAGGCTTGTTGGATGTGGTGGGCCGGACGTCTTCCCTGCTTTACACGTGGCATGTATACGAAATGGAATTGACCCGATCAGGGGCTCCGAATAGATGGCCTACAGCTAAGAATTAGACTGAAAGTATGATCCTAAGTGGTTGGATGGTGGACATCTAATGGACGGTAGATCTAATGGACGGTAGAAACCAAGGAGTAGGAAAATGGTCCAAATCCAACAAACAATTGTCCATCCACCAGAAGTTCGGTTCGCCCAATCAATCAGTATTTGGAGATATGGACCTGCTACAGTTGGTCCCACTACCCGGCCGTCCACTGTAGGCCTGACAACATAGCAAGTCTATAAATGTGGCTTAAGCATGGTTTTAAGACTCGGACGAGTCCCCCCATGCTCCTAGTTGACTCAGACTCAATCACTCATGTTCCACTTTCGACTGGCTGACTCGGGTTGAGCTGTGGCTCTGAATCGAGCTTGGAGCCGTTGATCCTAACCTTTTTAACCATGAGTTGCAGTATAAGTACCGTTCCCAATTGCACCCTTTGAGGCAGATAATACGGTGGAGCAGTATGGACCGTAATATGGTAAGAGCATCTTTTCATATGACACGTGGCAGGGCCACGTTGAAATTAGGTCGGCCAATGTGCTGGGTCCCAGCATGGAAAGATTGTGTCTCAAAAATCAGTGCTCCGTTGAACAATCTCATTCACCTGATTTGTGGCTATTAAAGTGACCGTAGAAAGTAAAAGTAGTTAACATTTCAAATATACGGTGAGATGAACTTTATAAAAAAAAAAAAGCAATGGATTGGATTGTCCCATATGTTTTATTTTTAAAACGCTAGCAATAAGGACTGGTGCCAGTGTACATGTGACCTTGATGGATACATAGACCTACCACGTGTCTTGTAAAGAGAGGACGGGAATTAGGTGCTATTCCTTCCTGTGCCGACTAAAGGCTACTGTCAGATATGACCACGGTTTATGCTCTAATGAGTCCGGTGAAGCCCTAATCGTGGCGCGATTCGTTTGGCCAAGCTCATGTGTGATGTCGGTCGAGTACATAACTATTTTCAAACACGCTTTGCTTGGCCCTTGACTCATCTCTGATAGCTGCGTGTGGCATAATCAAATCTTGCCAGCTCACTAAACTGATTTTTTCCAACCTCACTGAATCTGGTTCCCTTTGCATAGGCCTCATTTTTGACAGGATGCAAATTGGGTATTCTCCTGCCCATACAAAGCAGGTTTGTATATGGCCATTCAAATTGAGCTGCAGACTACTTCAAATATGGCCAGATTGAATAAGTACCCATCAAACATGCTTTGTGGGATGTGTATACTAACCACAAAAAAAATTAAAAAAGGCCTTACCAAATGGGTGTTTCTAGCTTCACTGAATCTGATTCCCTTTGCATTGCCCCATTTCCAAACGGATGCAAATTAGGTACTCCCTATACGAAGTAGGGCAGCGGTGCAAGTTGGACTGTTAATAAGTACTGATAAAACATTCTTTATGTAGGAACTGGATTTGATGAGGCCGGGAAACAACCAGTTTGGCGAGGCTCACAACCAGCTTGGTGATACCCGATTAGGTCTAGCTCGTGTGTAACGTTTGTCCAGTAGATAACTATTTTCAAACATGTTTTGCGTGGCTATCTTTGACAGCTGCACGTGGCCTAATCAAATCTTGCCACATTCAGGTCTCACCAAACCAGTGTTTTCAGCCTCAGTGAATATGGTTCCCTTTGCATGGGCTCCACTTTTGACCGAATGCAAATTAGGGTACTGCCCCTGCCCATAAAAGGAAGGGCGGCGATGCAACATGGTTTGATTGGTGTGCAAGCTATTGCTAGGGACAAACAACTTTAAAAGATTCAAATCCTGCAACATTGCTGCCCGTCTCACAGTGAATATGGCTCTCTTTGCAAATTGGGTACTGCTCCTGCACATGGGAAGAAGGGCCATGATGTGGCATGATTTAATTGGTGTGCAGGCCATTGCTAGAGATCGAACAACTTTAAAAGATTCAAATCCTGCTACATTGCTGCCCATCTCTCCTGGGTAGGGAGTGGATTAGGTGCAGCTTGCCTCACCCAAGATGGTTCCGCCTTCACCATATGGCCCACCTTGATGTATGTATTTATGTCCACCCTGTCCATCTATTTTACTAGATCATTTTATAGCACGAGCTCAAAATTTAAGTAGATCCAAATCTCAGGTGGACTATATCATAGGAAATAGTGGTGACTGACTGTTAAAAACTTATTATAAGCTACAAAAGTTTTGACACCCAAGTCCATAGCTCAAGTTGCAGACTGAGTGAAGATAGCCTGTTTCAACACTGAGGCCATGACATTGATTCCCATAGTGGGGGTGGCTAACATTGTGATATGACTAGCTAGGGTGGGTGGGTGTACTAACAATGGGGTGTGTGAACTAACCCATAAAAAATAAAAAAAAAAAAAAAAAAAAGAAGCTACAAAAGTTTTGGATCAAGCTGATATTTGATTTTTCAGTAGGCGTGTGACCTTATCAACAGGTAGGATGGCAACTAAATATTACAGAAACACTACATTGACCTTAGGAAGTTTTTAATGGTAGGGCCTTCGATCACCACTGTTCCTATAATATGGTCCGCCTGAGATTTATTTTTGGCTCATGTCCCTAAAATGTTCCCAAAAAAAGATGGACGGCGTAGGTGTTGGGTACATATATGAAGGTGGCCCCTACGGTAATTGGAGATCGTCTTGGGTGAGTTCCGGCCGCACGTAATCCCTTGTGAGCATGGTAGAGGCCCTACTTAAAATAAGTTCTTTTCTTATAACAGACTTACCCAATCAAATCCCACTCAGCAGGGTTGGTGCCCAATCTGCCCACGTATATGTCAGGACTTTAGATTCCTTACACTTGGGCGCACATATTCGGTGGGAGGATAATTCCCCATTTATCAGAAGTTATCATTCATCACATGAAAACCTGTCTTTAGCTGGCGCTGCAATTTGGACGATTTAGATTGAGTTATTGTAGGCCAAGTGTACAATCTCTTAACTCCTGCGGATCAACCATCACAATCAGCCAGATGCTCGGATGCAATAGCTCCCCCATGTTTAGAAGGTGCATTCTGTATTGTATTCCCGTGTTGTACCCTGTTTCTGACCGACCTTGGAGGAGCTGATTAGAAGTAGATAGTGGCAGCCGCCAATTGTTGTTTGACAATTAGATAGCGGCCAATTTCAGCGGTCCATCGATTGCTATCTGACAATTAATATAACAACCGATTTCAGCAGACAATTATTATTTCAGGCAGATCCAAAAACTAAAGTAGACTATAAGACTGAAAACAATGAAAGTTGAACGTACACCGTTGAAACATTAGTAGGACATAAAAAACTTTGGATTATGGTAATATTTTTGTGTTTTCTGATCATCTCAGCATAAATGACCTTATGAATGGTATGAATAGTGTGAATTTCTCACAAATATCCCGCTGGCCTCACCTAGCTAGCTTCACCATGCATATAAGTTCATACCAAAATGGTTTCGCATGCGATCCCTTCTCTCTGGAGGGTTATAACCACCAAATGTGGGAGAATGAAGTAGGTCTCAAAAGTAGTTATGGGACGTGTCAAAATGATAGAGAAATCTCTCGAAGATCCAGGAAGTGCTCAAACAATTATTGTAACCGTTCAATGTGGAAAGATTGTATCCAAATAGTTCTTTCAAAGAAGGCTATAAATAAGCAGGGCAGAAGACAGAGTAAAAGGTCTAGCACCAACCAAATAAAATCAATCAACTTATCTTTCAATGCTCCTTAGCATCTTGCTAGTTTCATTCCTTAGTGTAATCAACTACCTTACTTTCATTTTTATTAGCGTAATCTTACTATTTACATTCTTTAGTGTAAGTTGCACTTTTACATTTTGCAGCATTAAATCCATCAATAGTTGTTAATCCTAGTTGAATCTGAAGTCTACACCCACACGCTGGATTTATTTTAATGAAGTATTTTATTCGAAGAGACGATTTGCAGAATGCTCAAAGCGGCCAACTGTAAGTGTTTCTTTTTCATTTCCATCTTATTTTATACTGAAAAGTTTTTTTGTGAGGAAGGCAAAGGAGTAACCCATTATTGGAGGACGAACCCCACCCTCCAAACATTGCCTGATTGTCAGAAAACAACTATACAAGTGGCTTAATAAGTAACCAATCAGTACGATCTTGGTCATATACGACCCATCACGGCATATTTGCTTATCCCGTCGCTTGGGGTCATTGTCGTTTGGTTTGAATCAAGCTGCACATTTAATTCGGGCATGCCCGCACACATATCACACCCGTGCCGAAGAAATAGAGAGCAATATTTTTGGCACGCCCGGTGGGACAAATTTTAAACATATTTTGGATTCTCTTCTACTTGGTGGTCATAGACATTTGTTGAGCACCGACCGTGCAACAACATTTTTTGGCATGCCCGGTGGGACCCTATTTTGGCTCACATACCAATAAGACCTTGTTTGAGTGACCGAAATATCAGTTAGGCTTAAAGATATATAAATAAAAATTTCGCATATTACAGAACAAGAGAGAATTCTAGCTGAGCTATTACTTGCTCAGGCTGCACAAATTCGAAGTGAAAATAAAATTCTCAATAGATGGATGGCCAAACAAATCAAGAACATGAATCAGTTGAAGGCTCTTGTTGCTGAAAGAGCGCAAATGACACAAGCATCACCTCAATCGAATGTGTTAAATGTTGAGGATGTACGGAATGCTCAACTACTCGCCGAGTTCAAGTGACTAGAGGTTAAGGCCAAAGCATTGGAAGTGTCCTCGCCCATCTTCAAGTAAGATGTCACGCCACTAATTGACCGGGATGTTAAGTTGCCGAATGTTAATGACAACAAACAATCTGATCAGGAAACACTTGGGGGGCAGCCCTCCAAACATTTTTCTAGAAATCCATTATTCAAAGAAGGACAGAACCAAATAGGACTGAAACCATTACTAGTGCCTGAACCAAATCATTTAGATAGTGACCAAATCATGCATCTGGTCCAGTAAGTGACTGGCTAGGTCCTTGGCTGTAACACTATTCCAGTTTATCATAAGTCATATGTTGAATGGATCGATTAACAGTCTCCATTATTGCAGCCGACTTCGATGTTTTCCAATCAAAACAGTCAATTTCAATTAAGACTGCCGGTTTCGATGTTTACAATGGGGCGAGGGTCGAATGTTGAAATTATTTTTGGAACATTGCCACACATCATATTTGAGTGTAATGTGGTATTCACATTGTCATATGATTTTCAAGCAAAAACATCTCAACCCAATGAGATGGAAAGAGATGTGGAAAATCTTAACCAAAATGGCTGATTCTGGCCAAGGCAGCCGAATTTGATATTTTTTTAACTAAGATGGTCAAATTTAATGTTTTCCGACCAAAACGCCGAAATTTTCTGATGTAAGCATTGAAGAGTAACAAAATTCAAAAACACAATTAATGTCGCTTTCACCTTTTGTCCAAAGGCGAAGCGATGAGGGGGGTGGGGCAGCGGTTGATTGTCCGTCTAACAACTAATATAGCAGCAAATTTCAACGACTGATTGCCATCTGGCAAGCAGAATAACGGTCGATTGTTGCCTGACAAGCAGTATACCGATCGGTTGTCGTTTGGGGCAGATCCAAAACTAAAGTGGGCTACAAGATAGGAAACAGCGAATGTCGAACGTACACCATTGAAACATTAGTAGGACATCAGAAACTTTAGTTCATGGAGATATTTTTATATTTTTTGTTCATCTCAGCAAGAATGACCTCATGAATGGTATTGATGGTGTGGATTTCTCACAAATATCATGCTGGCCTCACCTAGCTTTGCTACACATAAGTTCATACCAAAAGGATTTCACATGTGATCCATTCTCTGGGGGGTTATAACCGCCAAACGTGGGAGAATGAAGTAGCTTCTACAAGCAGTTATGAGACTTTTTTCAAAAGGATAAAGAAGTCTTTAGAAGATCCAAGAAGTGCTCAAGCAGTTATTCTAACCGTTCAACGTGGGAAGATTGTATCCAAATAATTTTTCCAAAGAGGGCTATAAATAAGCAAGGCAGGAAACAGAACAAAAGGTCTAGCACCAACCAAATCAAATCAATCAACTTATCTTTCAATGCTTTATTTTCATTAGCGTAATCTTTCTATTTACAATCTTTAGTGTGAGTTGCACTTTTACATTTCGCAGCATTAAATCCATCAATAGTTGTTAATCCTAGTTGAATTTGAAGTCTATGCTCACACGCTGGACTTATTTTAATAAATTATTTTATTTGGAGAGACAATTTGTAGAACGTTTGAAGCAGCTTGACTGTAAGTGTTTCTTTTTTAGTTCCATCTTATTCTATATTAAAAAGTCCTTTCGTGTGGAAGGCAAAAGAGTAACCCATTATTAGAGGACGAATCCTACCCTCAAAAACATTGTCAGATTGTCAAAAATAACTGTACAAGTGGCTAAATAAGCGACCGATCTAAACAATTTTAATCATATACAACTGATCATGGCGTATCTATTTATCTTGACGCTTGGAATCATTGTTATTTAGTTTGAATCAAGCCACACATGCAACTCTAACATGCCCACACACATTACATGCGTGCTGAAGAAATAGATCAGAGCAACACTCTGGACCCACTCGTCCACCATGGACCGGCTTAGTCTTGCAGATCTTATTCATATGGTGGTCCATCTCACAGAATCGATGGTTCGTAGGAAATAAAAATGCTTAGGGTTCACTTTAAACGAGTAAAAGATCAGTATCATTGGATGGTTAGTATTGTCTGATCAGAGCTAGTTAAGCATCAGGATCATTCACAGCAGGACTTACCGGGTTCTCATCGTTGAGACTGGGCCCCAGTTATATTTTGAGTAGCTACGCTCACAACTAAACCGTTCCTGAAAATAAGTTAATGCAACCAAAGCCGTTGATTTAAAATCAGTCCCGTGTCGGCGATTTTTCATAAAATCGATCTCACCTTGGCTGTCGGCAACATCACGTATTGAAGCAATGCATGAATTAATGCCTTTGGAACGCATTCCATTGGAATGTAAGGGCGAGCCAACTGGTGTGTTGACCACCGCTTTCAAAACGGTGTGGACTAATCTGTCTTACATGCGGCCTACATGTGTTGAAATCCGGACCATCCAATTATCTTATGGCCCATTAAGGATCTATTATATCATGAAAGACATATATAGTAGCTAAAGGCACAGTCAAGACTATTATTGCCAATCTTATGATACAACGAGAAAAAAATAAAAAAAAGAAGAAGCTAGAATGTTAAACCATCTGATTAGTGTAAATTTCTTGATATCCCATCCGGAGTATGTGATTTGGGCGGTCCCAACTTCATAGATACGAACGTGGATTAGACTCCCTGCCTGTAGCAATTTCGGTACACGCTCAAGCAAGACGAGTTGAGATTTGATCGGTGCAGGTCTCTCTCATAGATGAGACCCCGTCGGTACTCAGATTAATAACTTCCAAACTTACTTCATATGGGCTCATCTTTGAGAGTACCTACCATTCAATCAAATCCCACCATATCCTGCAAGTCGGTGGTGTTGGAAAAGCTCTGCGGGCCTTTAGGGGATGCATGTGTTTTATCCATCCTGTCCTTTTATTTTCCAGCTCATTTTAGGGCTTAATTTAAATATGAGGTGGACCACACTATAAGAAATAGTGGTAATTAAACGCCTATCAATAAAAACTTCTTAAGGTCTACGTACAATGGTTCTAGGTCAAGCCCACCTTTGAATTTTCTCTTCATCCTTGTCTTGTGGTGTGGTCACTTAAGATTTGGATCTGCCTCAATTTTGGGCTCCTGCCCTAAATTGAGCTGGCAAAATGAAACTAATTAATCACAGAAGCTAGGTGGGGCTCACTGTGATGTGGGAAATCAATCCTTGCCCATCTATTTTTCTAGACCTTGTTAGGACATGGGTCCAAAAATAATGCAAATCCAAAACTCAAGTAGGCTACCAACTTCGATTGTTGAAACATTTGTGGGTCTACAAAAATTTTGAGTCCGGCTATTTTTTTTTTTTTGGGTTCAGTTCATCCAACTCAGTTTTGGATTTGCATCACTTTTGGCCCATGTCTTAACATGGTTTTCTGTACGGACGGGTGGATTCCCACAAACATTACGGTGGGTCCTACCTAGCTTCCCACCGCAGGAAGTTTGCAGGAATCCGCGTCCATAGAATACCCACATCACGGTGGGGGCCACAGATTACCGACTCCCACTGACGTCGGTACCGAAGGGGTCACTTCCGAATCTAAGTCCCCAATACGAGTAGACGACTCATCACCGTTTGTGCAGAGGCTTGTATAGAAACTATGATACTACGTTTGAGTGTGTTGGTTCATAAGCATGAAACTACAAAACTGTACAACCGGCATGCAGGTGTTTCAAACAAACGCGTGGGGGCAGCGGCCACCTGATGAGACCCTAATCCACGGTCGGATTGAAACACATTCGTCGGTCCAAATTCCATAAAAAGTTGTCCATTAATCAGAGGTTCCGTTAGGATCGTTCGCTGAAACTAATTTGGATTTACGACCTACCTGCAGTGGGTCCCATGAACTGGACTTCTTATTTTCGTTACATGCATGGCACGTGTGCAATAGTGAAGTGCATGTGTATGGAGAATCACGCACTGGCGGAGTACCAAATAAGTCGTCTGAAGGTTAAAGTGAAGGTTTTGATTGAATGTGGAGATTCCATCTTTGTACTTAAAAGTGTGTTTTATTCGCCTAACAAAGCATTTAATATTTGTAAGTGGTGAAAGATATTTCCGCCCTTAAAATTGATATTTACACCCCTTTAGTTTGGCTCTTTGCCCAGAGGAAGTCGTTTTCTGCTCGTTCGATCACAGCAACCCCTGGGATCGAACCCGCAAATTTAGGGGGTTAGAAATATTGATTCCCATTCAAGGTGCTCCTGCTTTGCACCGTCCTGATATGTTCTGATGTACTGGAATCGTTAGCCACCATGTGATGCATAAAACGCCCAAGCATTATGGGCTTATCATGTGGTATATGGAAAATTCAGTCCATCCATCAGGTGATAAGCCTTATTTTAACTGTATATTGAAATAATCATCCAAAAAAAGCTAATAAGGGCTAAAAAATGGGGGAAAAAATAAAATTGCCTCGAAAACCTCTAAAGTTGAAAAGATGTGATGTAGGATAGGAACTCCGTGATGAATGGCATGAATCAAGCACATTCTTATTGCACATGGACCGCAAGAGATCAAAGAAAGTTCAACAAAAATCGTCAATTTTTTGTATGGATTGACTAAAAGAAAGCGGACCGTAAAGTGGCCATAACTTTTGATACGGGAAGAGCTACGGGACTCACAACATATGGATTCCTATTGAAATTTTGTTTTGGGGTGAACTGACCCACTCTATAAAACGCACGGTTATAGTAGAAAAACAGAATTTTAAGAAAACCTGCTATTTCTAATAATTTTGATTTTTATTGTGTTTTTTTCTTCTTTTTAGAGTGTTATCTATTTAAGAGTTTCTATTTTTGTTGAGTAATGAATTTTAGAAAGAGTATACTTAGCAGTAATCTTTAATTAGAATTTTAATATTTTTAGTAACTTTCTATTTTAGAAAATTTACTATTTTTAATAAGTACGAATTATGATTTATTTAAGGATATATAAAGATGTTAAATTCTTTTTTAATATTAACTTTCATATTATTATTTAATAAAATTTTAATTTTTATCAAATTTTTATGGTGGATTCGAGATTTTTCCTCGTGGATTGAGGAAACCCATTTGAGGAGTCCAGAGAGCCATGTAGATTTAAGGTAGTTATCATGTGAGGAAGACGATTATCGACCTCACCATATCCCCCTACATCAATGCGACTCCTACATGAGTTTTGGATCATGATGTCTTTTTATCTTCCTTTTTCTTGTCGAGTCATACCCAATGAATGGATTTCATGATAGATATACAGCATGGTCACTTTACACACAAAATTATGGTTCCTTGTTGATCTATTACATTTATTTTGTCTTTATGGCTTGTTGGGGTTCTTCCTCATATAGAGGTGGGACCCACATGTGTGGACTCAATTAGTTTCTATTTTACTACATGTGTGTAAGGGTATTTTGGTCTTTTGGGCAATTAAAATATGAGAGAAAATGATCTTTTGTTATAGAGTGAGTTTTTTTTTTTTTTTTGTGGAAACATTAGGGTTTTTTTTTTTCTCTTGGAGAAAAATAAGAGAAAGAGAGAAAAATTACGGTTTTGTGAGAGAAGAAGAATAAGAGTCTTTTACCTATCGTATTCTTCGCATCGGAGTTCGTAAAACTTCATCCACAACGCTAATTTCTTTGATTATCTTCTCCAGGGATTGTATTGGAGACTTTTTACAATTCCTAATTGGTGGTAAATTCATTTCTTAATGATTTGTACTTCCATTATTTTTATTATAGTGAATTTGTACCTAAAAGGTTTTATGGTTTTTCCCTTCACATTTGAGGGTTTTCCACGTAATTTTTTTTGTAGTGTCTCTTGCGTGCATCCTACATATTTGATGATTTACCTAGTTTGTGTTGGAAGTGATTCTCATCTATTAATCTTTTCATATAGTTAATCTCATTGACTTGCATATAGAAGAGAAAGGTGCGCAGTTTCCCAATAGGGCTTTATAGGAATGTACTTACAGAGTGCTCTTGTCTAACACATTATAAGAGTTCTCCAAGTGGCTTTGTATCTACTAAATAGTTGGATTTTGTGATGTATTAGAGTTGTAATCAGTCTCAAATTCTTGTAGGAGATAGGTTCACCTGCACTGTGATAAATACACTAGAAATCCTTGGCGTACTCAGACCTAATAAGGCTCTTTTTCCATCCAATTGCTTCCTTAGAGGTTTGCATCGGCAATGTCATCCCAAAATATCCCTGCATTGCATTGGCCATGTTTTCCATCCAATTACTTGGTGTATTCTCCGATCCTTTTCAATTCAATAATTTAAGTTTATCTGCTTGTCACTTATACTATGTGGTGGGCCCATAGTGTTAATCTTTCTTGGAATCAAGTTGATGATTATGACTTCATGAATGAGGATAGCAAAATACATAAGTACACAATGTTATCAAAGAAACAACTACCAATTAGAAGTGGGATTAGCCACATCTCTTAGGCTAAGCTAATCTAATGACGCACCACAATCCTCTAGGCAGTCAGAATTGATGATAAACGGCTTTAGTTGTCTCTCAACACATCCCAACAAAGTTGGATGTTATTGAATATTCCCAATTCTTTCAGATTCTCTTTTAAGTGCGTGCTTTGAAATGGATAGCCCCATAAGTTTTGAGCTTGGATGGAGATGACCAATAGTCTCTCTTTCTTAAACACTTTTATCTTCTAACCTATAACAAAAACTAAGTTATTTGTAGACTTTCATTATTTCAGACCTTAGCTTTCCAGAAACCTAAAATTAAAGTCGTCATACCCATGTGCATGCATATGTTTGTGAATGCGTGTGGGCCATTGTACAAAAGACATGCTATTAATGCAAACAACATTTTTTTTTTTTTTTGTAGAACAAGTGATTTTGAGGAGACTAGATACAGTTGGGCCGGGTAACATTGATCTTTCTTAGGCTGTAACATGGTGCTATTTCATTGGCCCGCCAAATATAATTAAGTTCATACTTGACATTACAACTTTTAGAAGGTTGAACAAGTGTCTTGTGGGCCAAGGAAATGTCGTGTCAGTCAAGCCCAACTGAATAGGATCCCCTTGCTGTGGATTACCGTCCGGTCATTTCAATGATATTTTGCTTTAGTTTCAAGGAGAAAATAAAGTAATGTGCGCCCCACGCGCATTCACAGTATATGTGCGTCAGCCCTTCACTAGCAAAAAGGACCATGAATTTGGTGGGCTCCACCGTAGTGGCCACGTGGGCAAAGCTTCACCATTTAAATGATACACCCACGACTTGACCCATAAGCAAGCCATCTATTATCAACTACAGTTTTGTTTCCGTATGTACTGCTCATCAGCAACCGTGCTATTGGCCCAGACCATCAATCTGATGGCCTCCCCCTGTGGATGGGGGATGGCTCAAAATTCTCTCATATTGAAAGATCTTAACCTTCAAATCTTTAACATATATTTTATTAGAACATTCATCATTAATTTGTTTTATTCATCTAGTGGTAGGGCATGGGACCAGGCCTCCAGGGTTTGTACCTCTGCTATATTTTAAGATACCCATAGGCCATAGCTAGAACTGGGCACGAGTCGAGTCAACTCAGTTGACTCGACTCGTCCAAACCAATTAGACTTGACTCGAATTGATTCGACAGGGACAATGGATCTAAATCGAATATTCTAGTTAGGATCCGAATCCAGTTCGAGTCGACTTTGGATTCCACCTTAATTGAATCGACTTGACTCAAAATTTGATCTGAAATGGACATTCGATCCGAAATTCGATTCGAACTGGGTTTGGGTATAAGTTTAAAAAAAATCTTTTTTTTTTTTTTGAATTTTTTAGATAGTTTTGTCATTTTTCAGATTTTTTTTTTTTGGAGTTAATTGACAAACTCGATCTGACTTGGTTTTGAGTCGATCCGACTTGGTCCCTATGATCGGGTCGAACTCATATTGGATTAGACTTGGCTGGCCCGGTTCGGATCAGTTTATGCTTGGCTGACTCCGTACCAAATCCGATCCGTCTCGATTGAGGCTCTGTCCTTGGCCGGATCAGACGGAGACAACCCAAACTCGGTCGATGCCCACCTCTAGCCATAGCATGTAGGGGGCGGATTAAGTGTTTCCCGGGTCACACTTGAATGAGTGCTACCCTTGCTGTGTGGGGCCTACCTTGATGAATATGTTGTGTATCCAAACCGTCCATACACTATTTCAGCTTATTTTAGAACGTTATGCTAAAAATTAAGCTGATCCAGATCTCTGGTGGACCATACTTCTGGAAAAAGCGGTGAATGACTATTAAAAACTTTTTGTAGGCCACAAAAGTTTTGGATCAAGGAGGGCTTTGCCTGTTGCTTTCATCCAGGTCTGGTTGACATTATCAACGGGTCGGATGGAAAATTAACATTACGTATCTGCTTATAGTGGGCCTGGGAAGTTTTTAATGGTGGGTGTTCAATCACCACTGTTTCCTGTCGTCTGGTCCACCTGAGATTTGTATCTGCTTAACTTTTTGGAACACATCCTAAAATAAACTGAAAGAACGAATGGAGGGCGTGGATATACAACACAACATCAAGGTGGGCCCCACGAGAAGGGTAACGCCTAATCCGCTCCCTAGAATGTATGCCCCCACAAGATGCTGAAAATGGCCCCACAAGCAGTACCTCTATTCCTCTGAAGGTAAAAACCTCCCGTAATGATCCGGAATAGCCGATTGCTGGAAATCTAACGGACGGTCTAAATGAAAAGAAGTGGACGGTCTTAATTTACACAGTCAAATGTCCATCAACAGGAGGTTAAGATCGTTGAAGTAAACTGTCTTGTTTACAGCATCCCTCAATTTGAGCTTTTTTAATTTTGTTTATGTTGTCTCTACATTCTACAACTCTAAGTTTTGAATGTCTGCGTATCAACTATCAGTCGCCAGAGTATGAAATAACTCTTGCATGATGTAAATGCATTTGAGCCTTCTTCTACTCTATGATACCACGGGGGCCGGCATTTCCGTCGGCTGAAGGGTCTGATGGGGGTCGCCCACGCTGAAAGAAAAGGAAAGGAACGTCCTGGAATGCGATTTTTCACAAGCTGAGGAACTATGCTACGCGTGGCAAATGTGTACAAGATCCAGACAACCCATTTGTCAGCCGGACCATAGATGAGCCATGGCCCAAAAATCAGGTCCATCTGACGGTCCAAAACAGTGTATCAGAACAGGGCCCATAAGTGGACGGACTTCTTTCGTTCCTCAAATTGACCACTCAGGACTATCCATCTCTAGCAGGGTGTGCCCCATAGAAGATCTTGCAGGCCAGATGAGTGGTCTGGATCCTATGCATGTCTCTGCCACGTGTCCCGAGGGAATTATGTGGCACGTGCCGAAACGCCTGCAAAAGGCTGTTCAAGGCTTCGAGTGGACTTGTGAATCGTGATATAGAACCAGGTCAGAATCGACCGAGTCTGAGTCGACTCGGAAGAGTCGAATCAGACTCACACGAGTCAGCAGTCCACGATGGGGCCTCCACAGGACCATTATGAAAATGCGTCAGACAGGGCCTGGCCTACTTGTGCATTTAAGTAGACACAAGCTCAAGTCCAACAAACAAGTCATTCAGGTTCAGCCCAAACCCGGCCCAAAGAGGGCTGGGTTCAGGCCGGGCCGAGCCAGTCCTGAGCCATCTATTCGTAGCCACCAATTGGATGGTTAAAAAAATTAGTAGGCCAGATGCCCTGGCTAAAATTTTAGGCCGTTCCACTCATCTAATGGGCCATATGTGCATGGAAAAATTGGCTGACAGGAATATTATTGCTCAAAAGATTATGTACATGTTAGCCCACCGATCTGGGATCCACCATTGATTTGACGGTCCCCTACCTGCATTAGGATGACCAAAGATTTCTCACATTGGAAATTCCTAGACACCAAATATTCTGCCCCACTCGGACCATGCCAAACGAAATCTGGAATTAAAATCTATAAATCAGGTGATCATTCTAGAGTTCGTTTTCACTCCATCGAGTCTCAGGATCAAGCGTCAGTCGCTACCACTGGGGTCCACATGCTAAGCTTTTGGAACCATCTATACATGTTGCTGGTGATCATGGGTGGCAACAAACGCTGGATTGTCAGTCACGACAGAGGCAAAAACGAACTAATCTTTCTAGCTACATTATTAAACCGTGGCCCATTAATATTTCTGCCCAGGACATGATTTCCAGCCATCTGATTACTCGTCGGTCTGTCGAAGCAGTTGGTCGATCAGTCTACCAATGTTAGCGTAGGAAGATCCTCCCACTTGAGCATCATTTTCAGCACCATGTTTCCACTCAGTGGCTTTAATCCGCATTTCCTTCCCTCTCTCTCCTTCCATCATTTCCACCCCGAAATGGTAATGAAAGTAGCCCACGAAACCGTAGGCCAATATAGTCCAGAACAGCACCTCAGGGATGACCACTTGTTCAGCAGCCTGCAGGGTGAAGGTCATCATCCCATCCACAACAATGCAAGTAACAGGAGGTGTGTCCAAGGAGCTGTTTAGCTTTGTTACGTGGTCATGGAACGGCCCAATACACTTCTTTCGGAGGGAATATCGGTAAGGGTGTAGGGGTCACGCCTATCATCCAACGGTGGCAAACCATCTGGTATGTTCTTGAACTGGGAATTAGGTGTGCCATCGAGAGTATACAGGCTGTTGGACCTCAATAGACGACTGTGATTGAACTCGGAGTGGACAAAGGTGATAAGGAAGCCTCTTGAATGTAGCAGCTTGGCTCGTTGCATCATAGGGTTGATCATTGATGTGGCCTTGTGCTGGGAACGGAACGCATATGGCATGAGGTTTTGTGGACAACTAAAGGATCCATCTCCAAAATGGACGTGATGGCAGCGTTACACTTCTCTCTCCTTTTTAGGAGAACATAGGGTCCTGCATCTACCGCATCGATTTGGATGTCTCACGTCTTATGATGGACGCGTTTTACCTATTGAGTTACTCGTACGGCTGTAAATGGTCGGGTTCGAGGCGGGTTTAGCCAAAACCAGACCCGCCCATTTACTAAACGGGTCTGGGTCCAAATTTTAGACCCAGGCCCTTTTACTAAATGGGCGGGTCCGGGTCAGGTCCGAGTCAGCCCATCAGACCCATTTATAAATGGGTCCAGGTCTGGTAGAGGGAGATCCACCCAGACCCATTTATAAATGGGCCGGGTCTAATGGGTCCGGGTCTGGATCAAGTATGCAAGCATTTTACGAGGCTTAAAACCGGGTCTAGACGGGTCTAGGCTGGACGGGTCCCTTGTAACATAGATCAAACCCGCCCACTTACTAAATGGGTTTGGGTCGGGTCGGGTCGGGTCTAATATAAAGGAAATCAGACCCAAACCCGTTTAACAAATGGGTCTATTCTTGGACCAGACCCGTACCATTTAACAAATGGGTCGGGTCTGGGTTGGGTCTAAATGGGTTGGGTTCGGGTACCCCATCGGGTCCACTGACCCATTTACAGCCCTAGTTACTCGGCATGCTACAGGGTACTGAGTAAATTCTGTGAGAGATGGTATTTCGGGGTGCTGCATCACATGGACAGCTCAGATTTTAGGGGCACATCACGTGTGATGAGCCCTAAGAAATCTCTCACGAGTTTCCGTGAGAGATGGTTCGTAGGTGAGCATTCCACACTCACTCTCTCTCTCTCTCTCTCTCTCTCTCTCTCTATATATATATATATATATATATATATCCCGGAAAAATTTAATTATATCCAAAGCTTAAGTGCACCACACCACACCACAGGAAACAGGGTAAATTGAACATCTACCGTTGAACTGTTGAAAACTTCTTTAGGGCCACTGAAGTTTTGGATCAAGCTGATGTGTATGTTTTTCTTTCATCCATGTTAGTGTGACCTTATAAACAGGCTGGATGACAAATAAACATCGCTGTGGGCTCTAGGAAGTTTTCGTACTATGGACGTCATTATCCTCATGGTATCCAGTGGTGTGGTCCACTTGAGATTGGTTATGCTTAAATTTTGGGATCATCCTTAAAATGAGCTGGTAAAATTGATGGACGGCGTGGATAAGGGCGCGGCTTCGCTGGATCCTGGGATCCACCAAGGAGGGTGTATCCCTTACCGTGCCTCCGCTGTGTGATGTGTGTGTATTACATCCCTGTCCATTCATTTTGAAAACTCATTTTAGAGCATGATTTAAAAAATGAAGTAGATATAAATCTCAAGTGGACCATAATACAGTAAATAATGGTACTCAACCATTAAAAGATTCTTGCGGGTCACAAAAGTTTTGGCTTAAGCTGATATTTGTTTGGTATCTTCATCCAGATCTTTGTGGCCTTTTCAACAGGTCGGATGGAAAGTAAACATTCCAGTGGCCCCATGAAGTTTTTAATGGTGGGGATTCAATCACTACTATTTCATGTGGTATGGTCCACCTAAGATTTGGACCTCCTTCATTTTTGGGTTAATGCCCTAAAATAAGCTTTCAAAATGCATGGAGGGTGTAGTTGTAAGGTACATACATCATAGTAGCCCCACAGTTGGGGATCCACCGACCTCAGTGGATCCGGGGATCCACCCAAACCGCGCCCGTGGATAAGGCACATACATCAAGGTGGGCCCCACATAGTTTACTGAGTACGTGCAATCCGTTTCTCTTATGGTTTTCCTTGCGGTCTTGTGGTCAACAAAAATCCGGCCAGTCCACTCATCCGCTAGGCTGCAGTAGCATGAGGGTGAGACAAAATTAAAGGACGGTCCACGCGCGAGGCCGCGAGGGTATATAGTGATACTTATTGTATTGCACCAGATGAATGGACCAGCATTAGGGCGGGGCTTCTTAGTAGCAGGCCCGGCCTAATTGAATGGTTCGGATCTCTCGTTAGATCCATACCATCCAAGTAATCCGCTAGTTTAAAAACCATGGGCCAGTTTTCATTGCACTGAGCATTTGATTGACCCGAATTGGATGGATAGGATTAACCAACTCACTTCAACTCTCTTTCTCCTATTGACTGCCGACCGTTAGCGAGTTTTTCCTTTCACCTAACATTTGAAGGCCACCATTTATATTTATATTATAGGCTCATCCCATTTTTGTCCACTTCTGAAACATGGACCATCCGAGGTTGGACTATCTTGATTTGCGGTCCCACGTCCGGCATCTGTTGTGCGGACCATTAACAGCATGCTCTGGACGAGAAGCAGGTGGGTTCTATTACAATGAAGGGCCTAATGTAATGAGCAAAATTGGACGGTTACTATCAAATCACTAATTTTCTATATTCAACATATATTTGCGGACCACGTGGATAGACAGTAGCACTTTTTTATTTTTATTATTATTATTATTATTTAATTTTCGTCCGACCAGTGAGGCATAAATTAAGAAATCAAATATAAAAATATATTAAAAGAGGAAACATTTCTCTTCATAAATGAGTATCTCACTTTCCGTAAAATGCAGCATGCATACCACCATTTTGCTGCGATATTTTACAAGTTCGAGCTATGTTACAATGGGCAGATGCGTACCAGATCCAGACCACAATTTGTTAGCTGGACCATAGATGAGAAATGGCCCGACAATAAGTCGCAAAGAGCAGGGCGCATATGTGGACGGGCTTCTCTCGTTCCTCAAATTGACCACTCATGACTTTCCAACTACCCTGTTTTTAAGGGTGTCGCCTATACATGATCTGGCACGCGCCAGATGAGTGGTCTGGATCCAAAATGTTCACACACTGGAAGATCCTAGACACCAAATCTTCAGCCCCTTTCACCTTAAAGTGGACCATTAAAGTGAACCATTGAGGAGGTTTTAAAGGCTTAGGGTGCGTTATGTTGCACCAGATATCATGAACCAAATGAACCCTTGCATTATTTAATATCTACAAATCAGGGAAACTTCATGTTGCGGGTGCTCATGTGATATATATAGTATCTTATTATGATAGTAAAGAGAATATGAACGGTTCAAATCATTGGATCATTTGGATGGATCGTGAGTCGCTGTAGCCAACAAATCTTTCTAGCTACATTATTGAACTGCGGCCATTCACGTTACTGCCCAGGAAATTTCCAACCGTTTGATCACCCGTCGGTCCGTCGAAGCACTTGGCCGATCAGTTTGTCGAGGTTAGTGTAAGAAGATCCTTCCACCTGAGCAGCATTTCCCGCGCTCTGTTTCCACTCCACGGCTTTAATTCGCATTTCCTTCCCTTTCTCTCCTTCCATCATTTCCTTCACAATATCCTCGATTTCTTCTCTATTTACGGCGCTACCAATCTCCATCCCAATCCCCCATTCCTTGCAGGCATAACGGCAGTTCATTTGCTGGTCAGCGAAGAAGGGCCAGCAGATCATAGGAACTCCGCTGCATGTGCTCTCCATCATCGAATTCCAACCACAATGCGTTAGGAAGGCTCCAATCGAGGGGTGGTAAAGCACTTGTTCTTGCGGGCACCAGCTAGCCAGCATTGCCCTCCCTTCAATCTCCGCCATGAAGTCTTCCGGTAAAGCTGCTTGGTGGCCCATCACAACATCAGGACGGACGATCCATAAGAAGGGATGCTTGCTATTGGCGAGTCCCCATGCGAACTCCCTCAGCTGTTCGTCAGTTACGACTGCTAAGCTCCCGAAATTCACGTAGATGATGGAAGCAGTCTTTTGCTTATCCAACCATTCCAAGCATCCTGCTTCTTCTTTCCAAAGGCTGGATCGGACCTGATTAAGCTGGTTTTCGACTATCTGGCGGCAAAGCATTTGTAATGGGCCGACAGTATAGAGTGTGGGGATGATGGATTTGATGGCATGTAGAGTGTCGGGTTCCAATTCGTCGAAGGTATGGAGGATAACTGCCGAAGCCTTGAGACTGTTTTGCGCTTCATCAACCATGAAGGTGAGCAGGATGTCGTTGGGGTTCGTTGTTCTAATGAAGGTAGGGATATCCTTGAGACGGATATCTCTCATCCCGGGTATCCAGTCGATGCGGGTATCAAGGTATCCGTTTGTCAAGAAACTCTCATCTGCGACGAAGAAAACAGATTCATGAGGGGTTGAATGTGCGTTTGGGTTTGGTAAAAGGAGGGAAACAAGCCAAAATAATTACCGGGTCTGGAAACTCTGATAAAATGGACCCAATTGCAAATTTACAAGTGTACAAAGGAAGATGTCAAAACAAAATCACAACACCTTTCATAGGGACGAGACCTCTTCGGATTAGCTCGTGGTACTGAAAGAAACCCATGAAACCGGAGGCGGACATAGGCCAGAACAGCACCTCAGGAACACCCACCTCTTCAGCAACCTGCAGGGTGAAGGTCATCACCCCATCTGCAACAATGCAAGTGACAGGAGGGGTGTCCAAGGAGCCGTTGAGCTTGGTTACAAGCTCACGGAACGGCCAAACACCCATCTTTTGGAGGGAGTCGTTGAGTGCGTAGAGGTCACGCCTATCATCCGACGGTGGCAAACCGTCCGGTATTGTCTCAAACCTAAAACTTGGTGAGCCCTCGAGAGTATCCAGGCCTTTGGACCTCAAAAGAAGGCTGTGATTGAACTCGGAGTTGACAAAGGTGATAAGGAAGCCTCTTGAATGTAGAAGCTTGGCTAGTTGCATCATGGGGTTGATGTGGCCTTGTGCTGGGTAGGGAATGCATATGGCATGAGGCTTGTGGACCACTGAAGGATCCATCTCCAAATTGATGTTATGGTAGCGTTACACGTCTCTCCTTTATAGGAGAAGAGAGGCACCCATTTCAATCTCATTGATTTGGACGGCACACTTGTCATGGTTTTCTTTTTAGCCCCACCGTCCACAAAAATAAGGAAGTAGATTGCGTACTGACTACTGAGTACCACAAGTGTACCGATCGAGTAAACTATGTGGGGTCCAACGTGATTTATGTATTTTATCCACTCCGTCCATCCATTTTATCAGATAAGTTTAGGCCATGAGCCCAAAATTGAAGAATATCCAGAGCCCAAGTGGACCACACTACAGGAAACAGTGTGAATTGAACGTCTACCGTTGGATGACAAATAAATATCACTGTGGGCCCTAGAAACGTTTCAACGGTGGAAATCATTATTCCCACTATTTCCTGTGGTGTGGTCCACTTGACCTTTGAATATGCTTCAATTTTGGGATCAACGCCTAAAATGAGCTGGAAAAACAGATAGACCAGGTGGATAAACCATATCACGGTGGGCCCAACAGAGTTTACTCAGTACGATAAAAGCTTACAGAGAAAGCAATCCGATTTCCAAAAATAAGGCCAGTTCACTCATCAGGTGGGCCATAGTCATATGAGGATTAGACAAAAGTCACGGATGGTATACGACGCAAGGGTATGTAGTTAAAGTACACTTCTTGTATTGCACCAGATGACTGGACCCGCATTCGGGGGACTGCTTCTTTTTAGTAGGCCCGGCCTAACGAATGGTTCAGATCTCTCGTTATATTGGCACGCACACGGAGAGGCCCTTTCTAATCATTTATGTTCTTTTTTCATAGAAAAAAAAAAATATATTTGATGCTCTGGCAGAGTGTGATATATGATACGCAGGTACTTACAAGTTACCTATGAATTGCATACATGTCATAAATAATTAAATTAAAACGTCCGAATTTTCCATACTAGTTTAAATTAAAATGGTCTTATCTCAGCATCGACGAATCAGAGGGTTTGGATTGTTGGATGGTTGGATTGGTGGATATCCAACAGTACTCTTTCTACTAAAAAGTGTCTACAGATCAAAGGTTAGGATCTGATCTTGGGATTATGACATGGCGACACTGGATATGCACGATCTAGTCCGGTTTTATTTAAGTTAATATATGCCACGTGTTTTTTTAATGCCTGCGTATCAAGCGTCAGCCCAAGGTATCACGTAACTCACGACCCAACATTCGTGCTGAGAGCAGATTGCCTGTGACCCCGGGCACAGAGATATCTCTGTAGCCGGGGCTGTGTAGGGTCCACAGGGATGTTCACAATAAATCCACTATGTCCGTCCTTTTGTAAAGAAAAAAGCAAATCAGGGATATTCAAAACTCAGGTGGGCCACACCAGCAAAACTGTGGGAACACCAACGTCCACCATTGAAACCTTTCTGGAACTGACCATGATGTTTATATGCCATCTAAACCATTCACAGCATTATTAACACTCATATATACTGTAACAAAAAATATCATCCTGATGCCAAACTTTATCACTGCTAAGTGTCCAATACCCTCTGTTTCTTGTGGTATGGCCCACCTGAGTCTTGGATCTGCATTATTTTTAGAATCCTGTCCTAACTTGGTCTTCCAAAACAGATGGACGGAGTGGATTTGCCACTGACATCCATTTGGAACCTACACAGCCTGGCTACAGAGATATATCTGTGCCCGAGGTCACAGGCAATCCGCTCTCGTTTTGTACCATGACACTGCTGTCTGCAAATGCAAAACACGAGTTATTTGTGGAGGTGGGCACAAACCAAGAGCCCGAATTGGTTCCAAAAAGCTCGGCTTGGATCGGTTCGAATGGAAGCTCAAACCAAACTAAGCCTTCGAGCCAAGCTCATTTAAGAAAACAAACCAAACTCTAACTAGGGCAGTAGGCAGCTCGGCTCGGCTTGAAGCTCAATTCGATTCAGCTCGGTTTGATTTGGCTCATAGATTATAAGCACACTGTTTCCTATAGTGTGATCCACTTGAGCTTTGCATATGATTCCATTTTGGGATCATGTCCTAAAATGATATGTAAAACAGATGGACAGCATGGATAATACATATACATAATGACATGGATAATACATATACATAATGACATGGATAATAAATAATTTATATACATGAATGCATGCTGTTTCCATTCACTTGTAAAATTATGCTTCTATACTTTTGTTTGGAAAATACTCTTACATGTCTATTATGAAGTTGCACTCCTTTGGAGGATGTTAAACATAATATAGTAAGATATGAGTGTACTTTTTTTTTTTTTCTAACTTTTTAATTTTTTTTCTAATTAAATAAATAAGGAAAAAAAGAGCCGCTACCTGTTTGAACTCAGCCCGACCCGGTTCGAAATTTTCAACCAAACCGATCCCAGCTTGAACTAGATTTTTTTGGAGCAAACCAAACTCGGGTGGCATGGGTCGGCCTGAAACCCAAACCAAACCAATCCACAACCGGTGGTGCTACAAAAACAAACCAAACCAAACTAGGGCTAACTCGGCTCGGCCCAGATCGTTGCCCACCTCTAGTTATTTGATATGCTGAGAGAGCATTATCAGTAATACTCGTTCACACAACCACAGGACATTGATATGAATTCTCGCAAATCCAAACCGCCTGCATTGTTGAGTTCATCACATACCTGTCATTGTTTAAGAATCATGTAGAATAGATGACCATAGAGACCACCTTGATAACAATCAAATGAGAAGCTAAAATGGAAAAAAAGTCATCCATTCAAATTCAACGAAAGCTTGTCCATTATTGGGCATGTGAACCACTACACTGGGCCCACGATCTTGATGTGTTTTTTTTTTTTTTTTTTTTTTTTTTATCTATGTCGTAGGAAATCAACATCAGGCAACTCTTCCATAGAGCCATACAGACCGCATGTGCCGGCACATCCATTCATATCCCAGCCATCCATCAAGTGGGCCCAATGTTATTTAAAAAGTTTCCCGTTGTTTGGCATTCCACTCTAATTTAATAAGAGTTTTTTAAATAAAAGCTTCTACTGTACGTAGCTCTTGTTTTAAATAAAATTCATTAGGTAAAATGGGGTTTTCAAAATCCAATAACGATCTTATTCGATATAAAGCATGTTTGGTAAAATATATAAATAAGAGTTTTTTTAATGGATAATTGTTGTTATTTTTAAAGATTACAACGACCCTATTGTAAAAGTAATACAAACAGTTGTTTTGGTGGATCTCATGGAAGTAGATCGTGCCACAAATGGCAAAAGAATGAATGGCTATAATCTTTATGTTTTAAGACATTTAGTTTGTCTATTATGTCAGACATTGGATTTGATCGTCCATCGTATGGAGCCCCCCTTTGATGTGGACCATCCATCGTGTGAGCCAAACCTTCAAAGTGGGTTGTCATCATTTGGAGCCTGATGTGGACCATTTATCATTAGGGGCTAACTTTGACGTTGACTGTCCATTATGTGGGGCCCACCTTGTTGTAGGTCATCCATCATATGGGGCCCACCATCAATGCTAATTATATGAGGCCCCTCAATGTCCCCTATGCATCATGTGGAGTCTACTTTTGATGTGTCTATCGTGTGGGCCCCGCCTTCTAAGTGTGTAGTCCATCATGTGGGGCACACCTTCTATGTGGATCATCTATCACGTGGGGCCACTTTGGATATGGGTCATCCATTATGTAAGACCTTAGATGTGGACCGTCCATTAGGTGAACCTACCACACTTTGGTGTAGGCCATCCATCATGTGAGGTCCATTCTGTCCATTATGTGGGTCCACCTTGATGTGGACCATTCATTATGTGGGCCCCCATCTTCAATATGAGTCATTCATCATGTGGGCCCACCTTAGAGAGATTGTAAAGAGAAGAGAAAAGAACAAGATGGGAATTACTTTCAAGTGTTTAAGGACAAACTCATGAAAAAATTAGCAAATAAATGTCTCTAGGTTTGAGCTAAAAATGAGTGACTTCTCCATCACTTTTTTTTAAGAGTTTTTTTTAAAACTAACTTCATAAAATTAGAAATTTTATTTATTTATTTTAATGCACACACCATTCCACCTGCACATACCACAACGGGTACTCAAACCCATAACCTTAGTGTTGAAACTCTTGTGAGTCTACTACTAAAGCCACAAGTATGGACCTAAACTAGGGCTTACCATATGGTTTATTTTCAAAATAAAATCTTTTTGTTTTTGTTTTTTTGGAATAAGCAAATAAGATCTTATTAGTAGGGTATACCACTAAGCCATGGGTAAGGATCTAAATTAGAGCTTATCAGATGGTTTATTTTCAACATAAGAGCTTTTTTTTTTTAATAAGAAAACAAGATCTTATTAGTAGAGATGCCAAACAGCCCCTTGGCTGTTGGCGCATCTGATGAATGGAATGGAAGTGGATTGCTTCCGACCCTACTCAGACAATAATCTATCCATATAGGGACTCTTATGGGGCCCATTGTGTTGTATATGTTTGTCCATGCCATCCATCCATTTTCTCATATCATTTTAAGGTATGAACCAAAAAATGAGGCAAGGTCCAACGCTCAAGTGGACCACACCAAATAGTGTGCATTAAATGCAAGAGTCATCTTTAATGTGGTCTAATTGAGCATTGGATCTACCTCATTTTTGGGCTCATACCTTAAAATGATATAAGAAAATGGATGGACAACGTGAATAAACAGATACATGACCGTGGGCCCTATAAGAGACCCTATATGGACGGATTATTGTTCGGGCGGGGGTCTAGAGTCGAACACAATCTGCTTCTAAGTGGAATAGCCTAATTCTTAGCCTGGTGCAACTAGGGACTCGAATTACGTGGGGTGTAGCACAACATAGAAGTGGGTATTGTGCTGCAAGAAAAGCTCAATGTGCACCAAAATTATGTATGTGTTTTATCTGGGCTTCTCATCCATTTTTACATATCATTTTAAGTTAGAGCTAAAAAATGATGCAGATCTAAATCGGAGGTGGACCATACCATAAGAAACAGTGGTTATTCAATACCCACCAGATGAAGTGAACATACAAATATCAGCTTGCTCTAAAACTTGTGTGGGCCCAAGAAGTTTTTAATGGCGAGTGTCCGATCACCCCTATTTTTCGTGGTGTGATTGACCTGAGATTTAGATCTATCTCAATTTTGGGCTCATGTCCTAAAATGAGCTAGCATAATGTATGGATGATGTGAATAAAATACATACATCATGTTGGGGCTCGCTGAGCTTTTCCATTAACGCATAGTATCGAGGTTGGTGATGTACGGTACAATACACAATTTAAGTCCCGCACTAATGTAGCGGGGCGACCCCTTGATTGAGGAAGAAAAAGAGCCAGGAGAAAGACCCTAGGAGAAGGGCCTACAAGAACCTGAACAAGAAGCTGAAGAATCATAAAAAAATCCCCAAGTTGACACCTTTGCTGATCGGTCGAGTGCTTCCGACAACTGGTCGTCCGACTGGTCTAATTTATGGAGAATAACATCTAACTCTTTGGACTGTCTGGATCGCTAACCGATCGATCGCCGCTCATCAGCGACCGGTCGACAGTGCTCGACAGGCGTTATACAAATTGCATGTGATTTTTCGATTTTCAAGATTTTTTTTCTATTTCTGCAAGATACTTTCCTAATATGATTAAAATTCTTTGATTTCATTTCTAGGGTTTAGTTTTATTATTTAAAGGATGCTTAAACTCATTTTTAGTTGGTTCATCTTTTGATTAATATAATTCTTTGAGTTTTCTCATTATTTTCTCGTGGATTCGAGTTGTTCTTCGTAGATTCGAAGAGAAGGTTTCGTGGATTCGAGATATCTCCTCATGGATTCGAGGAAGATAGGTTGAGGAGTCCCAATAGTTTCAAGAAATTGAAATAGTTATCCCGTGAAAGAGACGGTGCTCGATCTCACCACATTTTGCTGCCGTCAAATGGTATTAAAGCAGGTTCTTCCTCGGAAGATAGCTTCTAGCGCTGGCAACAATAACAACCCTATTGATGGTGATTCCGGAGAACAACCTCTGACATCGTGAGAATTCATGGAGTTTTAACAAGAGCACCTTCAAGCTATACAAGGGCTGTAAGCTTCGTTTAAATGCCTCGCCACAATTCTCACCCCACACTAACCCCACAACGACGTCCTCTCCCCAACAATCATTGTTTCGCGCAACGATATGGTTTGTCGAGCGTCGTTGGTAGTCAACTGTTGGCTTATTGTAGAAGAAGATTTTAGATCCAGCGATGATGAAGTTGAAGATTTGGTGTTTCGACATCCCATCGACCGAGACGTGTGTGTTGATCGTGCTGACAGAGGATTTCGAGGTAAGGACGAATTACCCAACTTTAATGGAGCACTCGATATCGATGATTTTCTCGATTGGTTAGTTGAAGTTGAAAGATACTTCAACTACATGGGGGTTCCCGATGATCTGCAAGCAAAACTTATCGTGTACAAGTTAAAATTGGGTGCTTCAGCGTGATGGGAGCAACTGCATATTTTTCGCACCCGCTAGAACAAACTTTTCATCTATTCATGGCCTCGGATGAAGCATTTGCTGAAGTCTCGATTCTTGCCCAGTAATTATGAGCAAGTGTTATTTCATCAATATCAAAACTGTAAGCAGGGAAGTCGATCCGTCGTTGATTACTTGTCTGAATTTTATCGCCTTACGACTCGCAACGAGTTGTCAGATACGGAAACCCAGAAAACCGCATGGTTTATCAGCGGTTTAAGGCTCACAATTCAGGATCACATTTAGTTACAGTTGGTTTGGACTGTGGAGGAAGCTTTTTAGATCGCTACTCGTGTTGAGACGCAGTTAGGGAGGGCTCCTAGTGTGCCAATCTTTCTCCTATTGTCCTCACAAATAATTTCGCTCAAGATCCATCCCTATCTATGGGAAAAGAACCTATAGTTGATCGTGTTTAGCCCCATGTTGGCCGCTAAGCTACACAAGAAATTGGTCTAGCAAGGCCGTAATGTTCAGCAATCATGCCTGGTCCAAGTAAAATTCATAATCCCTTCGATCAGCTGAGGCCCGATCATTGTTTTAGATATGGACAGCTAGGCCACCTATCAAACGTATGCCCTCAACAGCCTGCGGCTAATGTAGTCATCACCGCAGAAGATGCTCAAGCTAAAGCAGAGGATAATGTTGGTGATGAGAAAGTCTATGAAGAGGAGGAAAGAACTGAATGGCTCTCGAGAGATCAAGGTGTATCTTGGTTGTACAGATGCAATCACCTGCACTAGTCGTACCAACTAACCTCCATCGACACAGTCCTTTTCGCACCAGTTGCACAGTGGCAAAGAAAGTTTTTGCCGTAATCATTGATGGTGGTAATTGTGAAAACATTATATCGTAGACCATGGTTGGGAAGCCAAAACTCAAGGCCACGCCACACCATCGCCATATATGATTGGCTGAATTTAGAAAGACAGTACAACGATGATTAAGGAACAATGCCTCGTCTCCTTTTTTATCGGCAAAGCCTATAAGGACCAAGTGTTATGTGACATCGTTAACATGTACGCTTGCCACATGATACTCAGACGACTGTGACAATTTAATCGTGATGCCAAACATAAGGGACATGACAACATCACCATGTTTATCAAAGATGGAAGGAAGATTGTCCTCACCTCTGCAGCCTCAAGTGAAGGCGGCCGAATAACTAAGTGATAATTTCTCATTGTCTTACACAGCATGACAGCAGAGTTTCGTGGGAAGAGGCGAAACTCGAGGTCGAGTTTCATTCAAGCAGGAAAAACTAATGTAGAGAGGTGGCCCCTTGATCGAGGAAGGAAAAGAGCTAGGAGAAGGACCCAAGAGTGGGCCCATAAGAACCTGAGCAAGGAGGTAAAGAATCATAAAAAATCCCCAAGTTGACACCTTTGCCGACTGGTCTAATTTATGGAGAATGACAGCCCAACTGTCACGCCCCAAAATTCGGACTCAGAGTGTGCACCCTCCAACCCAGTTTACGGGGTATAACTAGTGCATTAAATGCATTTATAACGTTAAACCACTTTAAGAGGCATAAAATAATGAAATACTAAGTTATCATTTATTAATGAAATATTCAACCATAAACTAAGTCTATCCATTTGGGACTTTATTAGATGTCTACTAATTATTGAAAATAATAAAATAAAACAAAAATAGTCTAAACGTCTTGGTTTAGGGCCGCCACTTCTTCCTCGGTTAAATTAGGCCAATAGTCCCGCGGTTCCTCTAATAGTCCCATTTCATTATCAGGGGCATTCTCTGAAGGTTCAACGTCTACATCATCTGTATATTCCATCTCTCCTATTGAGAGGCAACATTTCATGACATCTATTATAAATGAAAATTATTTAAATAATATTTAAACAAGCATGAATCATTAAATATCACATGTTACGTCCATCACACAATTTAATTAAAATGACTAGGAAACGTGTTGGGATGTACTCACCTCTTGATAGTGGCGATTACTTTGTTAATTCTGTCACATCCTAAGCAGAATCGGTTCTGAATCTACAATAAATGTAATTTATATTTATTCATCATTAATCTAGCTTAAATATACTTATTTTCAATTTGAATTATAATTTATTGAGGTTTGGTTCCTTAATGGACGGTCCAGATTCGATTATTGTGACCCACTTTTCCTAAAAGGAATGACCATTTTACTATTTTTATGGTACGACCCACTTGACTGGTGGATCATCCTATTCTTGGTCACAAGTTTTCTAATGGTGCACTACCAAAGATGGTTAATTACATTTTGCAAAGATTTGTCGTGGGATATCCTAAAATGATTAATTTATGAGAATCCATACCGTATCTCCCCAATATTTCACTTGGCATGGCCCGCCTGGAACTCTGATTGGGCTGATTTTTTGTCACAAAACTAATAACCCATTACTTAAGAGATTGGGTGGATCAGATTTTTCAAAGACTACACAATGGGGCCCACAAGTTCCCAACCAGTGGATAGGTGTTGTCCCCACTGTTTGTCTCGGTACGACCCATTGAAATATCCTATATGGACCATTTTTCGTCCTCAACCAGAAAACCTGTTTATTAAGATATTGGACGGATTAGATTTCTCAAAATGCCTTCAAATGGGTCCCAAAAGTGGACAGCAATCCAAAATCAGACTACCTCAACCATGTGTGTTGTTATCATTACTGTTTTAAGTGGTGTGGGCCACCTTAGATTCAGATTTACCTGATTTTTGGACCCAAGCTGTAAAACATCGTGATATAATATATGGTCAGCTTGGATCTACTGATTTCATCACAATGGTGTCCATGAGTAGACCCCTGTCCACGCTCAGAATTTCTATCTTTTTGTTTTCATTTTTATTTTATAATTTTTTTTACCATTAATTTATTATAGGTGGTGTGGCCTACTTGGACCTCGATTTGGGTCCAAATTTGGACACCAGTCCTAAAATGTGTTGGAGAAATAAATGTACGGAGTGGATATACTAAATCCATCAAGGTGGGTCCCATGAGTGGGGCTCCCACGTTAACTTCAAACACCTCCAACACTGGTGTTAGAACTAGAAAATGCTCGAACGCAGTTTTTTGATGTTTTGTTGTTCTGAGGTTCTGAATATAGAAACATTCATAGACAATCACAAGCAATCACAAAGTGTACGCAAGAGAGATATCGCAAAGCGAATTTTATTCTAGAGATCCTGAGATCTTGTACATTCCAGGCCGTGATCTGACACGTGCCCTTAATTGCATCGAATGATCGATGACCCTTGATTAAAAGGTAGAAGACTAGTCAGCGGGGACTATGGTCTCAGAGTTCATGGTCGTAAAGACTTATATTTTATGTGGTCGTAGAGACCTGTATTTGTATGGTCATGGAGACCTGTATTTGTTGTGTTTTGTTATAGACTGATGCATCTTTGTACGAGTCAGGTGTCTATGTCCCATGTTTTGATCGGAGATCCGGGACTGAGACTGTCAGAGTTTTTAACCGAAGGGTGCGACTCTAGGCCTGCGCCCATCATTTGTGACGGGTGACCGCGGGAAGACCAATTTGCAGTTGTATGTACCTGAGTAGCTCAACCAGCGGATGCCGTTTGAATGGGTAGGGCATCGACTGTTCTTGAGGTGTCAGTCTTTAACAAACCTCGTGTAATAGTTTAAAACTCTCTCTATATGGTTTATCGTGTTAACCATAGTCCCATTTGCTTAGTCCGGACCTGAATCCGGGTCATATTATGATAGTACATATAATGATGATACAACGGTATGATCCTGGGCACTAGCGGCCTCTTTTCGAGAAAATACTCCGCCCATTGCATTGGATTGGATTGGACTCCGAAGGCTTGTATTCTGCTCATTGGGTGTCTCGGATGAATAATTTAACTGCTTCATTGCGTCCGGAACGCTCGAAATACCTAGGCCCAAACGGGGCTCGAAAACATCATAAGATGAAGATTTAAAGGTGCTGAAATGGACGTTTAGAGTGCTGATTTTTGTGATCCGCTGGCTTGATTTTACTAATGCGTTGGGGTCAGTGCGTCCAAAAATGACTTTGTTTAAGATGTTTGATTTTTGTGATCTGCTGAGGGTATTTTTCTGATGCGCTGACCTATTTTTGTGATGCGTTGGGGCCAGTGCGTCCAAAATGACTTTGTTTAAGATGTTTGATTTTTGTGATCCGTTGAGGGTATTTTTCTGATGTGCTGGCCTATTTTTGTGATGTGCTGAGGCCAGTACATCAAAAAATGACTTTGTTTAAGATTTTTTATTTTTGTGATCCACTGAGGGTATTTTTCTGATGCGCTAAGGCCAGTGCGCCGAAAAATAACTTTCATATGAAAATGATTAATTTTTGTGATGCGCTGGTCTACTTGCGCAATTTAAAGTTATTTCATCGCCGGACCTATTGTGATCGGAGATGGGGGTTTCTGGTGATCGAAAAAGGTTTTCAGTAGTCGGAAAAGGGATTCCGGCGATCTCTCAAAATACCCAAGGGACACCACTCTCTCTCTCTGGATCCGTGCAAATGAACCGTAAAGGAGGGTATTTATACCCAAAAATACCAAGAGTCGGCCAATAGGATGCTGTTACGTGTAGCGCGTCGAGAAAATAGGTTGGCGCGTCGAGAAAATCACTCGGCGCGTCTTAAAATGCCTTAGTTTAAATACTGATTTTCAGGGCGCACTGGCTGTCAGTGCGTCCTGAAATTCCTGATTTATTGGACGCGCTGAGGGTCAGTGCGTCCTTAAATTCCTGAATTATTGGATGTGCTGGACGAATTTCTTGATGTGCTGAGGGCAGTGCGTCCTGAAATTCACTTTGTAAAACTGTCTGAATTTCTTGATGCGCTGGGTGAATTTCTTGATGCGCTGAGGGCAGTGCGTCCTTGAAATTCACTTTGTAAAACTGTCTGAATTTCTTGATGCGCTGAGTGAATTTCATGATGCGCTGAGGGCAGTGCGTCTTGAAATTCACTTTTTAAAACTATTTGAATTTTTTGATGCGCTGGGGTGAATGTCTTGATGCGCCGACGTACTTATTTGTGATTATCTTGCAAACATGATGGTTTATGGGGCCCGCTTTGCGATGGATGCCGATGCACTGGTTCTATTTCTTCATGATCGAACTTACCCTCCCAAATTTGGAGGGTTCTGATCATGATGAATGGTGGGGCCCACCACTGGGTCAACTTTCCATTTTTGGTTAAGTCTGAGGTGTGTTGTGATTTTTGCTAAGATTTCTAATGCACTGGCTCTAAGTCCAATCAGGTAATGATTTGTACACTTGTGATCATTGTTTTAAGGATCTTGACTTTTGGGACCCCAACAGCTGGACATTTCAGCGTCTCTGACGCTGGACGTCTAGCAACCTTTTTATTTATTTATTATTATTATTGTTATTATTATTTTAGGTTTATATGTGGGGTGGTTTACAAGAGATATGGTCTAACCATTGGGTCTGCCACCTCATTGTGGGCTCAATAATATTTTGGAATAAAATAAATTTATCACAATTAATTTGATAATTAAATAAAACAATAATAAAAGAATTTTAAAGGCTATCATTCATCCAATCAATATGACCCATCTATAGGTCCAATCGATCTGAATTTCGTGGCCCATGTATATTTTGACCTTATGGTCATTATGACTCGTTCAGATCGATTCTGGCCCACCCAAATGGTCCTCACCAATCAAGATCTTATATTTAAAGGTTAAGATAAAAAATAGGGTCTCTAGATCCGTACAATGAACGGACGTACGTTCATTGGTTAGATCTGGCCTACTTAAATGAAATAGAAGGAAATGAACACGTACTTGATTTAGCCGCAAGATACATTCGTTCCTCCTTTCTCTCTTTTTTTCCTTTCTTTTACGATGAATAACCCTCTCGTTCTCTCTCTTTTTAAAGAGAGAATTTGTTGGGAATAAGATGGCCTTTTTTAAAGAGAGAATTTGTTGGGGATAAGATGGGTTGGTAGAGATAATATAAGATGATTTGAATTTCAAAATTTGTATTTAGAGCAAAAAAGAAAATTATATTTTTGTCAGTGACAAGACTTAATCCCTAACCTTCCCTCTTGCTCAAGAGAGCTTTAACCAACTAGTTCATGTTTTTTTTTTTGTTTATTAATGAAAAATTAATTCATTTAACCCTATTTTCTATCATTACAAAATTTTTAAACGACAAGATTTTCTCGGGTTATTACAGCTACCCCCCTTAAAATAATCTCATCTTCGAGATTTAAATCCTAAGTAGTGTATTAAGTTATCATATTTTAAATTAGTGTAATTGTCGTATTACCTATGAAGTACGTTCTTACGTATAATAGTATGTATTTTGTTAACTACAATATTGTAAATTTTCATAAGCTACCCCCCTTAAATTTTCGACGTAGTAGGTTTACTTACTTAGAGATGTCTAAATCAGATTCTAAATGTTTAGAAAAATTCTAAGTAAGATTTCTATGTTTTACATTACATCAAAAAGTGTGAGAATCCTATAGGCTAGCTTACTAAGTTTTTGTTTAACATTATAGTTGATAGGAATAATTTTTTTTAAAGGTATGAAATGCCTAAAAAATGTATACGATCTTATAATTAGGAGCAGGGTTTGGTTGTCAGCAAATTTCAATGGTTTAAATAATCACATTCAAGGGTGGTAGACAAGATGAATATGTTGGATTATAAGTAGACATGTTTATCATCGGATGCAAAGATTTCGAAGTTGATTTATAATGACCAGATGGCCTAAAATCGATATTAACGTCGGAATTTCAAGTTCTAAAAATAAGTAGAGTTTTGCAAGGGTTGAAGAGATGATTCAACATACATAAGAACAGTCTATTGAGTTTTAGGGATCAATATAGTGTTTGGATCAAGTGTATGTAGCTTGTTCTTCAAATCCTTATTTGTAGCAAGTTTTAGATGCACGATTCGATTAAGGTCTAACCCTAGCAATATAAAATAGTTTAGCGCTTAGCTACTCTACTTATTATATAGTTTAATTATGACTAAAATTTATGGATCATTTTTTTTATTAGAAGATCACAAAACGGTTTTAGAATGACAATATCGAGATATGTATCGAGGTTAAATGCATAATTTTTTTTAATGATTCTGGTCATACTAATGATTTCAACACTTTTAAACATTAGACTGATTTTAAACTTTTTATATTGATACATATATGATTTTACTAATATTTGATTAAATTTCAACCTAGAATGAGATTTATCGAAAATCTAAAAATTCAAACCATGAAGATTGTCTAGACGCCGATGTTTTCTGGTTAGTTCTAATCAAAATTTTGTACAAGTAAAATTGTGATTCATACATTTTTTGATATATTCAAGAGCATCTAATTTATATTAATTATAATTAAAGTCCTCCTCCTATAAAATAAAAAAAAATTTAAGTAAAGACTCCCTATCGATTATAATGAGAAGAATAATAGTTTCGAAAATAAATTTAATGTAGTTGTCAATCTGATCAGGTTTGTAAGACCTTTATACAAACTCTAAGTACCCTTAGACACAACCCTTAAATTATAATAACATTGGGAATAAAGGTGAGAAGACTAATCGATAAGCTCAAGTTAAAAGTTTTTATTTTTATTTTAGAAATGACTGTTCGGGTCTAACTGACATAATTTATCGACTTCCCTGAGTTGCTACGTTCATATTGACTATCACGCCTCACTGTGTTGCAAAAATGATTTTGTTACTACTTCATCATTGCTATCATTTGGTGAAGTAATTCGAATGCTGCATCCAAGGGTTGAATGTTGGGTCCCGCAGGATTCGCTTGCGTTGTCCTAGGAGATAATGGTAACCAAGTATTGGGCCCCGCTTCATTTTGATTTGCTGCCGATGGGGGTGGTACAAGATTCTATTGTTTCTTAGAGTTTTCTTCTTCCTGAATATCATTTTCATCTTGTTCTCTATTTAACGTCTCTTCTTCTACCACTATTGCAGGATTCACTACCGGTCATTGGGCCACAGTTACACTTGTTAATGGGCCTATATCAGGAAGGCTTTTAGATTTCTAGGAGTCATAATTACCTAGGAGGAAAAACGAAATTTAGTACCAAGGAGCCACTAAGGGGTTTATTATACTTAAATTAGAAAGAACAGTGAGGGTAGACATTTGGAAAATTTACTTGATGTATATTCAGGTCGGTTTCAGCATTGATTTGTTATTTTATTGGTTATATTTTTATACCAAATTTTTTTTGTAACTTTCTTAATGAGTTCACTTTATCACTGAAAGATTTTAGATTTTTTTACTAATTACAGAATTTGGATCAATCTGATATTTGTTTTTTTCCCTCACCCTTGTCTGTTTGATCTTATAAACAGGTTGGATGACAAATAAATATCACTGTGGGCCCTAGAAACGTTTCAACGGTGGAAATCATTATTCCCACTATTTCCTGTGGTGTGGTCCACTTGACCTTTGAATATGCTTCAATTTTGGGATCAACGCCTAAAATGAGCTGGAAAAACGGATGGACCACGTGGATAAACCATATCACGGTGGGCCCAACAGAGTTTACTTAGTACGATAAAAACTTACTCAGAAAGCAATCCGATGTCCTAAAATAAGGCTAGTTCAGTCATCAGGTGTGCCATAGTCACATGAGGATTAGACAAAAGTCACGGATGGTATACGACGCAAGGGTATGTAGTTAAAGTACACTTCTTGTATTGCACCAGATGACTGGTCCCGCATTCCGGGGAGTGCTTCTTTTTAGTAGGCCCGGCCTAACGAATGGTTCAGATCTCTCGTTATATTGGCACGCACACGGAGAGGCCCTTTCTAATCATTTATGTTCTTTTTTCGTAGAAAAAAATAAAATAAAATTTGATACTCTGGCAGAGTGTGATGTATGATACGCAGGTACTTACAAGTTACCTACGAATTGCATACATGTCATAAATAATTAAATTAAAACGTCTGAATTTTCCATACTAGTTTAAATTAAAATGGTCTTATCTCAGCATCGACGAATCAGAGGGTTTGGATTGTTAGATTGTTGGATTGTTGGATATCCAACAGTCCTCTTTCTACTAAAAAGTGTCTACAGAGCAAAGGTTAGGATCTGATCTTGGGATTATGACATGGCGACACTGGGATATGCACGATCTAGTCCGGTTTTATTTGAGTTAATATATGCCACGTGTTTTTTTAATGCCTGCGTATCAAGCGTCAGCCCAAGTATCACATAACTCACGACCCAACATTGGTGTTTTCTCCTCTTTGGTCGGTACTTATGACACTGCTGTCTACAAATCCAAAACACGAGTTATTTGATATGCTTGGAGAGCATTACCAGTAATACTCGTGCACACAGCCACAGGACATTGATATGAATTCTCGCAAATCCAAGCCGTCTGCATTGTTGAGTTCATCACATACCTGTCATTGTTTAAGAATCATGTAGAATAGATGACCATAGAGACCACCTTGATAACAATCAAATGAGAAGCTAAAATGGAAAAAAAGTCATCCATTCAAATTCAACGAAAGCTTGTCCATTATTGGGCATGTGACCCACTACACTGGGCCCACGATCTTGATGTGTTTTTTTTTTTTTTTTTTAAATCTATGTCGTAGGAAATCAATATTAGGCAACTCTTCCATAGAGCCATACAGACCGCATGTGCCGGCCCATCCATTCATATCCCAGCCATCCATCAAGTGGGCCCCACGTTATTTAAAAAGTTTCCTGTTGTTTGGCATTCCACTCTAATTTAATAAGAGTTTTTTAAATAAAAGCTACGTACCGTACATAGCTCTTGTTTTAAATAAAATTCATTAGGTAAAATGGGTTTTTCAAAATCTGATAAAGATCTAATTCGATATAAGCATGTTTGGTAAAAAATATAAATGAGAGGTTTTCTTAATGGATAATTGTTGCTATTTTTAAAGATTACAACAACTCTATTCAAACGTAATATAGACGATTGTTTTGGTGGATCTCACCATAAGTAGATCGTGCCACAAACATGCAAAAGATTGGATGGCTACAATTTTTATATTTTAAGACAATTTAGGTTGTCTATTATGTCAGACGTTAGATTTGATCGTCCATCATATGGAGCCCCCCTTTGATGTGGACCATCCATCGTGTGAGCTAAACCTTCAAAGTGGGTTATCCATCATTTGAAGCCTGATGTGGACCATTCATCATTAGGGGCTGACTTTGATGTGGACTGTCCATTATGTGGGGCCCACCTTGTTGTAGGTCATCCATCATGTGGGTCCCACCATCAATGCTAATTATATGAGGCCCCTCAATGTCCACTACCTCATGTGGAGTCTACTTTTGATGTGCCTATAGGTGTGGGCCCCACCTTCTAAGTGTGTAGTCCATCATGTGGGGCACACCTTCTATGTGGATCATCTATCACGTGGGACCACTTTGGATATGGGCCATCCATTATGCAAGACCTTAGATGTGGACCGTCCATTAGGTGAACCTACCACACTTTGGTGTAAGCCATCCATCATGTGAGGTCTATTCTGTCCATTATGTGGGTCCACCTTGATGTGGACCATTTATTATGTGGGCCCCCACCTTCAATATAGGTCATTCATCATGTGGGCCCACCTTAGAGAGATTGTAAAGAGAAGAGAAAAGAACAAGATGGAAATTACTTTTAAGTGTTTAAGGACAAACTCAAGAAAAAATTAGCAAATAAATGTCTCTAGGTTTGAGCTAAAAATGAGTGACTTCTCCATCACTTTTTTTAAAGAGTTTTTTTTTGAATAATTTCAAAAAATTAAAATTTTTATTTATTTATTTTTTATTTATTTATTTTAATGCAAACACCATTCCACCTGCACATACCACAACGGGTACTCAAACCCATAACCTTAGTGTTGAAACTCTTGTGAGTCTACTACTAAAGCCACAAGTAGGGACCTTAACTTGAGCTTACCATAAGGTTTATTTTCAAAATAAAATCTTTTTTTTTTTGTTGGAATAAGCAAATGAGATATTATTAGTATACCACTAAGCCACGAGTAAGGACGCACCTAAATTAGAGCTTTTCATATGGTTTATTTTCAAAATAAGAGCCTTTTTTTAATAAGAAAATAAGTCTTATTAGTAGAGATGCCAAACAGCCCCTTGGCTGTTGGCGCATCTGATGAGTGGAATGGAAGTGGATTGCTTCTGACCCTACTCAGACAATAATCTATCCATATAGGGGCTCTTATGGGACCCATTGTGTTGTATATGTTTATCCATGCTATCCATCCATTTTCTCATGTCATTTTAAGGTATGAACCAAAAAATGAGGCAGGTCCAACGCTCAAGTGGACCACACCAAATAGTGTGCATTAAATACAAGAGTCATCTTTAGTGTGGTCTAATTGAGCATTGGATCTGCCTCATTTTTGGGCTCATACCTTAAAATGATATAAGAAAATGGATGGACAACGTGAATAAACAGATACATGACTGTGGGCCCTATAAGAGACCCTATATGGACAGGATTATTGTTCGGGCGGGGGTCTAGGGTCGAACGCAATCTGCTTCTAAGTGGAATAGCCTAATTCTTACCCTGGTACAACCAAGGACTCGAATTACGTGGGGTGTAGCACAACATAGAAGTGGGTATTGTGTTGCAAGAAAAGCTCAATGTGCACCAAAATGATGTATGTGTTTTATCTGGGCTTCTCATCCATTTTTACATATCATTTTAGGTTAGAGCTAAAAAATGTTGCAGATCTAAATTTGAGGTGGACCATACCATAAGAAACAGTGGTTATTCAATACCCACCATTAAAAACTTCTTAGGGCACAATGATGTTTATTTGCCATCTAACTTGTTGATTAGGTCAAAGGAATCAGATGAAGTGAAATAAAAAATATCAGCTTGTTCTAAAACTTGTGTGGGCCCAAGAAGTTTTTAATGGCGAGTGTCCGATCACCCCTATTTTTTATGGTGTGATTGACCTGAGATTTAGATCTATCTCACTTTTGGGCTGATGTCCTAAAATGAGCTAGCAGAATGTATGGATGATGTGAATAAAATACATACATCATGTTGGGGCCCACTGAGCTTTTCCATTAGCACACAGTATCAAGGTTGGTGATGTATGGTACAATACACAATTTAAGTCCCGCACTAATGTAGTAAGGCGACCCCCTGATTGAGGAAGAAAAAGAGCTACGAGAAAGACCCTAAGAGAAGGGCCCACAAGAACCTGAGCAAGAAGCTGAAGAATCATAAAAAAAATCCCCAAGTCGACACCTTTGCTGACCGGTCGAGTGCTTCTGACGACTGGTCGTCCAATCGATCTAATTTATGGAGAATAATAGTCTAACTCTTTGGACTGTCTGGATCACTAGCCGACCGATCACCACTCATTAGCGACCGGTCGACAGTGCTCGACAGGCGTTATACAAATTGCACGTGATTTTTCGATTTTCAAGATTTATTTTCGATTTCTGTAAGATACTTTCCTAGTATGATTAAAATTCTTCGATTTCATTTTTAGGGTTTAGTTTTATTATTTAAAGGATGCTTAAACTCATTTTTAGTTAGTTCATCTTTTGACTAATATAATTCTTTGAGTTTTCTCATTGTTTTCTCGTAGATTCGAGTTGTTCTTCATGGATTCGAGATATCCCCTCGTGGATTCAAGAAAAGATTGGTTGAGGAGTCCCGATAGTTCTGAGAAAACGAAATAGTTATCCCGTGAGAGAGACGGTACTCGATCTCACCACATTTTTCTGCGTCAATTGGTATCAAAGCAGATTTTTCCTCGGAAGATGGCTTCTAGTGATGGCAACGATAACAACCTTATTGGTGGTGATTCCAGAGAACAACCCCTGACATCGTGAGAATTCATGGAGTTTTGACTAGAGCAACTTCAAGCTATACAAGGGCTGTAAGCTTCATTCAAACGCCTCGCCAAAATTCTCACCCCACACTAACCCCACAACGACGTCCTCTCCCCAACAATCATTGTTTCGCGCAACGATATGGTTCACCGAGCATCGTTGGTAGCCAACTGTCGACCTATTGTAGAAGAAGATATTAGATCCAGCGATGATGAAGTTGAATATTTGGTGTTTTGACATCCCATCGACCGAGACGTGTGTGTTAATCGTGCTGACAGAGGATTTCGAGGTAAGGGCGAATTACCCAACTTTAATGGAGCACTCGGTATGATTATTTTCTCGATTGGTTAGCTGAAGTTGAAAAATACTTCAACTACATGGGCGTTCCCCATGATCTGCAAGCAAAACTTGTCATGTACAAGTTAAAATTGGGTGCTTCAGCGCGATGGGAGTAACTACATATTTTTCGCACTCGCTAGAACAAACTTTCCATCTATTCATGGCCTCAGATGAAGCGTTTGCTGAAGTCTCGATTCTTGCCCAGTAATTATGAGCAAGTATTATTTCATCAATATCAAAACTATAAGCAGGGAAGTTAATCCGTCGCTGATTACTTGTCTGAATTTTATCGCCTTACGACTCGCAACGAGTTGTCAGATATGGAAACCCAGAAAATGGCAAGGTTTATCGGCAGTTTAAGGCTCACAATTCAGGATTAAGTTTAGTTACAGTTGGTTTGGACTGTGGAGGAGGCTTTTCAGATCGCTATTTGTGTTTAGACGCAGTTAGCGAGGGCTCCTGCGTGTGCCAATCTTTCTCCTATTGTCCTCACAAATAATCCCGCTCAAGATCCATCCCTATCTAAGGGAAAAGAACATATAGTTGATCGTGTTTAGCCTCATGTTGGCTGCTAAGCTATACAAGAAATTGGTCTAGCGAGGCCGTAATGTTCAACAATCGTGCTGGTTCAAGTAACATTCATAATCCCTTCGGTCAGCTTAGGCCCGATCATTGTTTTAGATATGGACAGCTAGGCCACCTATCAAATGTATGCCCTCAACGGCCCGCGGTTAATGTAGTCATCATCGCTGAAGATGCTCAAGCTAAAGCAGAGGATAATGTTGGTGATGAGAAAGTCTATGAAGAGGAGGAAAGAACTGAATGGCTCTCGGGAGATCAAGGTGTATCCTTGGTTGTACAGAAGCAATCACCTGCACTTGTCGTACCAACTAACCTCCATCGACACAGTCTTTTTCGTATCGGCTGCACAGTGGTAGAGAAAGTTTGTGCCGTAATCATTGATGGTGGTAGTTGTGAAAACATTATATCGCAGACCATGATTGAAAAGCTAAAACTCAGGGCCACGCCACACCATCACCATACATGATTGGATGAATTTAGAAAGACAGTACAATGATGGTCAAGGAACAATGCCTCATCTCCTTTTTTATTAGCAAAGTATACAAGGACCAAGTGTTATGTGACATCGTTAACATGGACGCTTGCCACATGATACTCGGACGACTGTGAAAATTTAATCGTGATGCCAAGCATAAGGGACATGGCAACATCACCACGTTTATCAAAGATGGAAGGAAGATCGTCCTCACCTCTGCAACCTCAAGTGAAGGCGGGCGAATAACTAAGTGATAATCTCTCATTATCTTACGCTGTCGTTACGCAGCACGACAGTAAAGTTTCGTGGGAAGAGGCGAAACTCAAGGTTGAGTTTCATTCAAGCAGGAAAAACTGATGTAGAGAGGCGGCCCCCTAATCGAGGAAGGAAAAGAGCTAGGAGAAGGACCCAAGAGTGGGCCCACAAGAACCTGAGCAAGGAGTTGAAGAATCATAAAAAATTTCCAGGTCGATGCCTTTGCCGACTGGTCTAATTTACGGAGAATGACAGTCCAACTCTCTGGATCATCTGGATCGCTAGCCGACCGGTCGCCGCTCATCAGCGATCGGTCAATAGTGCCCAATATGCGTTATACAAATTGTGCGAGATTTTTTGATTTTCTAGATTCATTTTCAATTTCTGCAAGATACTTTCCTATTATAATTAAAATTCTTTGATTTTATTTTTTAGGGTTTAGTTTTATTATTAAGAGGATGCTTAAACTCGTTTTTAGTTAGTTCATCTTTTGATTAATATAATTCTTTGAGTTTTCTCATTGTTTGCTCGTGGATTTGAATATAAGTTCTCGTGGATTCGAGATATCCTCTCATGGATTCGAGTAAGATCGGTTGAGGAGCCCCAATAGTTTCAAGAAATTATAATAGTTATCCCGTGAGAGGGACGGTGATCGATCTCAACACAATCCCCCACGTTATGCGCCCATGGACATTATTGATGGTTGCTTAGATCACGTCGTATGATCCATAAGCTTGTGTGCTCACTGCTTATGTTTCCTTATGTGTTTTCGGGATACTACCAAACTCGTGGACCAGTGGTGCATATAAACATTGATGGATGTCATTTTTATTACTTTTCTCATTTTAAATTTTGACCATGTAAATGTTACGTATTGTGGATGATACTTTAGTAATGTATGGATATGGTTTCAACTGCCCTTTCTTGAAATGTTATGTGGATACAATGTTTTACATTTCTATTATAGATATAGTTTGCCTAAAAAAAGGAGGAAAAAAAATAAAAAACATTTCCTCCGCCCAAGCCAGATTTGGATTTCGAAAATATAGTGAGCCTATTTACCAAATTTGGTGCATGGCGAGATAGCTGCTGCAACGGATTGGTGCTTGAGAAGTTTGAGAGTCTGAACACGTTTAGCATCAGTTATGTTGGACCATTAGGGAGCATGTTCTGGACGAGAAGCAGATCGGTTCATTATGATGAAGGGCCTACTAAAATGAGAAAATTGGACGGTTACCATCAAATCACCAATTTTCTATATTCAACATATATTTGCGGATCACGTGGATTGACAACAGCACTTTATTATTATTATTTCTGTCCAATGAGTCAAGCCTAAATTAAGAAACCAAATGCAAAAATATACTAAAAGAATAAAATATAGTACCTAGAACTTAGTAGCGTTGCACGTGAACATTTCTCTTCATAAATGATATTATCTCACCCTCCGTAAAATGCTGTATACATTCAAGTCAATCAAGACAATCTGATTGTGGGTCCCATTATGGATGGACCAACTCTTAATAGTCATGATAGTGGAACTATTGATTGGTGGCCACAACATAGATGAGAAAAATGATCAACGGCCCAAGATTAATTGATAGGCCATCATTAAATAATTATCTGAACTTGAAACTGAAAGCCCATAAAAGAAAAAAAAGAAAAAGAAAAAAGAGAAAGGCTTGTCTGTATGAGTTGTGTGCGTCGGGCCTCCACCTGAGAAGAAATCTAACGCCCCACATATATCTAGGATGTCATGCTTCCACGGGAGCGGATTGCGTACACGGTACGCCAAGCTAAGCGTACAGAGTAAAACACTATTTTATCCACTCCGTCCATTCATTTTAAAAGATAATTTTAGACCTTAGTCCTAAAAATTAAGTCTATCCAAATTTCAGGTGGACCACACCATAGGAAACAGTGTGAATTGAGCATCTACTGTTGAAAAATTCCTGGGGGCAACATAAGTTTTGGATCAAGCTGATATTTGGGACAAAATCATCGAACCATTTGGATGGATTCTGAGTCGCCAAAGCGAACAAATCTTTCTAGCTACATTATTAACTGTCGGCCATTCATATTACTCCTTAGGACATTGGAAAGATATGTGGGCCTCTATGTGTTATATCCACATCGCCCGTCCATTTTTTTAGTGAATGAGCCCAAAATGAGGCAAATCCAAACCCCGGTGGACCACCCGATGAATGGTATGGAAAAATGGATGGACGGTGTGGGATAACACATGCATCATGGAGGGCCAACAGAACTTTGCCACGTCTACACACCACCAAACTTGGTGGTGTGTGGTACACTAGGAAATCCGTGTCCATTTCCAACCGTTTGATCACCGGTCGTCCGTCGAAGCACTTGGCCGATCAGTTTGTCGAGGTTAGTGTAAGAAGATCCTTCCACCTGAGCAGCATTTTCAGCACTCTGTTTCCACTTCAAGGCTTTTATTCGCATTTCCTTCCCTTTCTCTCCTTCCATCATTTCCTTCACAATACCCTCGATTTCTTCTCTATTAACGGCGCTATCAATCTCCATCCCAATCCCCCATTCCTTGCAGGCATAACGGCAGTTCATTTGCTGGTCAGCGAAGAAGGGCCAACAGATCATAGGCACTCCGCTGCATATACTCTCCATCATCGAATTCCAACCACAATGCGTTAGGAAGGCTCCAATCGACGGGTGGGAAAGCACTTGTTCTTGCGGGCACCAGCTAGCCAGCATTGCCCTCCCTTCAATCTCCGCCATGAAGTCTTCCGGCAAAGCTGCTTGGTGGCCCATCACAACATCGGGACGGACGATCCATAAGAAGGGATGCTTGCTATTCGCGAGCCCCCATGCGAACTCCCTCAGCTGTTCGTCCGTTACGACTGCTAAGCTCCCGAAATTCACATAGACGATGGAAGCAGTCTTTTGCTTATCCAACCATTCCAAGCATCCTGCTTCTTCTTTCCAAAGGCTGGATCGGACCTGATTAAGCCGGTTTTCGACTATCTGGCGGCAAAGCATTTGTAATGGGCCGACAGTATAGAGTCTGGGGATGATGGATTTGATGGCATGTAGAGTGTCGGGTTCCAAGTCGTCGAAGGTATGGAGGATAACTGCCGAAGCCTTGAGACATTTTTGCACTTCATCAACCATGAAGGTGAGCATGATGTCGTTGGGGTCCGTTGTTCTAATGAAGGTAGGGATATCCTTGAGACGGATATCTCTCATCCCGGGTATCCAGTCGATGCGGGTATCAAGGTATCCGTTTGTCAAGAAACTCTCATCTGCGACGAAGAAAACAGATTCATTAGGGGTTGAATGTGCGTTTGGGTTTGGTAAAAGGAGGGAAATAAGCCAAAATAATTACTGGGTCTGAAAATTCTGATAAAATGGACCCAATTGCAAATTTACAAGTGTACAAAGGAAGATGTCAAAACAAAATCACAACACCTTTCATAGGGACGAGACCTCTTCGGATTAGCTCGCGGGACTGAAAGAAACCCATGAAACCGGAGGCGGACATAGTCCAGAAGAGAACCTCAGGGACAGCCACCTCTTCAGCAACCTGTAGGGTGAAGGTCATAATCCCATCCGAAACAATGCAAGTGACAGGAGGTGTGTCCAAGGAACCGTTGAGCTTCGTTACAAGCTCACGGAACGGCCCAACACACTTCTTTCGGAGTGAGTCGCTGAGTGTGAAGACGTCACGCCTATCATCCGACGGTGGCAAACCGTCCGGTATTGTCTCAAACCTAAAACTTGGTGAGCCCTCGAGAGTATCCAGGCCTTTGGACCTCAAAAGAAGGCTGTGATTGAACTCGGAGTGGACAAATGTGATGAGGAAGCCTCTTGAATGTAGAAGCTTGGCTAGTTGCATCATGGGGTTGATGTGGCCCTGTGCTGGGTAGGGAATGCATATGGCATGAGGCTTGTGGGCCACTGAAGGATCCATCTCCAAAATCGATGTAGTGGCAGCGTTGCACTCTCTCTCCTTTATAGGAGAAGACAGGAGCCCGTTTCTACGTCATTGATTTGGATGGCTCACCTGTAATGGTTTTCGATAAAAATAAGGCCAGTTCATCATCAGGTGGGCCACAGGCACATGAGGGCACTTCTTGTATTGCACCAGATGAGTGGACCAGCATTCGGGCGAGGGCTTCTTCGTGGCAGGCCCAGCCTAATGTATGATCTAGATCTCTCGTTATGTTGACAGAGTGTGATGCAGGGAGGGACATGATGAGGTCGATCACCATCTTCCTCCAACAAGGCTTTTGGGACTTCTTCGAATCTATGAAGGAAATAAAAAACAAGAATAATTTTTTAAAACATCAAAATACTTTGATTGTTTATAAAAAATAAAATTACAACTGTTTAAATTAGTAACTTAAATCTAGAAGCGAGTTTTAAACTTATACCCAACTCAAACATCCTAAAAATCATGAATTGCTAAACTTATCATTTATAAACAACTTCTATTCTTATTAAACTCCGTGGGTTTTGGCAAAAAATAGCAAGTGTCCAATCTAGCCCGACTATGTTATTCTCCCAAGTTCCAACTTTTCTAAGCCCATTGCATCTTAGTCACAACTTTTATAAGTCAAATGATCCAAAGTATACTCCAACTAAAAATTAGTATTTATAGTAAAAATGAAAATAAACGGAACCTTTGACCGTCGATCTGATGGAATCTGGCAAATCTGGCGTGGGAAACCCAGAATAGCAGGGTTGGTTGGATTATGTAGGTTCTTCTACCCTAAATTCATATATTATATGTCAAAAAACTCATCCCACCTTACGAGATACGACTGATTTAAGGTTTTGACAGGTTCGGATTGTTTCCGCCTCCGATCAGACTTTCTCTAGACCATCTTTGTCTTGAAAGTTTCTGCAACCCGCTCTACATCAGAGTGTGATGAATGATACATAAGCAGTTACAAATTACCTATGAAATTGCCTACTCGCCATACAAATAATTCAAATTCAAGCGTCTGAACTTTTTTTTATACTAGTTTAAATGTAACAGTGACAAAAAATTATGGTTAATTAATTAAGTTGTTATCTCCCTTTCAAATTTGAATTAATACATCTAATGGAGGGTTAAAATATAAGTATCTAATGGCATCATCTTTTGAAATATGTATAGGGAAATGGTACAACGACCTCATGAGAACTTCCCATGAGGTTGAGCTGTGTGGGCCCAACCGTGATGTGGATTGGAAATCTGCCCCATCAATTAGATGCACCTATTCCATGATGGGTCACGGGCCTAAAAATCAGGTTAATCCATGATTTAGGTAGGCCACACCACATACAACAGTTGGGAGGTGTTATCCACCCATTAAAACCTTTATGATTGATTATTGGGCCCATCGAGATGTGGTTTAGAAATCCAGCCCATGCATTGTGTGTTTCCCACTTGGATGAGGCGTTAGACCAAGTTTAAGCTGCATCCAAAACTTAGGTGGGCCCACCAAGTGCTTGCAGATATTTTAGGCATATCTTACATGGTTTTAAATGATATGGCCCATCATAGTTCCGTATACAGTTGATTTTTAAATATCCCATCTCCTAAGGGGGACCCATCAAATGCATGATAATGATGCCTCGATCCATATCATGGTGGGGCCCACATAACTCGACCTCATGGGAAGTTCTCAGGAGGTTGACCTCATAGTATAGGGAAATGGTAATATGAACAAAATGATACTATGAGGTCGACCTCATGGGAGCTGTGTGGGCCCCACCATGGTAGTGTGTGTGTGGTAGGTTCCACAATTTAGTTGGTATAACCTGAAATAATAGGTGACAGTCAGCGTATCAAATAACGTGGGAGGAAATCTTACATACTCTGGTAGAGGGTGATGAATGATATGCATGCACTTAGACATAGTAATTGCACGCATGTCATAAAATAGTCAAATTAAACCGCTAAAGCTATCCAGTGTAGATGTTCCGTGAACCAAAAGTTAAAACTTGTTTGATTATCTGAATATCAGATTGGTGAATATTTATTGAATGGTACTCTTTCCACATATAAGTGTCCACAGATCAAAGGTTAGGATTATTAAATAAACCTGATCTTGGGATTATGACACTGGCGATAGTTGAATGCACAACCTACTCCTGTTTTATTTGTGTCAATATATGCCCACGTGTTTAGTGCTCGCGTATCAAGCGTCACCCGCAGCCCAAGTAGCAATGTATCATATAACTCAAAACTACTGTGTGATGGTACTTCTACATTGCTGTCTGCAAATGGGAAACACGAGTTATTTGATACGCTGGGTGTGAAGCACGAGTTATTTGATACGCTGAGAGAGCATTACCAGTAATAATCGTGCACACAGCCACAGGAAATTGATACGAATTCACGCAAATCCAAACCGTTTGTATTGTTGGGTTCATCACATACCGATCATTAGTTAAAAATCATGTAGAATGGATGAACCTAGAGATCTCCTTGGTAATAATTAAATGAGGAGCTAAAACGTAAAAAAGTCATTCATATAAATTCAACCAAAAAAAAAAAAATTGTCCGATACACACCCACGATGCCAGGACCTCAGTGTTGAAACAGGGTGGATCTTCACTCAGTTTACCACTGTCCCAAAGGTGTGGATGTTGGCCAGGAATTAGCTTGATAGTAGGTATAGTTGGGGTGGAACATGCACATGTGGCATTTTTTCTCTAATTAGTACCGACGAAATTCTAGGACCCACCACCACTAAGCCGGCCCAAAAAAAGATTGATCCAACAATCCTGGTCTCTTTGCGGACATTTTGCTAAAATAGCCTAACATCTTATTAATTTGAAGTTGCTTAGCTTTGTTTATATATCAAGAGAGAATATGCTTCAGTTCTCTGAGTGCACTATAAGATATAGTTAGTAGTTTTATTGGGACACTTAGGCAGTCAGCCATTGATGTGGACTGTTCATTGGGTTCACCATATGTTTCATGGTCTATCAATGCAAACATATCACGCCAATCTGACAAATGCGAACCGTTTGATCAATGGTCTTTATATGGGCAGTCTAGATAATTTATACAAGTAGCCTCTGATCAATTAATATTTCATCCGTTATATTGTTAGGGTGTGTCATGGATTACTTATGACTCTAAATAATCGATTTTGTTAGTCAAATCCCATCCGTGACTTCGAAAATGGATGGTTGTGGAAAATAAGGCCAAATCAAAGATGGATCAGGATCATCCAATCAGTAAGATTTTTGTATTATATTATAAAATCTGTTTTAGATTTAGTGGACGGTCCAGATCGACTGAAGGAGCTGTCCAAGTCAACTGATGCAACTAGGAGCATTATAACTTTTAATAGAGTTATTGTACTGCCTTGAGAGGCACTCCAGCCAGCATTTCACGTGTATCAATCAATTCTCAACATGTAAATTAAGAAAATCATTTATTATTAATCAACAATGCACTTTCTAAGAAATTATAAACTTACACCGCGAATTAGGTGGAGAAGTTGGACAACTTCCATGGGCCCACCTAACTGATTAGCTTTGAATGGCCAGACAAATTGGTCCCACATGAGCTTTACTTGCCTTTGCATGCACGCTGCAAAATCGCACTCGTATGTAAGTGTGGGTCCCGCCTTGATGTGTATGTGGAATCGGGACCATGCATCTTGTGTGCCGGTCATGTTATAGGCCTATATTTCAAAAGCCAGCCTGGTCAATGACTCATGTGGGACATACCAAAGGGAACAATGGGGGGCATTGGGAGGGTGACGCCTATGTTTTGTATATACCATTCAAACCATTCATCTGGTGCGAACCACCAGGATGATGGGACAGTACACCAGAACTCTGGCCATTCAAATAACTTAGGTTGGCCACACCATGTATGTGAATAGGTTTCAAGTGTGATTCTACGTTTCTACCTGTGGCATGTCTAACTTAAAATTTGGATTAGGATGATTCTTGGCATATACGGCGAAGATAAGGTGGCACACCATATTGACAGGTTTGGATTCCTCATTCACGTAACGAATGGCTCCAAATAAAGCACAGTTCGAACCCATGTGGGCAATTTGACATCGTGGCCCGTTCCTCCACCATAATTGAGAGGCCATCATTAAATAGTCTGATCTTGAAAGGTGAAAGCCCACCAATTAAAAAAAAAATAAAAATAAAAAGGTCACAAATGATTCGAATGAAACACGATGCATCGAAAAGTTCCCCAGGAAGGGTCAGCCACCAACTAGAATTTCCGCAAATGCAATGGCATTCATGCCAACAACATGTGAAACATGTGAAGGATCCAAGCCACTCATCAGGCCATCGCCACAGGGTGCAGATTAGGTGGTGTTGTCCACACCAACCTGAGTAGTGGTGTGGTGATGTGTTGGGCACTGTAGGGCCCACCGTAATGTATGTGTTTTACATCCACGCCATCCATTCGTTTTATATTCATGCCTTCCATCGGTTTTGCCAGTTCATCTTATGGCATGGACCAGAAAATAAATCAAATCGGAAGGTTCCATGAACCACAAACAAAGAAACAGTAGGGATCGATAATGACACCAACCACGAAATTATTCCTATTACCTACTGTAATGTTTACTGTACATCTAACCGGCTGATAAGGTCACACACACCTAGATGAAGGGGAAACACAAATATCAATTTGATCAAAAAAAATTGTGCCTCCAAGAAATTTTTAATGGTGGCCATTCAATCACCACCGCTTCTTGTTGTGTGGTCCACTTGAGGTTCGAATTTTTTTCATTTTCTGGTTCCTGCCTTTAAATGAATTGGCAAGTCGGATCGACGGCATGGATATGGAACATATACATCACAGTGAGCCCCACAACACCCAACAAATCACTTAGGTGGTGTGGGCAACACCACCTATCCTGGCACATATGTACACACAACCACATGGAAGATATGATAACACACATCATTTTACTGTTGTATGCGTGCGTTAAAACAAGTGCAGAGAATTTTGATTTATCTTAATGACATCTTATTTTAGCTTTGTAGTGGCTGCGAGGGAAAATCTGCACCATTTGAATGATCTACAACGGCTTAATTTGACATTTTCCATCCATTTAAATCATTGATCTGAACCCATGTTCAGTCATTAATTACTATTAATACACCGTTTTATTTCCTCAAGTACTGCTCATTAGCAAACATGCAATTTGTGCCCATCATGGCTCATTGTCTAGTGATCCACACCGTCAATCTGATGGGTCCTTCCGTGGATAGGGGATGGCTCAATTCTCTCCGATTGAAAGATCCTAACCTTTGGATCTTCAACATTTTTTGTTTGATCGTTCTACATAGAATTTAGGACCTCTGGTATTCTTTAAAGATGCCCATAAAATTTAGGCCCATCAAACCGATGATCTGGGTATCTTGAAAATGGGCCCCACAAGAAGTACCTCTATTCCTCCGAAGAGAACAACCCCTGTTATGATCTGGAATAGTTGATTGCCGGGAATGTAAGGATGGCCTAAATGAAAAGAAGTGAATGGTCCTAATTTACGCAATCAAATGTCCATCAATAGGGTGTTAAGATTGTTGGATTAATCAAACTTATTTAGATTATACTGCAATTTGAGTGGTTTAAATTGTGCATGTTACCTCTACAACTACAAGTTTTGAATGCCTGTGTATCAACCATCAGTGGCCAGAGTAGTATATGCCGTTGAGCCTTCTTTCTGCCTTGTTATATCGTATGGGGGGCCCACATTTTCGTTGGTTGAATGGTCAGATGGGAGTGGCCCATGAAGAAAGAAAAAGGAACGGAACCTTGTGGCATGCGATTTTTTCACAAGCTGAGGAACTATGTTAGATGTGGCAGATGTGTACAAGATCAAGACCACCATTTGTCAGCCGAACCATAGAATAGCCATGGCCCAAGGATCAGTCGCGAAGAACAGGGCTTATGGGCTTATTTCGTTTCTCAAATTGACCACTCATGGCTATCCAACTACCCTGTTTTAAAGGTGGGGCCATACATGGTCTGGCACACGCCGGATGAGTGGTCTGGATCCTATGTATGTCTCTGCCATGTGTCCAGTTGGAATTATGTGGCACGTGACGAAAGGCCTGTAAAAAGCTGTCCAAGGCTTTGGGTGGATTCATGAGTCAGTGATATCGAACCAGATCAGACTTGAATGATTCAATTCCTAGAGTCAGCTGTCCACGGTTGGGCCGTTGTAGAACCATTACGAAAATGTAGAGCCATTAATCAGACTGGACTGGGCCTCTTTATGCATTTAGGTAGACAGAAGCCCAGGTCCAACGGTTGACTAGACTCAGTCCACAATCCAATCCTGTCTCAGTCCGGCCCCACCCACTTCGTAGCCATCTATTCATGGCCACCAATTGGATGATTAGAAAATTAGTGGGGTAATATTTTAGGCTGATCCACTCATCAAATGAGCCATGTAAGGATTATGCACACTTCAGGCCACCGATCTGAAATCCAGACCGTTGATCCGACATTCCCCAGCCTGCATTAGATGACCAGCAATTCTCACGTTCGATGATCCTAGACACCGAACATTGGCCTCGTTTTTTGAGAAAAATTTTGATACTCTGGCTGAGTGTGATGGATGATACGCAGGCACTTGGAAGTTACCTACGAATTGCATACGTGGCATATAAATAAATCAAGTTTAGATGTAACATTGAGGAAAATTACGCTTAGTTATTATCTGACTATCAGATTTGAAGACATCTATTGGACGGCTAAAAATGAAAGTATCCAGTGGTCTTATTTCAGCTTCTATGAATCATAGTTTTGGATTGTTTAAAAATGTGAATTTTGGATTGTAATTCAAAGATAGTAGGTTCCGCAATTTAGCCGGTTTAATTTGAATTAATGTGTGTAATATGTGACACGCGTGGCATTTCTATGTGCCTGCCTATCAAGGGTCATATAGAACCAGAGCATCAAAGTGTATAAATACCATCCTAGTTACCGGTGTAGATGTTTCAAGAGCAGAAAATTAAGCTGGTTTCATTACGGAGTATCAAATTGCTGGAGACTTATTAATTGGACAGTTAAAAATGAAAACTTTATAACAGTCCACTTTCCCATGTCAATGAGAGGTAAGTATTGTCAAACCAATGCACACACCAGGTCAGTCACATGATGCTCCCACCCACTGGTGCTATTAATGAGTTTCGAATCCGAGACTGACAGTTGAAACACCCAAGCGTCCACCAGACTGATCCCTGAGCAATGTTTTAAATATAACGACACAGGTTGTTATATCGCACGATATATCTTATATTTCATTTGCACGGTATGATATGGAAAGTAGTGCTGATGTATCATACATTCGGTCGAGTAAGCATTTTCAATCTCCAATCTCTTATTTTTTGTCAAAAATTATGTTAAATCAGTATCAAAATTATGTTAAATCAGTATCAAAGGGTCATAAATCCATTGATTTTTCAGGTTTTGCATGAAAAATTATGAAATTAGGGTTTTGATTTTGACATTCATTGGCTCCCTATATTCTCCATTTTTTTTTTTTATTTATTTAAAATCTTCCTTCCAACTAGTTGTTAGGCCAAACGTGCCAACGTAGGGTAGAATGAATGAACAGCAAAGATCAATGAAGGAACTTTGGACTGCTCCACGTGTCCAAATGCGAGGTTGTATTGTAAACCTATGACACAACTAGTGGTATGAGATCATTCCACAAGGGTGAGAGAAGTACACTTTCCTAGTTCGAGATTTGATACCGAGGCCTGGCATGATGGCCCACTTCATCTAAGGTCATCCAAACTCTTGACTGTACATGGCCACATGATCGGTTAATCCAGACCGTCCACCTGGTCAGTTATGCAGATCACCACCTTCAAAGGCCACATAGACCAAAATGGGCCGTAAAAATAGCAAAAAAGGACTAAAGGTCCTTATCAAAATAGCAGATCACCGCCTTCAAATTGGTGTGATTCTGGTGCTTTGGATCATCCTTGGTAGGGACCACCAGCTGGACTGTTCAGATTCACTAACCATATAGCTATGTATACAGAATTGAGTTTCAATGAACCACCGAAAGCTCATCATGTCGAATCCTCACCGTGACTTTGTTGGCCTCTAAATGGACCAGGCCAGAACACAGGTTCTTGTGCTTGACTATCAGGACCACGGCTGATCAAGGGTCTAAAAATTGAAGCCTGATTATTAATTGGGCTTATCTGAGGGCCAGTACGTAGTTGAATCTGATAGCGTCCATTGTGGATATAATTCTGGGTAGGCCAATTAGGCTTGATTAAGCTTCCAAGACCGGTGAGCCTGGCTCCATTTTGAACCGGGCTTGGGCTCAAGTTATTTTCACCCGACGCGGCCCAGTGCAGTTTGACTTCATATGTTTGTGTTCTATTGCACATGTCATTCTCAGGATGGTTCCTTTATCAACCGACCACATGTAGCCTAAACAATTTAGGGGTCGGCACTTGTGCTACAGTGGTACTGTAACATAGGATTTTCCATCCATATCTGGACGCAACAGACCAACGGTCTGGATCACTGAACCGTGGGTCCCACTTGATAGAATTGAAAACCTTGTGTAGACTGAGCAGGGATGCAGGCCCGGCATCATTTAATTCCTGTTGGGACATCAATGATCATTTTTGTTGGAATCAGTGACTCAAATCTGCACGAGACAAGGCCATTGAGGATGGGTTACTCCGCCTAAAAAGTTAGCCTTTTGGCTGTGACACTATAGTAGTATTATAGCCTTAGGTTATCTGTCCAGTCCATACCCCAGGCCCAGGTGAGCAAGAAGTAGGGAGAGGATCTCGTGCATGTGTGTTGCACACCCTAGGTTCTACTGTGGGAGGAGAATTATTGGTTTGTCTCTATCGGTTGGGAAGGGGGTGGAGTTTGTCTTCATATATTCTGGAGTTACTCCACCTAATAGGTTAGCCTTTTGGGTGTGACGCTACAATTTTGAAGTTGTTGATGAATTGGCCAGCAGATTTGCTGCCCTTAGCTCTCTCTACCCTGGCCCTAACACTAACCCTAACCCGAACGGGCCCAAAAGGCCTCAGCCATGGCCCAACAATCCTGCCTTATGGAAAAGAGTGAAATGATCAACGGTCTGAAATATTCCAATCCAAGGATTATTTGTGGGTATCCATACTTGACTAGCTTTTAAAGTGTACATTCTTTTGCATTACTGTGGCCCACTAGATGATTGGAAAGGGCCAACTAGCTGGTCTGGGCCATTCATTATTGTCACAGGCCTACCACGGCCGGGACACAGGCCTGGATGTGTAAGGAAAGAGAATGCTACTTCTGAACGGCCTCATCCATCTTCAAGCACCAAAGTAATGCATCCACGCTGTGCATGACTCCAAAAATGAGGCAGATTGGAAGCTTAAGTGGACCATATCGGAGGAAACCAAGTGGTTAATGATGTCGACCATTAAAAATTAAAACCCTTTTAGGGTCCACAGGGATGTGCAAGGGTTAGATGAAATACAAGCAAAGGTCTACTGAAATTCACGTATGCCGAAAGCGAGTTTGACAAAGTACATATATATCTCTGTCAGGTAGAGAAAAACGCATAAAGCGTTTACACTTGCCCCTTTGACATGGTTCAGATTAGTTCAACTGTAAGTGACTAAAGAAGACTTGAATTGCCTCACAACAAGCTGTGTCACATAAAGTCTTACTAACCTTTGATATGGCCCGATAAAAAAAATGCCACATGCATGCATCAGAGGTAGGCCTGTACAGTGAAAAGTGAAGATCCATTTGTGCTTTTATCACTAAGGTATTCATTTATGATGCAAATATACGGTGCTTTTTCATTGGGCCGTTGTCAAGGACGAGAGGTTTTAGGCGAATCCATGCTTGTTTGGATCTTCAAATTTGCAACATTTAGAATTAGAATTCAATTATTTTCTCGTGAATTCCTGTCTTCGGCCCTCACAAGATTTGAAAATTGAATTCCAACTGGAGTTCAACTCAAGAAAAGCTGATTTTTGAATTCTGGATGTTAGATGGTTTGAAAATTCCAGAGTTAGCAATTCCTACTCAACTATCATATTGTTGAATTGCTTACCAATTCTAAGGTCATGTTACAATATTCAAGCATAATTTTTGGATTTCTACCAAGATAATTGGAAGTTCCAAACAATAAGAATCCTAATGAACCTTACAAAAGGTATAGGCGTTGTAGAAACTACTTGTTTTTCGAGACCCTGTTATAAGTTATATTCATATATGTTGTGGGTAAATCCTAGTTGGCCCATGTACCATGAAAAGGCTCACAAGCTCAGAAAGTTCAAACGTAAGTGCTGGACTAAATTCCAAGCATTGGGCCTAGAAGGACAAGCTACTAGACACAAGCTATATATAGAAGCCACTGACAAGTGTTCTCAAAACCACACCTACAGAGGTTGGAGGACGACCGCAACCCTCAAAAGGCATCTATATCACCAAGCATGAGCTAGTGAACTAAGGAGCTCATCTGATGAGCACCATTGACTGAGCGTCTAAGGTCAACTCGATCATATGAGGAAATGTGCGACAAATTCGGACGCTATCCGCCTCATTTGGATTAGACAAACACTCGGCAGTATCTCAACCAAGAATCTTTCCTATTGTTATCGATTATAACTCCTACTTAATACGGAGTTTTCTAACATATCCTAAATTAACTCTACTACTATATACCCTACGAATCTTATAAATAAGGGCTCTCCCTACAGGATAAGTTATGTAACTATTCACCATACAAACATTACACAATTTTCTTACCCGCCTGCCTTAAGCATTAGAGAGTCTCTTGCTGGACACCGGCTCCTCTCCCCTACCTTCTGCTACTCTGTGCAGGTTTGGATGATCGTCGTCGAAGCTCCAAATCCCGATTTCAAGGGAATCAATCACATAGAAAAAGATCATTAGGCTAGCCTTAGCCGACCGCACACGTTATCGCCCAAATCTTAGCGACAACAATATACATTCTAATTGCCGGTTCATATTAGATCCAATTGCATTCTATTGGAATTGAGAGAAGATAATAAGCCAAATGAACTTGAGGAAAGCAATAGTTATGCGTATAATCTTCCAAACTACCAACAAATGAAACTATACCATTTTATCAAATTCTCACTCTATAAAAATTGTAATAACAAATTCATCTATCCTTTCTTACCTTTGTCAGGAATAGAGATGCCAGTAGCGGAAGTGAAAGTTGAACAATACAGTAAAATATGCGATCCAACGATAAACACAATGCAATCACACCACACAAGCATTCAACCACAAGAGACAATCCGATTTTACGTCGAAAAGCCTATCAATGGGTAAAAAACCACTGCACAAAGCGATCCACTATGATTCTAGAAGATTACAGAAATTGATAGCCCACAAGCAAGGAAAAACAGAGAAAACTCAAGCTCTCTCCCTCTCAAAACATTCTCCCTTCTTATTAACACACTTAGAAAACCTTGGACACCTTAGGAATATTACACCTAATTCCGAATTCATGCCATATATATAGCAAGCAACTCGGAATTAAAATCATCTTACGCACTATCACGTAATAGCGTAAGAAAATGCGTGCTCGTCTGATCGGTCGGAGGACACAAAAACAGTCCAGATGAAAATATACACGCAGACCTGTCACACTGCCTCACTGCTGACCGGTCGCTCGACCGGTCGGAACCCCCTGCAGACCGGTCAAGGATGAGTGAAATCAGTCTAGCAGCCTTTGCTGTGCATCAGGCCAAAGGGCAAATTGGTCACCCAACCGATCTGAGCACCCAAGCTTTACACAATTTGAAGGCTCTCCAACAACCTTGTCGTGAAAAAATAATGCCACCTTGCATCCTTGAATCGATAACCATCTTTCATCAAACCTAGCCTCCTCCATCCCTTGGACGGACCAACAAGGCTTAAAATTAGCTGTTACACCAAAACTAGGTGCAAAGAACCAACTAAAGTGACCTTGTAAATAGTAAATGGATAAGAAATATAGAAACAAAAAACAACAATTGGAATAGAGAATGCGATTGCATTATAAGGTTGCAATTGAGCCATCAATTTAGAATCCAATTCTGGATTTTATTTTCCTTCGGAGGTTTCGACGGGTTAGAATGTAGAAGAAAATGTTCTCTGTTGACTCAAACGCTATACCTATCGGATAGGCAGAGGAAGAGAAAAAAAACCCCAAGGACTTCACGTAGTACTTTCACAAGAGGTGGTGGTTGCCCAGCCACCTCTAACTGAAAATTGATGTAGCATTATGCATGATCTAATCAAATCAGGTGGGCCTGCCGTGGACTCGTTATGGTTGCCCACCCACGTGAATTCAATATAAATAATTGGACTTCTTCCAACAATTTACATTTGTTCTCACTAACGTGTTGCCGACCTGATTAGAGGTATAGCTGACTCTGGGTACAGGGAATGAGTGACCCACCTGATGAGAGAAACCAGCCAGATTGATTACCTCCTCAATCATTTCCATGAATTACTCGATGACACATTGGAGTAGGCTATTCAAGGTGTACGTGCCGACCTGGCTCACATATGGGATCCGGGCCGTCATCAGGCTCAGACTAGCCCAGAGGTCAGGCTGGTCCACTCATCGGGCAGGCCTCACATGTAAGTTAAAAACAGACCTACTTTCTCAAACAAACTGGGGCTCACTGGATGAGATCGAAGACCAGCCTGATGTTTCATGCGTTGGGTTCATGGAGGGCTCGGCAAATGAATGGCCCAGATTTCCCACACGGTGCTGAGAATCCCCTCTTCAATCTATCCTGGAGAAAATCGTCTTGACTCTCCGAGTCTTTGCATTGATGACCCATAACTAAAAGACCGATTGATCAGACAATCTTAGCCATTTATTCCATCACCTTCCCATCACCTTTTCCGGCCAAATGTCAAGCGTCCACTAGTTTTTCTTTTGCCATCCATGGAAGGTCATACATCCGATATGCAGGATCGTTTGATTGGTCTTTGTCACTAGAGCCCTTGAACCATATTCTTCGGTAGGTGGCCACTCATCATTCCATTCCCAGCCACGTGTACGGTGGAAAGACTGCTGTATCAATGACTGACACGTCACTACTATATAATTTCCCAAAAAGGCAAAGAAAAGAATTTGTAATGTCCAAAAGGAATGGGCAGGCGATGTTCATCTTACCTACCACATGGACACCAAAGGCCCACTAACTACCTCTTCATTCGCAGAATGCAGATCCCTCACTCAAACTGCCACGTGGAAGCCAGATACATCACCATGACAAGCACGAACAAGTGCCACCTGTTCTGTTATATTCATATACGGTACCAACCACATGCAAGAAATCTAAGCTGAGTAGATGTGAATATGAATATGGGTTTCGGCCAGAGTAACATGCTGTGGGTCCCACAAAGGAGCTATATAGATAAGGTAGGGTAAGCTCTTGGAGCGAAGCCACGAATGGAATGCCACATGTCCTCTACTCTAATTGGAGACAACGAAATCTGAACAGTAGATAGGCTAACGCATGAATATTGGTGATTGAAAGTATTGTGGAAATGTATTTTTAAAGAATAAGGAGACACGTAGCTTTAGTGGCCCACCAAGCAGTATCTCAGCCATTAGTTAAATAAGATAATATATTCTATATTCTACGTGAATAGACATAAAATTGAACGAGGAACTTGAAAAAAAATTCAATCAAGTGTCGTTTATGTGGGTGAGAGAGAGAGTCACGTCATCCTTTGTGTCTTTAGTGCCGTGTGGGTTCGGGGGTATGTCCATTTGATCACATCTCCTTTGGCATACATGGATGGATGCGTAGGCGTGAATTGCATGATGATACTGTAATTATTAACATATGTGGTGACTTAACACGGCAGATTTTGATTGGGTCATGTGCCGCTATGAGAGATGTGGCCCAATTAAATACATATTTCTCTTAATAACTTTCAAATACACTTTGCATGATTCCATATCTAACCGTGAAAAATGCCCTAATCAATTCTCACCATATCAGGTAACTACGGACATATGTGGTCATGGCAGGGCTCCCCATATTGATCCACGTCCATGATGTGCATAGTTGTATTGATCTCTTTTTTATTTTTATTTTTTTTAACTAGTATGGAGGTATATGAAATGTCTATGCTTATGTGAACACTTTAATATAAACAGCGGTGTGTTTTATTTCAAAACTTTTGTTGTAATAGATAGGTAAGAAAATAAGCAATGATTACAAATTAATTTGCCTCTTAGGCAATGATGGCATTTTTTAATATTTGATTTATCTATATAAAAATCATAATAATAGCTTCTTTACATTCCCGTTATCTTCAAAATAAATTTATATGGTTGTTAATTTGATTAGAAGATTTCACTGCAATTACACAAAAAAGAGCAATGATCACAAATTTCTTATTTTCTTAATACATCTACTTGAGTGCCCAGTACCTTATTTATTTTATTGTGATAATATCATATCAATGACATATTTCTTTTAAATTTTTACAGGAATTACAGCAAATTAAATAGGCCCTAAAAGCCCATCTACTTGCATTGAATTCAGAAAATGAAACTTTTTTTTATTCTTAATTTGAATTTTTTGCTGTTCGAGTTGTAAATGAAATTGTGAATTTCATAGTCATTACCCTTATCTGGGGTAACATCATAAGTAACTGTTATCCCATGAATTCAAAATTTTTACCTAAGGAAGATCCTTTGAAAAGGAATTTATTTTTTAACATGTAAGTGGAAATTATATTTATTCATTTTCAGATGTGAATTTATCATGAACAAACATTTTCTTAATAAAAATAGTAAACTTATGTACTATCTCAATCCCAAAAATAGAATTTGGTATTAGTTCTCTATCTAAAGAGGAATTTGGTATTAGTTCTCTACCTAAAGAGGAATTTTATGACCGAAAACAATGGGTATGGGTTCTCAATTGTGATAAGTGGTGTTCACGGTTTATTAATCCAGACCGTTCTTTTACATGAATGGACTTTTTTTCACATTGTGATTTCATCCGTACAGTGAAGAATGAAAAGTACGACAATGGCCCACATTAGCTAAGACAGATTACTTTGGAATTTCTAATTTGGGAGATTTTTTTATCCATCCAGGCGGGACCCATCTATGCATGTGAATAGCATGTGCCACTTAATGTGCAAGAACAAATCTTGATGGAACGCCAGTTCCGTTTCAAGGGGTGCGGCCCAGCCTCAAACATCATGGTGCAGCCTTGACTGTAGGGCCCACTTTGATTTATGTATTGTATATCCATGCCATTCATCCTTTTTCGTCAACTCATTTTAAAGCATGATCCAAAAAATGAAGGAGGTCCAAATATCAGGTGGACCATACCATGGGAAACAGTGGTGATTGAACACCCACATTAAAAACTTCCTAAGGTCCACCGTAATTTTTTATTTTTCCATCCAACCTAATGATAAGGTCACACGTTTCCGGTAGTGCGGTCCACCTGAGACTTTGAATCAGCTTCATGAGTTCTGAGCTCGTGCGTTAAAATGATTTTTCAAAACGGATGGATAGCGTCTACATAGAATACATACATCAATGTGGGCCCCGTTTCACAGCTACAATATGTGGGGCCTGATTCCACTGTTCTACTGCATGCGCGACGCAGATTCGGCCTTTACAGCAGAGAGAGAGAGTACAGTCTACATGCCATTGTACAGAAAATCAGGTACAAGACACACATCAAGTGACTCAGACGAGGGGATGTAGCTCATATGATAGAAAAATGATTCACAGGTGCATTAAATTTGGACCGTTGGAATTTCTCGTCTAGCTGGTCCATTTTTCTAGTCTGAGTGTGATCTGCCCGATTCGCGGACCTATTTTTTAGTTCAGGGCATGTGCCCATTTCATGGTGTACACTACCCAATGAACGGCCTCGCTATCTGACATGCATGCCATCGGAGACCGTGGGGCCACTGTAATGTATTTGACTACATCCACGCCATACATCTGCATTGAAAGATTACTTTAGGGCATGCTCAAAAAAATGAAGCAGTTCCAAATCCCAGATGGGCCATAGTACAGGAAACAATGGTGATTAACCATTAAAAACTTTCTGTGAGCCACAAAAGCTTTGGATCACGATGATATTTATGTGGTCTCTTCATCTAGATGTTTATGACCTTATAAAAGGTTGGATGGAAAATAAACATTCCGGTAGAATCCACTGAAAATCTATGACGTTTTCAATGGTAAAGATTCAATCACAACTGTTTCTGTGGTGTGGTCCAACTAAGATTTGAGTCAGATTTATTATCATACCCTAAAATGAGTTTTCAAAATGGTTGGACGGTTTGGATTTAATACACATACATCAATGTGAGCCCCACGGTCAGGGGTCCCACCCACCTCCGTGGATCCGGGGTCTCACCTAATCCGCTCCCTAGGGGAAGTTTACTGTAATAGCCCTGCGGTGTGGCTATTTATACTAAAAGTCCAATTTTTCGTCTGTTTCATCTTTTTTGGCCTTTTGACGAGAAATTGAAAATTTATGAGCCGAAATGCCCCTCTGACTGATTCCCCTTGGGCACTATGGATACCCCGTGGGGCGCGGTGGATTCCCCCTAAGCACATGGTGGTCAGAAGGTCATTCTCCACTGTAGGATTTTCAATTTCTCGTTTATGGGCCAAAAAAATTGAGTTGGAAGATAAATTGAAGTTTTAGTAAAAATAGCCACACCTCAGGGCTATTTCAATAAAAATCCCCTCCCGAGTATGTTAGGAACGGGAGCGGATTAGCGGTTACTCGGGTGACAGCTTAGTGGGTGTTACCTTAACTGTGTGGGGCCCACCTTGATTTGTATATCTATGTCGTTCATCTGTTTTTTCATCTCATTTTAGAATGAGATCTCAAACCTTAAGAAGATCCAAATTTCAGGTGGACCATAGCACTAGAAAAAGTGTCGAATAACCATTAAAAAGATTTGTGGGCCACAAAAGTTTTGGATTAAGCTGATGTTTGTATTTTCCCTTCATCCAGGTCTTCTTGACATTATCAACAGATTGGATGGAAAATAAACATTGCAAATAATTACCACGGGCCCTTTGTATTTTTTAATGGTGAAGCACTTAATCACCACTATTTCCTATGGTGTGGTTCACCGGAGATTTGGATTAACTTAACTTTTGTAAACACGTACTTAAAATGGCTGGAAAAACGGATGGACGGCGTGGATATAGAACACATCATCAAGGTGGGCCCCACGGTAAGGGTAACACCCACTGAGCTGTTACCCGGGTAACACCTAATCCGCTCCTGCTGGGGACATGGTCCGTGAGGCTACTCAGTACAATCTGAACCCTGGTGAGGCCCAAAAGGCGCATGGCTTGAACCGTCATGCTAATAAAGTACAGGAATCAGCAAAGAGCTCGTATTCCCCAGGTGTTTGGCACATGATATTAGATGGGATGGAATTACATTTTGTTATGTGCAAATTTCATATGGTGTTTGGGGAGGATAGAAGGGTTGGGATTATGTGGGAGGGAATTGCATGTGGTCCCATGCAAGATTTCCATGGATTTTGAAATCCCGCACCCCACATTGATGCATGTGTTTTATCCATGCTGTCCATACATGTATGCCCTTTACACGTAACATTATATTTATATACATGTACAAGTGATGGACATCTGTTGTAAATTTAGTTCGTCAATTACAAATCCAGGGTCCACCAAACAGGATTTGGGTTAATCCAATGTTTTTCTCGTAATAAGAATTTGATCCAAACATGGAATTGGACTGTGAAAATACCATGGTATTACTAGACATGTAACCATTGTGCAGTAAATGATGTTAATCCCCCTAATACTATTCTATCACTGGTGGGGCCCAGAAGGATCATGGCTTGAACCATCATTCTAATCAGGCCCGGCTCGACCGCTTGGTAGTTTAGGCGGCTGCCTAAGGCCTTCGGTCAAGTGAGGCCTCATTATTTTATGGCCCACCATGAATGTATATGTCCTATCCACACTGTCCATCCATTTTCTGGATCATTTAGGGGATGAACAATACTGAAATATATCCAAAGCTCGAGTGGACTCACCATAGGAAATGGTGGGATGATGACAGTCCACGGTTGAAGCCTTCTTAGGCCTTGCAATGATATTTATTTGTCATCCAACCTGCCCATAAGGTCACACGAACATGGATGGAGGGAAAAGAAACCTCACGTGGCCCTAGGAAGTTTTCAACTGTAGGTGTTCCATTCACACTGTTTTTTTGTGGTGTGGCTCACTTGAGCTATGTTTGAATTTTAGGCGCAGTGCCCTAAAATGAGCTGGTAAAATAGATGGACTGCTGTGCATAAGACATATGTGTCACAATGGACTGAATAAACTTCACAATGGACTCAATAGTTTATTCAATATGTCGCTGTGTACCAAGTTACCTAGTATGCAGTCCACTTCCATGATCCACCTACCATTAAAAACTCTTTGGAGCCCACAAAAGTTTTGAATCGATCTTAAGTTTGAGTTTTCCTCTTCATCAAAGTCTTTCAACAAGTAATGGCAAATAAACATCACACTATGCTGTAAAAACATTTTAAGGCCACAAAAGTTTTGGATCAAGCTGATGTTTGCATTTTCCTTTCATCCAAGTCTTTCAACAAGTTATGGCAAATAAACATCACACTTAGCCTTTTAGTGGTAGGCGTTCAATCACCACCATTTTCCTGTGGTGTGGGCTACCTTAAATTTGGATATACCTCATTTTGTGGCCTCATGCCTCTAAAATAATCATCCAAAATGGCTGGACAATGTTGATAAAACACATACATCATTGTAAGGCCTATAGAGCTGGGCAGTGTTGGTAGGCAATCCATGTCCTGGCCCACCTTAATGTATGTTTTGCATATCTATACCCTCTGTTAGTTTTTCCAGCTCATTTTAAGGTATGGGCTTTGATACCATTTTCCTTTTATCCATGCACTCATTGATAGTTCCGATAGTTGGGAAAATCCTTCTCGAGCGAAAAACCTTCTCCAACGACTAAATGCATTTTAATTTATTTTTTTCCATAGTTTTTTATTAGATATAATTATTATTTTTAATTAATATTATTTTTAAATATTTTAAATAAAAAAAGCCTCATTTGAATCCTCGCCTAAGGCATCAACGGCCTTGAGACGGCGCTGATTCTCATGCATTACTGGCAGCTAAGATGATCATAGGTGATTTCTAGCTCTGATAAACGTCATTGACTTATTGAGATTGCATATCGAATCATCTGTCGGATGTGGGCCCAGAAGGCGGCGCGTCCACTTCTGTCGGTGGGGGGCCGGCTGGACTACAGTGTGCCATCTTAACCATTTCTTACATGGTGATGGCTGATCCATGGTACATCTGGCACACACGTACGTCAATCTAAACCATCCAAATTATAGACCCATTGAAGGTGTAGCATATCCCCAAAAACTTACCTGATTATCCAAATCATCCAATTGCTGAACATCAAATTCTGTGAAAATGCAACTGTCCAAATTCAACCATTGATATTGTAGGTTAAGATCGTCCAATCAGTGATTTTTTTTTTTTTCATATGGTCCGCGGACTGTGGAACCATGGACGGCGGGATTGAAGCAGATGCAAGCCATGTGTACGGTGGATAGGTCAGCACCATTTAGGAAATGGTGGAAAACGCACAAATTAATCTCGCCGCCCATCCACGAGGTCTGGATGTGATCTATCATGAAATTTCTCTGGTTTTCCATCCTACAACGAAATCGTCGAGATGTTGACATTTGTCAATCAATCCGCCGGATGGAAACAAACGATTTTAATCTGGGGACGTCCGATTTTGACACCTTGATGGCCAGATAATCACTGGGCTTTCTGGTGGGCCCATGCCACACATCATGGCAATAAAACGGGAACGGATTAGGTGAGACCCCGGATCCGCCGAGGTGGGTGGGACGGAGTCGGATTACGTCCTTCCTCAGAGCTTCCATACCGAGCTGTGGAGGGGCCCACTGTGATGTATCTGTTTATCAACTCCGTCCATCCATTTTATAAGATCATTTTAAGGTATCACTCTAAAAATGAGGCGGATCTAACACTGAAGTCGGCCACACTAAATAGTGAGCTTTACTGTAGTGATGACATCACCAGGTTCAGATCACTATTTGTTGTGGCCCACTTCAGCGTTGGATCTACCTCGTTTTTGTGACCTGATCCTAATATGATCTTGCAAAATGGATAGACTGAGTGGATAAACAGATTCATCATGATGGGGCCCTCCACAGCTCGGTATGGAAGAAATTGAGGAAGGACGCAATCCGACTCCGGGTGGGACCCCTGACCGTGGGGCCACTGTGATGTATGTGAGTAAATCCACGCTATACATCCGCATTGAAAGGTTATTTTAAGGCATTATCCAAAAAATGAAGCATTTCCAAATCCCAGATGAGCCATAGTACAGGAAACAGTGGTGATTGACCATTAAAAACTTCCTGTGGGCCAAAAAAGCTTTGGATCACGATGATATTTATGTGATCTCTTCATCTAGGTGTTTGTAACCTTATCAACAGGTTGGATAAACATTCCAGTGGAATCCATTGAAAAGTTTTCAATGGAAGAGATTCAATCACGACTTTTTTGTCGCGTGGTCCTCTTAAGATTTGAGAAAGCTTCATTTTTGATATCATATCCTAAGATGAGCTTTCAAAATGATTGGACGGTGTGGATTTAAGACACATACAGCACTGTGATCCCCACAGTCAGGGTCCCACCCACCTCGGTAAAATCCGGGTCTCACCTAATCCGCTCCCCAATAAAACGAGCCTTTTCCTTGTGGTGGGGCCCACTCTAAGACCTAAGGTGGTATGGGTGTCTTAATTCCCTGCACCAGATGGCATCCCGAAGGGGACAACTCAACCGCTAAATGGGCTGCCACGTGGGTATCCCTTGATCGTACGCGTAATCTGTTAGCAACGAGTGACTTCCACGTGGACCAGGTGGGCCAGTTAACTAGTGGCTCTCATGTGTCCAGATAGATGGAAAAGCTGTTTAAATGAGATAGTATAACTTCAATTGGACAGGTATATGATACAGAGATTTCCTGACCCCATCAAGTGGACCCCAGCTTATGAAACAAACATGTGGCTGAAAGAACCTTCACTGAAGTCTTTTTTAACCGTCCAAATGCTTCTAAAATAGTGGCCCACCTTTTTAGTGGACCAGATTTATTTTCATATAAGAATATTTACACGCTCAAACTTACCTAATGGACGGCTTGGGTGTTGCACATGTGCACCACGTTAGGACAGGTGGTGGCGTGTGTGTGAGCTTCTCTGCACACGCGCATGGGCCTATCAAAGCTCCGCATAGTCTTGATAAAAAGCCGAGAGAAGAGGTGCGGTAGGCATGGAATCTCGTGCTTGTGTCTGATACGGTACGTGGGGCACGTGTAAGATGACTGCAGGGGCTAAACACATACATTATGGTGGGGCCCATTGGGCACCCACCACTAGCCACCTAGCTAGTGGCAGCGTCCCTAGCCAAACCGTGGTGCCCACTAGCTAAGGTGGCTAGTGGTCAGTGCTCAGTGGGCCCAACCATATCATGTGTTTTATTCATGCCATCCATTCACTTTTCCATATCATTTTAGGGCTTAATCCCTTAATTTAAATCTTATGTGAAACACACCACACGAAAACAGTACTGATTGAATGTCTACCATTAAAATTTTAAATCTCATGTGAAACACACCACATGAAAACAGTAGTGATTGAATGTCCACCATTAAAAATTTAAATCTCGTGTGAAACACACCACATAAAAACAGTAGTGATTGAATGTCCACTATTAAAAATTTAAATCTCATGTGAAACACACCGCATGAAAACAGTAGTGATTGAATGTCCACCATTAAAAACCTCCTAATCCTATTGTAATGTTTATTTGACATCCAACCAGTCGATTAGGTCATACAGATTTAGATGAAGGGAATAAACAATTATCAGCCTGATCCAAAACTTTTGTGCTCCCAAGAAGTTTTTAATGGTGGGTACCGCTTAATCTACAGTTGTTTCATGTGATGTGGTCCACTTAAAATTTTGATCTACCTCATTTTTGGAATTATACTATAAAATGATATGGAAAAATGGATGGACAATATGGATAAAACATATATATTATGGTGGGCCCCACATAGCACTGACCATTAGCCATTGGCTAGTGCCAGGGTCACTAACCAAACTGTACGCTGGATCCGCAGGCAGTCTGAAAGTATAAACCTAGTGCACTTCAACAGTTAAGTCACCGCACCAAAGTCGTATTAGTTGAGCAATCCTAACCTTTGATGGGTGGATACTTATTTGTTGAAATAGAACGGTTGGAAATTTCCCATTTTAACAGACTATCATAGCGTATTTGTTTCACCAAATGTGTTAACATTATAATTTACTATATATGGCCATACCAAACACAGAATCCTTATGCAATCTGGAAATAGGTAAGGGAGTTTGTAATCTTGCACTTTTTCATGGCATTGATTTGATAGTCTTGTGTTTAAACAGGGGCATAGCAGGAATTTCGTCTCAAAAATTGAAGAGGAAAAAACCTTATTAGTACTAATTTAAATTTCTGGGCCTGTCATGATGTATGCAACTTATCCGCACCGTCCATCTTTTTTAACATAGTATTTTAGGGTATCAGCCAAAAAATGAGACAGATCCAATGCTCAAGTGGACCACACCTTAGGAAAGAGTGATCATAAAAATTTGGGCCATTGCAAGCTGTTTCCTCCCTAGGGCTTGCATTGATGTTTATTTGTCATCTAACCTGTCCATAAGATCACATAGTTGTAGACAAAGGGAAAACAAAAATGTTATCTTGATCCAAAACTCCTAGGGCTCCAGAAGCTTCCAATGAGAGGAGTTTAATTTTCATTGTTTCTTGTGGTGTGGTTTACTTGGGCTTTGAATCTAGGGCTGTCAATGGGTCAGCTGGGCCTGAAAAATCAGAATTTTACACAAAGAGCCCTATATAATGCAAACGCCAGGCCAAGACCTACCCAGGCCCGACCCATTGACACCCTTATTTGCTCATGCCCTAAAATGAGCTAACTGAGATGATGGAAAATGGGGATAAGACATATACATCATGGTGAGCCCAATATATTTTACATTTTTCTCACTTTAGATCTACCTCTTTTTTAGCTCATGCCCTAAAATGAGCTAGCTAAGAGATAAGACAATATGGATGAGACATACATGATGGTAGGCCCTATATATTTCATGCTGTTCTCATTGGTGACGTGATGAAGTACTGTAAATGAAAGTAGCCATCGACATCACTTTGGGGGAGCCAGTTCTAAATATAAAAGTAAAAAATTATCACCTGTCTACTTTAGCTTACATGTGCAGTTAAAAAAAATCAAACAATCCCTTGTAAAATTATATATGATCATAATAAATTGTAAATGTATAATGATTACATATTATAATACTAATCTTCTCATCAACAGATAATATAACTAAGATTTTTTGCATTTGCATTGGTAGGATAAAAGTGTAGCTATGAAATTGTTACAAATATGTCAAATCAATACAAAAGATATGTTGATGCATGTGATTGCAAAGGAGGTTTGTACAACAATGTATAGAAAATTGCAATGATTTCAATTTGTTTTTATCTTTCTTTTATTACATTTGTATTTTGCATTGGATCATATGGTAGACTCACAAAAGTTTCAACATGAGGTCATGTGTTAGAGTACCAATTGTGGTAAAAGGAAAAAAAAAAAAACTGGTATGTGAGTGTGTGGGTGTGTGTGAGCGTGTGAGTGTATATGTAAAAAATAAAAAGTGTTTAAACAAATATGGCAGAATTATAACGATGGTGCTATTACCATATGATATTGTGATATTTCGTTGTCCAAACAGGCCCAAGAGTAAAATTGCCATCATTACAAAACAGGGTAGTCACCTGTCGAATGCACGTACTGTCGGGAGACAGGTAAAATACTTTATAAGCAGCACGTTTTCGTTACATTACCTTACCGTGACAACAGGTGAAATATACAGCCCTGCATCCACCAATTTAATGGTCCAATGATCATCAGATAAGACTAAGTTTATTTATTTATTTAATGCTAGAAATATATTGAATATATCGGAAACCATACTGACAATTTTGCTTAGTCATATGCCACATATGTAATCTTAGTAATTTTGAGGTGCCTGTGTATCATCAGTCACACTATGCAGAATATCATACCTTTTTTTCTCCAGAGTAGACGATCCTGTTGCCTTGCATGCTTAGAAGGGAAGATCACGACGATAGCGTGGACGTACGTGACCGCTTTCACAAGTCAATCTCGACTTTTAATTACTAGCTCTGGTTGGTTTTCTAATGCTGCAAGCATGTGGAGCACTGCGTTATCCACACGCAGAAACGTGCTGTAATGTCTAACACATGTGAAACATCTGAGCTTTCCATCTGTATAAAATTTTGAGTACATCTTCTTCAGGAAAACAACTGGGCCAGTTTTCACCTCTTAGGTACGGCACGATATATAATGTAAACTGACCGTTGAAAGAATTTTTTGTAGCCGTTCGTTTGTTTTATGGATTGTGGTCTACCCGAGGTGTGATGGCCACGATTCTAGGACAGAAGATCTAAACAGGGTAGTCCGGAGAGATAAGATCTCACAAACGTGTTTCATATTGGCACATGTTAGTGCACATGGATTGGGAGGAAGTCCAGGCGTGTTGAATTACCCAACCTCCTATATTAATTAATGCACCGCAGCTTTGCATAGTTGCCACGCGTTTTTAGTTCTGACGATTTGGGCCAATGGTCCGGTAATCCAGACCATCAGTCTGTTGTGTCCCACTGCCGATGACTGGTCGACGCAATCGGACTGTTGTATTCCACCGTAGACGGACTATGCATCAACATGCATTAACATTTTCATTTTCCTTGATCTGACATTCTAAATATTTAGATTCTGAACTACAGATAATATTGTAATCTAGAAGATTAAATGCGAAAGTCTCAATCCACAGTAAGATGCTATAACCTACGGTCTAGATTAATGAACCATAGGCCTTTCGGGCCTCATATCACATACAGTTGGTCTTTCTACGATGGATCCTCTGCATCGTTTGGTAGAAATTAGCTTGCCCACTGTGTTGTTTGTATGAAAGCCAACCCACACATATAAATGATGTGTTCATCAAGAAAATGGACCTCTCAATCTGACCATCACGAGGGCCACCATGTGAATTTGAATGTCTTTAGGTACACATGTATTGTTAGCTTATAGTGCGGCCCACTTGATGATTGTATGGAACTGATTTTTGAGTCCATTTGTGGGACTTACTTGATGTGTGGGTTCGAGGGCTCCATGTACGTATGTTAATAACACTTGTATAGGAACTAGAGCTAGGCACAAACCAAGCCAGCTCGATAGCTCGGCTCAAATTGGTTCAAATAGAAGTTCAAACCAAATCAAGCATCCGAGTCAAGCTAGTTTTAAGAAACAAACCAAGCTCAAACTAAGGCATTACTAGCTCAGTTCAGCGCACATTGTTTCTTGTAGGGTGATCCACTTGAGCTTTGGATATGATTTCATTTTGGGATCATGTCCTAAAATGATATGTAAAAATGGATGGACAGTATGGATAATACATATTGCATGATGACGTGGATAATACATAACGCATATACATGAATGTACATTGCTTACTTGCACTTTTAAAATTATGCTGGTGTACTTTTGTTTGGAAAATGCTCTTATGTGTCTATTTTGAAGTTGCACTCTCTCTTTGGAAAATGCTCAATTCGGCTCACTTTTGTATTTTTTTTGTTGCTTTTCTAACTTTTTAAATTCTTTTCTATTTAAATAAACAAAAAAAAAAAAAAAGACCTGCCACCTATTTAAACTCAGCCTAGCCTGATTTGAAATTTTTAACCAACCTGATTTCGGCTCAAACCAAATTTTTTTGAAGCAAACCAAACTTAGGCCGCAAGTGTCGGCCCTAAATCAAACCGGGCTAATTCACAAACTGAGGGTAGCACAAAACTAAGCCAAACCAAACTAGGGCTAACTCGGCCCTGCTCGGATGGTTGCCCACCTCTGAGAGGAACTGGCCTCCGTCTTTATTCGGATAGAATCAGAAGCGTGCGAGCGTGCAGGTTACCTCACCGAAGTTCATGCACTTTCTTCAAGGGTATACCATGTGGTTATTAGACCAAATGCCAAAACTATTGATTAGAGAAGCGGTCTACATCCATCCAAAAGAAATCACAACAAATGGACGGTAGGAGTTGTCTGTTCCCTACGACTTTGTGGACCATAGTCAGTCTATATGGTGGCATAACAGACAAACAAGTCTCGATCATCACTCATGTTTATGACGCGTATGGTGCAGAAGGTGCTGCAAAATGCATTGAACTTGTAAACAACGACTCCGTATTGATCATATTTTTGGATATAGTCTGCTAACATAGTAACATTTGCGAGGGTGGCAATAACTCCTAACGCAATGGACGACTGAAGGTGGAGTTATTTGATTCTCTGGACTCTGGAGGAGTATGATGCTTGAAATGTAGGTGCCCGGAATTTGTATATGTGTGATACATTAAGTCAAATAAAACTGATTAAAATGCCGAACTCTCTGCCTGTTGAGTCAAATCCAAAAATCAGATTGTTTGAAAAATCCGAACATCTGATTTGTGGATGTATTTGTTGAAATATGAACATAGTATATATCCATTGTAACCTCCTACATATGAATGTCGACATTTTAGTTTATGAGGTAACGAAAATAATCAGCCACCCATATCTAGTGTGGCAAAGCACACTGCCCTATCATCACTGCAAAACTGATTGGGACGCATACCTTGAATTGCTTGTATCGCATATGCATTTTCTAAGTAATTTTTAAAGTTCTTGTCTATCACACATGAGATGCCAGGTTACGGAAGTTGTCTCTTTGACCTTAATGGGGAGGTTGGGTAATTTTCTTCAAGGTAAAAGAAGTCTAAGAGATTGTGCTCCGTGTGCAATCATACAAGGGCTAATGCACCCACTCACACCAGATCTCCATAATTAAGTGTACTTGGGAGAGATCATAGTCAGAAAATTCACAAAAAAAAAATGTGGGAAGGGTAGGAGAGATGTTCCTCTTTAATTGGGTGGTGATCATTCAAAAGACAAGGAAGAAATTTGGTAAAAAATGGAATGTAAGAATTTCTAATTAAGCATGAAAAGATTGAGTTTGGTATGGTTGGGATTCATAAGTGTTATTAGTATTTCAACAAAAACCTTATTACTTTTAGTTTTTGTCTTTTTGTGTCTTTCTTTAGTCTCATGGAAAATAGAAAATAAAATAGAAAAAAGAAAAAAAAACTTAAAATAGTGATTTATGCCTTTACTTAGATAGTTTTCAGACAATATTTTCTATTTATATTACATTAGAAAAAACAATAACTATAGATGGAAGAAAAAAAAAAAACAGCTATTTATGTTCATGTGTATATGTTGTATATAAATAAGTTTAAAATAGAAATCTTCAATTAAAATAATTACAATTCTATGTATAAGAGCAATAATGCATATAGTTAACTAATGTTTTTTTTTTTTCCTGGTTTTGTCCCTCTCAAATCTTTCGTTTTCAAGTAGTCCTCAAAAGAATTGATTTGTCACTATAAATCTTTTTACCCTTTACGCAATTCTTTAAAGCAGGCGGTGGACAGAATGAATTGATTTGTCATTATAAATCTTTTTACTTTCCAAGGAATTCTTTCAAATATGTGGCAAACAGTACCAATATCTAGTTTTTAGATTGTGCCTTAATTTTTTTATTTATTTATGAGTAAACAAGTTTAATCCAATTTTCCCAACAAGATGAGTTTTTTTCTTCTAATTTTTAATTACTTAGGGTGTTTTTTTTTTAAGAGAGACATGCTTCAATGCTCTCAAAACACTATGAGTTATAGAGCTCCCATCTGCATTGGGACACTTAGGTCAATTCATTGATTTAGAATTTATTTTATTTTTTTGTTACGCACACATCCTCACAACCACATACACCACAATGGGTACTTGGATCCATGACCTTAGTGTTGAAACTTCCTGTGAGTCCAAGTAGCCATGAAAAAAGACCCATTCATTGATCTAGACTGATCATTAGGTTCATGGACCCATGTCTCAGTCGTAGACTCATAAGAGTTTCAACACAGAGGTGATGGGTTCAAGACCCAATGTAGTGTGTGGTGAGTGTAAGAAAAAGAAATTAAAAAAAAAATTAAAAAAATTCATTACCCATTTCATAGGTTATGGTACAAACCGTTCTAGCAAATATGAACCACTTGGACTTTAATATTGACAATCGAGATATATAATTTACACAAAAGTTGGTCTAATCAGCGTTAATCTGATCCATTTATTTATAAGGGCGTGCAAGTCATGGGATGGTCAGATTCTAAAGAATCACTTTCGTTAAGCAATTGTAACCATCTGAACCATGGCTTCGAAAACTGAAGTTGTGGAAAATAAGGCCAAATCAAAGACGGACTGGATAATTTTTGTAAGATAGCCTGTCAAATGTGTTCTGGACTTAGTGGATGATTAAGATATATGAACTATCCAAGTGAAATAATTAAAAGCGAGCTCGGAGCACTGGAGGATTTCTCTTTTTTCAGTTACAGGGAGGTTGAAATGGAGTCTTGCCACCTATGGGGGGAGAGCAGTGCTCGGGGCCTCTGAGATCAGGAATCCCACTGAGAATGGGATAATGAAAAAAATTACGAAGATGGGACGATCCATACCTTCCAATTGGCCGAATGAAAAAAAAAAAAAATAGTCCGAATGAAATGGCTTAATTGGAATGGGGACGGAGAGGACCCCTGACTAATGGCACTCACAGTGATGTATTTGTATTAAATACACACTGTCTAACCATTTTGAAAGCTCATCTTATTAGGGCATAATCTAAAAAATGAAGCTGACCCAAATCTTAGCGGGACAATGCCACAGGAAATATTCAGCAATTGAATCCCCACCATTAAAAACTTAATGGTTCTACCCGAATGTTTATTTACCATCCAACCTGTTGATAAGGTCACAAAGACCTAGATGAAGAGACCACACAAATATAATCTTCATCCAAAGATTAGGTGGCCCACAAGAAGTTTTTAATGGTCAATTACCACTGTTTCTTGTACTATGGTCCATCTGAGATTTTGGACCTGCTTAAGTTTTTGGATAATGCCCAAAAATTAGCTTTCAATACGGATGGACTGCCTGGATGTAGTCAAATACATCAAGGTGGGCCCCACAGTCAGGGGGCCCACCCATCTCGGATCCACCGAAGCCGCGCCCAATTGGAATAGTTTGAACCTTCTGATGGGTGATGTGAGGCCACGTCGCAACAACAAATAGACCTATGATTTGAAAGGTGTAGATTGGTGAACACGTGTGTGGAAGTGGAACTCGTACGATGCATGTGTGCATGCTTCTGCGCGACTTAATAGTATTATGTCCTTGTTGGATAGCAACAAAACCATGGGTATGGGGTCAGCGGCTATTTAATGGCATGATTCATTTCGAGGTGAAGATAAGCTTTCCTTTCGTCATTGGAAGATGGGCCCATGCAAGAGATGCAGGTCAGACGCTGCTCGAGTGCACTTTGTAAAACCGCTGGCCCCACACGTGGAAAGGAGGCATACGTGTGTCATATCCACGCCTCTCATCAGGTGACCCCACTGCATGGATACCATATTCCAAAAACCAGATCAGAACAATCCCACAGTCCGTTCCCGGCACATAAAAATGAACGGTTTAGATAAATCGATCAATGGGCCAACTTGATGATCAGATTGAACTGATTTCCCAAGCATGCCATCTAAACAGCTGGATGGCATGATAAGCAGCTCTGATGTCATACACATGTGTCTCGTTTGTGCAGGCCTGCTGAACTAACAAGGTGCACTCGAACGAATTCTCTCTGGGTTTAGCATCAGCAGTCCAAAACAAGAGCTACTCCTAATATGAATGAATTGTATTAGAAGGGAGGACCGTTCCTCTGCAACGCTTGTAGAATAAACTTATTCTAGAGGGCGGTGGGTGGGGCCTACAGGGATGTGCAACGCAGTGTTCACATTCTACTTGGCATCCAAAACGCAGGTGGATGCGCCACAACAGTATGAATGGACAAACAAAAGATCAGGCCATTTCAAACAGCGTGATTTAGAGGTTTTGGGCACCATTTTACATGGTTTGGCCCACCTGAATTTTGATTGGCCAGATTTTTTGAGCTCAAAGGAGAAGAAGAGGGGCCTCACATGGTGGAAGGATGAAAACCATGCACACGTTCCGGTGAGTCTAATGCACCCCGTTGTAGAATGAAATTAGAGCCATTTGCATTTGGGGTCATATTGACATTAAGGGTCCAAGATCTCTCTCCAATTAAAACCGGAAGAGACGTCCTCTACCGTCCAATCAACCGTCGATTGCCACATGGCCAAAACCAACCATGCTTCCAGAAGGGGAATTATAGGATCGAAACAAGAGGGCCATCTTAGTACCCTAAATAAACTCATTCTCTCTCTCTCTCTCTCTCTCTCTCTCTCTAATTGAAGAGGAAGAGCCGTCCTAGACCGTCCAATCCACCGTCGGTCCATCACCACGTAGCCCACATCACCCACACTACACAATAGGACTCGAGGAGTCATAGGATCCTCGACCCAGGATACCAGAGTTCCGAAAGTCCAGATCATCTCTATTTCGCCCCATAGTGGATAGAACATGCCCCAAAAATATCATAAATTGGACAATGCAACCTTTCAATTTGGGACCTACAAATAGACAGTCAAGAAAAGAACTGCAGCAACGGTCCACGTCCAACGGAAAAAGGTTCTAAGATTAATGGCTTGGATCTTCAACCTGAGATCTTTTTGGTACATGGTCCATCCGCAATTTCAAGAAACATTCCAATGGTCTGGATTACTGAACCATGGACCCCACTTTGCAGGACGCAGGAACCCTGTCCACCATGCAAACTCCTAACCAGAATCTTCCAATTAGCACCTTTTATTAACAGTTCTTTGTCTCCATGAACTTGCACATATATCACTACAAACACAAACACAAAGATATAAAGTACTTGCAATTTCTGCTAGGGCTGTTAGTTTCAAAACCCTAATAAGAAAAAAAATTCAATAGCTCCATGTTCATCCAGACCATGTTTCTAAAATCACACTGATCAAGTAATCCCAACCATCCAATTAATGGCTATCAAATGGATGGCAAAGAGAAAAATAGCCAGTGATCCAAATCTAAAGAGAGAAACAGATGGTTAACATTATATTTTCAGTATGACTTCTTGGTTATGCTCCATAGGGAGGTCAGTGATTCAGACGGTTGGTTTTCCATACAACTAGGCCATGTCTAAGGTTGAAGAGTTGCCACCATTTTTTTTTTTAATTGTGAAAAACCAACTCAGGAGTATATATAGCATTATATTTTATCTATGGGTCAGGTGAGGAAGGTGAGGAGACTACTAATAGTGAATTTAATGGCCACGATGCAGCAATTTTTTCAGTTAAAGATCAACGGTGAAACATACCACATTTGGGGGACACCCAAAACATAGATAGCTACGAAATCATATCGACTAGAAAAAAATACAATTTTTTTAATATTATTTGTCGGCAAGCTAAACCTACTTGTTTCGTTGTAGTGACACATCAGATGCCTGCTTGTCGTCCACTGGAGTTTTAAATTAATCATTGACTTGGTCTTTTGCTGATAAAATGGGCTATTTGCTTCTTCTTCTTCTTCTTCTTCTTCTTCTTTTGTTTTATTAGGGTGCATTTGATTGTACTAAGTATCATGAAATATCTGGATTTTTCACAATTAATCAGTAATTTGGTACAACCAAACACACCCTCAAATAAGTTTAGTGACAGGTCTAGGTTTTGAATGGTCACTTTGGATTTGTACTTGTCTTCATTGTGTACAAAATGTACTTACAGTCTCTAATATTTTTTTACGAAAGTTCAAACCTCTACTAAAATACAAGTGTGGTGGGCTATAGAGTTTTAAGCGGGTTATAATATCGAAATGTATTTAAGTGTTGCAATGAATTCATTTATGTAGTGATATGACAATATATCATTTTTTGTGGCAAAGTGGAAGTATGCTTGGGTCCATAATCTATAAGTCTCACAATTGAAACCTGCTCCAATGCCAAAGTTAGGTTTTTAAAATTAGATTTAGAGGGACCCCTCTCTGTCTCTCTCTATCTCTTAATGACAAAAAATATGGTAATTCATGAGACCATTTAAGTAGATACGTCAATGCAAATGACGGTCATAGTATTGAGGGTGGACACGTTTGACATTTTTTTTTTTCTTTCATTCTTAGTTAATGAATACCATTTCCTAAAGAAAAACCAAAGAAAGAAAAAGAGATGATCATGCATTGGCCGCCCAATAGTTCTATACCAGTATCATTAATATCATATGAATTTTATTTAACTGGGATTGCACCATGAAAAGATAGCATCGAATGATAATTTTGAACCTTGGATTTTAATTGGGCACATATTAAGTGGGCCCCACATTGTGTATTCTACTTTCCATTGGTTAGATAAGGCTGACCAGTGACGTGGTTTGAAATGGTCATATGAGGATTAGTGTTTTAAGAGTCACATTTAGGAAGGGCTTTATTGCAAGGGGGGACTGAGAGCTTAAAAAAGCTTGACTAAGTGGGCATTAGGATTTTTCAGAGTGCAGCCACATTGAATGCACGCGGTTTTGTGAGAGTGGAGTGGGTCCCACTCCCCCAGCTGACTTTTGCAAGCCCAAGAGTAAATGCATTTGCTGCCCTATTTTGACTCTTGGAAACAACTCTGCCTCAGATGGGGTCAGCGCCTCTTACGACACCCTCCTCTCTCTCCTTTGGTCCCTTCTGTGTATTATATAAAGACAAGAGACCCTTGCGTTGGACGCTTGTCTGCTCTTTCTAAAGTAATAGGAAGAGAAGGAGAGAAAGAAGAGAGAGAGAGAGAGAGAGAAGAAAATCAGTCTTTTGGGAATTTAGAGAGGAAGAAAAAGAGAAGATAAGGGTAACATGGGTCGGCCACCTTGCTGTGATAAAATGGGCATGAAGAAAGGCCCTTGGACTCCTGAAGAAGATATTGCATTAGTCTCTTACATTCAAGAGCATGGCCCTGGAAATTGGAGGGCTGTTCCCTCTAATACGGGTAAATCTCTCTCTCTCTCTCTCTCTCTCTCTCTCTCTCTCTCAGATCATTAAGATGTATGTTTAAGAGGGTCTATAATCTATATGCAAAAGGGAGACTTGGGCTTTGTATAAATGAAGTTGGAGAGTTGGATTTAAGAGTCATTAAAATCTTTTTTGTTTTTGATTGGTGCTAGCAGGGTTGCTTAGATGCAGTAAGAGCTGCAGGCTTAGGTGGACTAATTACCTTAGGCCTGGGATCAAACGGGGAAACTTCACTGACCATGAGGAGAAGATGATCATCCACCTTCAAGCTCTCTTGGGAAATAGGTAAAAAAAAGGACCTTATTTAAAGGTTTTTTTATATGGGTTGGATTTTTTATTTTTTTTATTTTTATTTTGAAAGATTTGGGTTTTGGTATTGATGGTGATTGGATTGAATGCAGATGGGCTGCCATTGCTTCTTACCTCCCTGAAAGAACAGACAATGATATCAAGAACTATTGGAATACCCACTTGAAGAAGAAGCTCAAGAAGCTACATGTGGGCCATGATGACCATCCGAGCGATGGGATCTCAGGCTTACAGCCCATATCTAAAGGACGGTGGGAGAGAAGGCTTCAAACTGATATACACATGGCTAAGAAAGCTTTAAGTGAGGCCTTGTCTATAGAGAAATCCGATCGCCATCTGGATGACTCAAAGCCATTTACTGGATGCGGCCCATCCTACACCAGAACGAACCAAGCTCCGTCTACTTACGCATGGAGCACGGAGAACGTATCCCGACTGCTTGAAGGATGGATGAGGAATTCTCCGAAACACCATCAAACAGCTTCGGAAACTACTTCCAATTCGTGCAATAACACGGCCGGCACCAACTCTACATCAAGTGAGGGGAACATGAGCGCTATCAACACCGAAGTTATATCTCATGAGGCTATCGAATCACTTCTAAGTTTCGATTCTTCCACACCAGATGCCACTAAATCAATCTCGTTCGAGGAGACCATCAACTACAGGCCTGATCTGAGCCATTTCCAAGCAGACAGAGAGTCGGATACAAATGCCCCTCTTTCCATACTTGAGAAGTGGTTATTAGATGAATCTGTGGGACAAGAACAAGATGGAATGATAGATATCTCACTAGATGATACTAACACCTTGTTTTGAAGAGTTGTTCCTTTTGGGTATTTTGGGACTCTTTCTTTGTTTCTTTTGTTTTTCTTTCATGTTTGTTTTGAGCCATGAAGTGATGCAATTCTCTTGTGGGCTTAATCAGAAAGAGGTCCTAAAATGCAAGAAAAGAAGTGTAATATACAATCATGGAAATGAATATGTATGCAATGAGAATAACATGTCTCCAAAATCCAACTGTAAGAAAGCTTGCCATCTTAGGGATTTGTCGGTACTGTAAAAGGGCTAGAAAGCTTACTAGTCTGTCAATCTATATGGTGAGTATCATCTATAAATGAGAATTACAGTTTTACAATAGATCGTAATGAGAGGAAGGTGAGATGATGTAATCTAATTAAATAGAGAACTGGAGCCGCACATGGGGTGATGCTGACTTTTAAATGAAGAGTTCCTGAAACCAGCCCATCTGGAATCTAATTCAGGCCGATGGTTGATTTCTCTTAGCTTGCCTGCTGGATCATTTTATTGCCTCGTGGTTGAGGCATGGTATACCAATGTTAGAAACCGACGGGATGAGCGGCTCTGATGGTTCCAAAAGAAGAGATGGTATTCTTGCTAAATGCTCTAGATTCCAAAAGGCTTGCTTACGTAGCATATCTTAACTAAATACATGACCAGTGTATTCAGTCATTTATGCCGATGTGAACATGAGCGTGGTTTTGAGAGCTCAGTACATTCCCTTACGCATGGCCTGAGAGATGGATACAATAGGGACGTTGGATTTCACTTTCACAGTGTTGACTAACATAGAGAATAGCATGTAACATTGAGGAAGATCATGTTTTACTCAAGTAGTCAGGACCTTAAATTTACAATATAGTTATTGAATCCACAAGAATTAATAAGAAAGAAAACTTGAATATTTTATTGCATAATCATCTAAGATTGCTTGATTACATCACTTGTATGGAATATCCGAATACCTAGAATTTTAATTTGAAATTATCCAAAATTGCAAAAAATATCTCAAAAGGCTGAATTCGTAAAAACAAAATAAGAATACTAAATAAACTATATTGGAGCATTCCTGATATTAGGATGTCCGTAAACTACTATGCAAGTCAATTGACCCCAGAATCACCGTTGCATAAAGATTGATAGGTTGTGCATTTCGTAACGATGCTCGGATCAAGAGTAAAGGCTATTTTAGGTCCACATGCTTTGAGCAGCAATTTTTTTCATATCCAGACTGAATTTCCTCAAACTGGACATGCCTGGGGCACTCTTACATCATGCCCTCCGTAGGATTGGCCGATTTTAATGTACTACTTCCAGTTTTTTTGGGGCTTCTTTTTGTCTAGCCATGCTTAGAAACGTTTGCACAATGTTTGCAACTTTGGATCAAGTGTGGCACGCAATGTTTGGCTTTGTCCTCAAACATCACACTGCTGGAAAATCAGGAAACAATACTGTAAAATCATGCAAAAGACTTGACACAACCTACCTAAGTTCCAGAACAGTACGACTTTTGAAAAATCCCTTCCTCTTAGTTACTCGCATCAGATGAAAGGATTGAATGACAGATATAAACCACGGCCAGCCCACACGCTGAACCACTGGTGGGTGTTCCATCCGAACTCTTCTTTACATTGTTGCCTATTTGGGCTATGGATGTGGTGGATTTTTCATTTCCAAGCAACCACAAGGCAACACATCTGATGTAAAATGTGGAATGTTGGGTTAGTCCCACATCAGATGGGGACGTTGAAAAAGTAGCTTCAGATACTCTGGGGTCACTCAACCTAACATGTTAACCTTTTGGGTGTAACACATCACTGGTATCAGAGCGAGGTTATCCGTCCAAGCCATGCCATGGTGGCGCCATGCCCTCGAAACCTTAAAACGAGGGGTGTAAGTAGAAAACCAGTTTCAAGAGCCTCACTATCCGCTGTCGGGCTAGTCCCACATCTGTAGGAGAGGATGATGAAAGGAGCTTCATATACTCTAGGGTCACTCTACCTAGCGGGTTTTAACCTTTTGGGTGTGATACAACATTGGTATTAGAGTGAGGTTATCCGTCCAGTCTGATGCCATGGTGGCGCCCATGCCCTAAGGGGGAAGCCAAGACCAGGTTTTGATAGCCCAAGGACCCACAACCGAGGGGAGTAAGCCGAAACCAAGTTTCAAGAGCCCCACATCCACTGTAGGAAGGAGGGTTGTTGGGTTAGTACCACACTGGCTGGGATGATGAAAATGTAACTTCATATACTTAGGGGTCACTCCACCTAACAAATTAACCTTTTGGGCGTTACACAACATGAATCTCATGAACATTGCCCAACTAGGTTTCTAAGTAGGCAAGCCCTTTATGCCCATGCCTTGGCTAGAGCAGTTCATTACCAAAAGAAAAAAAAAAAAACTTGCTGCACGAAACAGAGTCAATGATGGCCATCTAACTGATCGGCCCTAATTTGATGCGTGACCAGGTCAAGATCACATTAACAGGACAAGACTCCTCCGCTGTCTGATTAATTTCCTCCCATTGAACATGGACAGCTGGCTTTGCATTATTAATATTATTATTGTTATCGTTGAAAATGTAAATGCAGTATTTATGGATGGCCCAGATCATCTGTTGAAGCTACCACATGGGCCATATTATGGAAGTGGACCCAGAAGAGTGAGTGTCCAATCAGGATCACCCTAATTTGCTTAAAAAGCTGTCCGACATTGTTTTACAAGGTGGAGAAATCGTCAATGAGAGCTTTCTGCTGGCTAAGCCCACACGCCGGTAGAGCTGCACCAGTTCATATGCACGCGTGACATATCTGATCTGTCAGATGAGTTAAGCTACACCCATTACATCTTCCAGTACAAAAAATATATATGGGCCTTTCATTCATTAGGTGGACCCCAATGTATTTACAATGATCCGAACCGTTTAAATTGCAAGTGTCACAAGCACCTTCGAATAATCAATCCTATGAAATATTAAATCTCAGAGCTTTTTCTTGTATCGACCATCCAGTGGGAAGCCCTCTCAAATAAACAGTTTATATCATTGAAAAAGGCTCAAATCCAACGGCTAGAGACCTGACGTATCTTATTGTAATACATGAGGATGCATGAGAACAAACCCAAGAAAAGAAAGGGAAGGGAATAGGCAGGTGGGCCATAAATGCATCACATGCAAGTGTTTGACCTTTTTTCTCCTTTAATCAGTTGGACTTTGCGTGCTGTGCTCACCACGCATGCAATCCAAACTGTAAAAGCATTGGAGACATCACAGGCCCCCATGAATACCATGACCTTGTCTTGGCCCATCGCATGAATTTTTAATAATTAATATAAAAATGATTAAAAAAAAAAAAAGAGGTTATTTTTAGAATACAAGGCCCCCACTCCATGGCATGTGAGTGGTTGCACCCATAGGCCAAGTACCACATCTTGTGGTACTGGTACCGTAAAATCTTTCCGGCGAACATGCCACTTTGGTAGGGCATCGGTACAATGAAAACAGTAGGCCCCACCGTGTAGATCACCTGGCAGAAAAATCAGGACAGTTGGCTCTTCAGGATTGCCACGCAGTTGTAATCATGGACAGCCAATGGTTTTGACTCGACTACAGGTTTGGACCCAATTAGTGAGCAGATCAGACTGATTTCTAAGAAAGATGATCAACATGGTGGGGCCTAACATTTTAATGGTGTAGATTTTATTAAAGAAGTTGCATGTTTGCAGGAAAGATGGTTTGGTAGCATAAGTTGTGGTACTGTCAAATGTAGGTGATCAGTTCCCTTTAGACAAAGCGCTTATTGGCTTGCCGGTTGTGCACCTGCATCGTGATGGGTCCACCAGGAATTACTTAATACTCTGTCCGATTATCATGACCATCCAAATACATGGACACCTATTAGCCCACATGGCGTACATTTACTTTGATCAAAACCGTTCAAATTGTGACCCCAGTGACTTCTTCTAACTTTGGGATGAAATCAGATTGCGTACTGAGTCAACTCTGTTGGCCCACCACGAATGTTTGTCGTTTATCCACAGCCGTTCATCAGTTTTCCAGCTCATTTTTAAGGGTTGATCTCAAAATTGAAGCATATCCAAAGCTCAACTAGACCACGACACAAGAAACAATGGAAATAATAATTTACACAGTTGAAACCTTCCTAGGGCCACATTTATTTGTCATCCAACCAGTTCATAGGATTACAGAGACATGGATGAAAGGAAAACACAAATATCAGGTTCGTCCAAAACTTCTGCGGCCCTAAGAATTTTTCAAAGGTGGACATTCGATTCACACTTTTTCCTATAGAGTGGTCCACTTGAGCTTTAGATATGCTTCATTTTTTGACTTTAAGCCCTAAAATTAAATAGTAAAATGGATGGACGAAGTAGATGAAATACATAAATCACAGTGAACCTCATAGACTTTATTCATTACACAATCTACTTTCCTTAGGGCCCTTTAGCACATAAAGTAATTGAGGCAGATGCAATACATAAAATCCCTTATATGTTTGGCACCATAAAGCAATTGAGGTTTTAGGGGATTCCAAATCCTCTCGAAGAGAAGGTTTGAAATCCAAAGTGGGAGCTAAGGTAATATTTAAAATTGAGTCAGGCTACTAATTTATTCTGCATGTGGCCCACTAATAATATCCCAAAACAAGCTAGGATTACTTCAACATGATGATTTGCATAGTCCAACTATAGTCCAACTATTGTTCATGTAAATCAACAATTAAAAATAGTTGATTAGTCACTAGGTTGTGTCCAATGCTTGTGGCCCATTCAAGACTGAAATTTCATCATTTTCAGCCAAAAGATGGATTTCAACGAGCTTATTACAATCATTGTGTCAAACATCACATACCTAGTAAATATTATTTACAATGCATAATAACTTTTGGATTACAGGGATTCCATATCCAAGGTGCCAAATACAAGCAGGGCATTTCAAATCTAGGTGGTTATGATTCCCGGGGTTCCAAATCCATGCTTCCAAACAGGCCCTTAGAAATACGGTGGCCATGAAATTGATTGTTAAACAGTCTATGGTCTATTTTTGTCAAACAAATTTCCATTGATATGAGGTTGGGATAGTCGGACCGATCTGATTTTGGGGTTGTGAGCCATGGACAATTTAGACGATTGGATCCACTTAAAAGTGCGATGTACATACATCGACTGTAAGCATGCTTGTAACGGTCACCATTCTCTCTTAGCGTGTATCAGAAAACCCATGTGTGTAGTGTTAGCTAGTTCATTTTTTTGCTCATGGTATATCCAAAGGGGGCCTATCAAATAAACGGTTCTTGTCATTTAAAAAGGCCCAATTCCAACTAATAGAGTCTGAACGTATATTACCGAAATACATCTGAATGCATTCGAGCAATGACTTTGATATTCTGGCAGAGTGTAGCGTTGGATAATACACAGGCACTCATAAATTACGTAGAACTTGCATGACTAATTCAAGTTAAACTGTTAAAATTATGGGTCCCATTTTAGATATACCATGAGCAAAAAAGTGAAGATTACTTACTTACCTGACTAATGGATTGGTGGACGTATATTGGACAGTTATAGATGAAAAATATCTAATGGTACTATTTTAACAAACAAGGACTTGTTTGGCACCATGAATTTGATGAGAAGTGGAATCCATGGTATGAATTCTCATCAATTCCAATTCTTAGCAATTCCAAATTTTCTTTTTGGCAGCCTAAATTTGAAGAGAAGTTAGAAAAGAGAAAATGGATAGCGTAGATTTTAATCCCACCGTATTCCCACTATACTTTAAATTTTGATCCTACTATCCATTCATTTTTAAATCATGTCGTCTGTCCATTTTTACATACCATAAAATAGGAAAAAGTGGAGAGTGACCTTTATGACACAAAAGTTTGGATCAAATTGATATTTGTGTGGTCCCTCATCCAGGTCATAAAAACCTTATCAATAAGTTGGATGGTAAATAAACATTCATGTGGCCCTAAGAAATTTTTAATAATGGATATTTAATAACCACTGTTTTTGGTGGTTTGTTCCACTTGGGATCAGCATCTTCTTCATTTTTGGGATCGGTGCCCCTAAATTGAGCTGTCAAAATCGATGGATGGAGTACATGTGAGAAATATACATCACGTTGGGTCTTACACTCAGGGATACATCATGTTGGGTCCCACGCTGGAGAGGATTTCTCATCAAATCCCTCCTTTTTGGGAAGAATCGAAAAGGAGCTGCGAAATGCATTTTTTATTTCTGATGGATTCCTATGAAATCCACTTCTCATCGAATCCTCTTCACCAAATAGAGAAAGCAAGTGATTTCTCATCACTTCTCAATGAATTCATGATGCCAAACAGGCCACAAGTGTCCATGAATCAAAAGTTAAAAATGTTCAACAAATCTAATTTTGGGTCTGCGACTTAGCAATTGTGGTTTCCACAATTTGATTTGGTTTAGTTCATTTATGTCATAATTACTGAATGCGTACGTATCAAGCCTCATACGCTAACAGAGTATCAAATAATGCCCCATTATAGAATCCCGGACTCGCGTAGTGTGCTCAGGCTTTCAATTTGTAGCGGTGAGGACCATGGTTGTGTGTGTAGTCCATTGATCTAATTAAGCCCCAATTTGGACAATGACCAAACATATCTGTGATGAACAACCATATCCTTTCAATTTAGGTCCTCAAGTTAGATAGTTAAGAAGAGAAATGAAGCAATAGTCCACATGTGACAAAAGAGAGACTAAATTTGGTGGCTACAATTGTCTTATTGAGGAGTTTCTTATCATGAACCATCTACAAAGGTGCTAAAAGACAGATGTTCTCGATAACCAAACCTTGTCGAGACAAAGATCATGATACCGTACAACGAAAGATTATGTGAATCTAGGCATGTGTTGCTTTTTAATTTGGGCATGTGGCACACATTTAACAAATGACCCGATTTTAATTATGCGTGTCTGAGTATGTATGTGTCGGACATTGCCAGAATCATATTCGACTCCAATTGAACAGAACTACTTACAACCCCATACACCGAAATAGCCAAATTAAGACCAAATATGTGAAGATTGACTCAATTCATCAACCACTGATTGATAAGGAATTAGATGTTTATGAATGAGAGAGTTAGTCCTTCGAATGAGTTCTTTTTTCCTTGAAGATAAAGACTTTTATCACAACGATAATAGCTTAATTAGTCGTGTTCATCAACAAAATAAACGTTGAGAAAGAAAATAGAAAAATAAAGGCCAAATGCCAATTTTATTAATTTGAATATAAATGCAGTACAATCATAAAAAAATGAGTATATTAAAGAAGAATAAATTACTAATGGCAATTCGAGCGAGCGAGACAACCATGGATGATTGCCAGTGTATTGAACCTGGATGGTGATGAGATAATCATGGTTTGGTCAACATGCTATGACCAAATAAACACTAAGGACTTAGGGATTTGGGGATCCGATGAAAAGACCGTAAATGATTAATTAAATTAAATCCAACTTTCTACAGCAATATATTGGACAGAAGTGGAGAACTAAATTAAATTATGCTAATCGTTCCAACTTACTGTAGCATAGTGCTCGATAGAAGTGGAAAGGCTAAACTAAGTTATACTAAGATAAAACGGCATCCATCTAAGATGAAAAATTGATAAGCATCGTTGAGCTAAAAGAAATTTGTTTGATTATATTGGCGAGAGCTTGGAGCTCTTCATTCTATGCTACTCTTATATACTTAGGTTAGGCGGTGGCCTTGCTTATAGTCTATTGGCTTTTGAGATAACAATCCAATCAACTAGCAACCTTAACTTGTTACACTTTTATTTTGAGACGAGGCTAGCTAACCATTACGTTGCCATGTGTGGTCATGTTTCTGTTTCTGGATAACTTTCTCCTCTTAGTGCACTACTTAGGGGTCTACAACTGCTTGTGGCCAATTCAATCCGATTATATATCACTAGATATCACAGCCTTCACCTTACGCTGAGTTATACATGGTCTTTAGAAGCTTTGTGTATGTAAAGCATATACTTGCTTGCCACTTGTCGCCGGTGGGATGATTACCTCTAAGATTTCGGCCATACATACATATCTGTGTATCCTAACCTTTCTCGCGCAACATGCATCTTCTGCAAAGATATGTTCAGGATCCTCATGATCTCTCATGCTCTATGAATACATTTTCTGGCATTCAAACAAGTGCACCGGCATGTGACGTCATCTCACTCATTAGACTGGGTTATGACAGATCGGGTGTAAAACAACATGCACACACATCGTGGCACATGTCTCTAAGATCTGGACCATTCATTAGGTAGGACTGATATTGAGAATGTCCTGACCCATGAATCGGGTGGAGCCACTCAACATTTGACATTTAAGTTTGTCTTTAAGAATCAAAATGAAGGAACAACCATTATTCTTCATTAAGGAGATTTTTAGGTCATTGTCCATCTACGATACACCCCAATTAATCAATGGTTTAAACATGTAGTTGATAAGGGAGGACTTCAAATCTTTCAAATGTTTTCCCTTACTAATAGAGAAACCTACTCCTCTACCTCTATTAAAAAAACCTACTCAAAGTTTATTCATTCTCCTATGTCTTTTCTGTCTCCTTCTCCTTCTATGACTCTTATAAAAGCTTGTAAATAAAGATTGTATACGAGGATTAAAATTATGTGAATACCTCTCTCTCTCTCTCTCTCTCTCTCTCTCTCTCTCTCTCTATTTTCTGAGCTGACGATTTAAGCCACTTACCTGTAACTACAAATATATCCAGTGACCCTTATTAAATTCGGCAAACTCCCCAACGCTCAACACTACCAACCATTCTACCACCGCCCATCAAAATCCAAACCCATATAGAAAACTAATAAAAAATTCCACCGTCACCCGTATTAGGCACCAAGATATCCCCTTTCAACAACTAAAACCCATAAAAAAGACAAGAAAAAAAAAAAAAAAAAAACTTACTGATTGAAAACATATTGATTCTGGTGCAGTTGTGCTCCATTGATTCCAGTGAGCTACAATACTCTATTGCCACTTCCGATTCTATCACCATTAGAATTGGTGATTGTTGACCCGTCACTGGAAACCCCATTGACTCCTCACCAGAAACCCAACCACCATCGAAATCGACAACCAAAAATCCCTTTGATCAGAGACTACTCCAGCGCTCCAACCCTCTCACACTCTTTGGTGCGATGAGTGTGGCCCCCCTCTTCTCAAACAAAATACAAAGTACAAAAAAAAAACAAAAAAAAAAAAAAAACCATTTACTTTCTATTTTGGTAGTCCATACCTCTACTACTATGATTGATGACACTTTTTATAGAAGCATTGTTTAAGGTTTACAATATTTAACCATAATACATCCTGATTTATCACATGATGGTAACCTTACTTGTGGTTCAGGCACTGATGAATGGCAACAGTTGGCGCTCGAAGAAGATAGGTGCTCAAGTGTAGGGGATGATTTTGGTAGTCGAGGGCTGTGGTTTCGGTGGTTCTGCAGAAGGTGGAGTTATGGTTAGGGTTCGAAAAAACCCTCGCTTTGATACCATGTTTGTGTTGAATAGAGAGACGTGTCTTTTCTCTCTCCTACCACCATTCACTACTAAGCATTAGAAAGGATTCTTAGATATATCAAGGGAACATTGCATCATGAACTTCTAATTACATATAAATATTCTCTTAACTTGTACTGGTTTTTAGATGCTGATTGGATAGAGTGTGCCCTTACTCAACAATCTACCACGGGATACAATATTTATTTAGGAGCTAATTATATCTCTTGGACCACTAAGAAACAATCCACAGTTGCTCTGTTTAGTGATGAGGCTAAGTACCAAGCTTTTGCATCTTCCTCTGTTTAGTTAACATGTATGGATCTCGTTTGCTTTATGTGACATTAGGATGTATTTGCATCGATCACCTGTTCTTTTCTGTGATAACTTAAGTTCTTTATATCTCATTGTAAATCCTTTATTTCATACATGTACAAAATACATCGAGATTGACTATCATTTTATTCGGAAAAAAATGTCACATTAAGTACTCTAGTTACAGAGCATGTTTCTTCTTCTCTCTAAGATTTGTAGACAAGCTAGATGTGTTGTCACCACCACCCTCCAACTTGACGGAGGGTGATAAGTGTTGAAAACAACTAATGCCTTTAATTTGTGTTGAAATAGGAGAATTCGGTCGATCAGCAGACCTAGTCAATTAATAAAAAATCACTAAATTTACTAGTTTGCTCGCTAGACAATTTTGGCAATGTTTGCTTAATTGGACATGGGACCTTGGTTAGTCAATGATTGGTCGATGACACTCAATCAATTGAAGTGTAACGATCAACAGTGCACACAGTTTTACATAATTGTGAAATTTGTTTTCTATTTTGGATGTAATACTATATATATGGGTGTAATATAGAATTAGGGTAGAACAAGGAGAGATAAATCATTTCTAAGGTTTTGAAAGAAGGAAACTAAGGTTCTCATATTTGTAAGTTAATTCCATCTCTTATAATTTTGTTTTTATAATGGATTGCTTATTTCTTTGTGCCATGGTTTTTTACTGAAAGGGTTTTTCCACGTAAAATCATGTGTTCTCTGTATTATTTTGTTTGTGTTTGTTTGATTCTACTCGGTAATTGCTTCCTCAGCGCCCCAATAATAAGTGAGGACTTCAAGTCTCCCATGTGTTTTCCCTTTCTAATAGAAAAACCAACTTCAGTTCTACTTTTATTGAAAAAACCTACTCCACCCTCAACATCAGGCAGAGAAACATACTCCAACTCTACCCTTATTTCTTCTCTGTCATTCTCCTTTTATGCCTCCTGTGAAAAGTATATAAATAAAGATTTTACAGCAAAGTTCACATAGTTGTGTGAACACCTCCCATAATTGGTCCCCACATGTACAAACTGAACAGGCGAGTATGCATTGCATATGGATCATTAAAAACTTCGTGCTTCAGAGTAGGAGACGTAAAGTGACTAACAACCTCATGAACTGAACATGCCCAACGTGAATCACAACCTCTAAAGAGCTGAATTCTAGCACGCGTGCGAACTGCCAACAAAGTATGTTCATTGCGAGATTAGGGCTACACATCATGATCTTGCTGGCCCAGTCATTAGGTGGGCCACATGAGCAGTAGGGTTGCTTGCCTTTTTGGGCCAGAGGATGTTGACAATGGGTCCCACTTGATGAGTAGCCCTGATCTTAGACACGTGCCTAACTAATTGGCTCTTGCGAATGAATGACCTTAGCATTTCTCGAACTAGCACTCTTTAGCAAGCGTTTTATAAGAGACCGAACCATTGCTAAAGAGTGCTCTGAATTTATGTGTCATTGCTTGGGTCGTATCCAATATACCTAGGTTGTGCTCTGAATAATTGATTGAACCTTTATTAAAATTGATATTAACCCATCCATTTTCATGGTCATTAATTGGATGGTTAGGATCATATTAACTTTAAGAGGGACCGGCAATTGAAGACACATGATAGATGGCCCATATCATTGATCAAACATTCTCTTTCACAATCTGTGGACCATCCATTTTCTTAGACATGAATTGGATGGTTAGGATCATCTGCTTAAGTTAACTTTAAGACGGATAGGGAATCAATTTCATAATCACTAGGCCATCTATTTTCCTTCGGATGGTTAGGAACATCCTATCAAAATTATTTTTGAGAGGGATTGGCAATTAAAGGTGGGCCACACATGACGGATCATTCAAATGACTGATTGAACCTTTCTATTAGAATGAATACAGAAGTACCATTTGCTATCCATTCATGGAATTGTCAAGATCAATGTATCAAAATAGCTCACAAGAGAGATCGTCCGACAATGATGGATGGTCCTAATTACAGATTATGACCTTTTCTAATATAATAAATATAAATCATTTATTTTCATGGCTAGAGCTCACTCTCGCCGTGGTAATCCAACTTAAGTAACTTTTCTTAGGGATGGGCATTAAAATGTCGGACCAACATAATGGATGGCCCCATATCACCGTTTAGATCATTTTTTTTTAAAACTAATCAGCTCCCAGTGGCTGGTCCATACCACCGTTTAGATCATTGTTTTAGCACTAATCACCTCCAGGCTGCCTGCCATGCAGGCATTTTTCAGCCACGAACTCTTAGACTCTTTTTTTTTTTTTTAGTCCAATTTTCTTTCGGTGGCTGAAAATTGCTTGCATGGAAAGAGCCATGCAGGCAACCTGTACGTGATCAATTAGTTCTCATCTTTTGGGGGGGAAGAAATTGGCAATAGAAGTAGACCACACATCATATATGGTCCAAAAGTCTAAGATTGGAAGCTCCTAACTATGACATCTCCAACCATTCACTAAAATATCTTGATGTGGGTTTTATGAGAAATAATCATGCAACCAACAAAAATCTTGATTTTTTGAGAACCAACCTTGACAGATTTGGCACGGCAAGAAATAGATCAATAGGATAAGCTTGTACTCAACTTCTTGGGCAGGCTAACCATTAGAATTCTCGCTCCGGATGAGCAGAAAGCCATTTATTCTAACCAAGATAGGCTTGAGGTATGGATGATAAATTAAGGTGATAATGGTGCTCTAAATTCAAATCTTAAGTAGGGCAACCTAACCACCTATAATCCATTTAGAGTTCAACGGATTATGGGTACGTTTTAATAATAACAAGGTAGTAGATTTTCAACTGTAATAACTTCAGATCTTGAACTCTTCCCAACTAAATTGTACGGATGGCTGGCGATAGGTCATGCCCAAGTCAACAAATCAAATATCTTAAATAGGCTTGACACCGACAGTGTAGAACTTCATCCCACCACCTATCCATGCCAGAACTGCTAACCCTAGCTAGGTACACCAAATTTAGTGTTAGAATGGTTGCACACGATAGACTTTACCGACACCGTTTTAAGACTCGGATGGGTCTGACAAAACTCATTACCGACACCGTTTTAAGACTTGGATGGGTCTGACACAACTCGTCTACGTCGACTTGGTAGCACATCCAGTAGAATTTCCCAAGTCGCCCTGACTTGGGCGAGTCTTAACTCGACTCAAGAAGAACGATGGGTCCAAGTCGCTGAGTCTATGGTGACTGCTCCTGGATGACCAACATGGGGAATGAAAACAGGTATATAATGTTAAATTGTTTGACCTAGAGCCTATTTATTTCATCAGTTACTACGATAATGTGAAGAAAATATGTGATAATTATAAATTACTTGACCAGTTTCATGACGCCACCTACATTTGACTGCTTATTACCAAATTTGGTTTAGCGGTGGTAAAATTATAATAATTACATTTTTACATTAATTTAATGTCAAATATTACTAAAATATATTAATATCACTGTTTGAACTTGAAATTTTCACAATAGAATCATGAAAAAGTACAATAATTACAAATTCCTTTCTTATCTCCTAAATACATCGACATTTGACCAACAATTTTCTTATTTATTTTAGTAATGACAAAATCATAATAATGACACACTTTCTTTACATTATTACAGAGGTAATTGGAAAGTAAAAAGGTAGAAAAATAATATAACGACTAGAAAGGTTCACCGACAGTCAACAACTGTAAATCACAATTAATGACAGTCTAATCAAGCAATTAGATCATTAAAATAAAGGGATTGTGGGCCATACGACCCCACCACCGTGATTTTAGGGACATAATTTAGATTCTCGGTGTCCAGCGGAAAAGTCTTTAGATCTTAAACCAACGGTTGAATATCATAGGTGCTATCATGCATTTATTATGATTGAATGTAGGGAGTTTTTAACATGTATAAGACATCCCATCTTACTTGCTGCCACCGCACGTGTTTGACAACACACGACACGCAGATACAATAGAATTTATGCTGTGCATCATGTGGGCCTCATTCCCATTCAGTCTAGCACCTTACAAGAAAAATTGCAACTAGACCGGGCAGGCCCACGCACGGCTAATCCAACTCGCTTTTGGCCAGGTTTTAGCTAGGGCATGGGGCAAGGGCTAGGGCCGGCGTGATTGACTCTAGCCCCAAGCGAGTCCCCTAAGCCTGTTCCTGGTCTGCTCCTAGCCGTAGTGCTAGCATTTCAGGACAGTACGGAACTCGTAAGGAAAAATAGTTAAATGATCAAATGTTTGAAATAAATCAGCCTATGAAATCTTCTTATAGGCTGTCTACAATCTTTGATGAACAACGTTGTATTAGCAGTTTGAGTAATTGAAAGATGATCACATCCAACACGTCTTTTTAAACTACACGTGTATATTAATGGGAACTGCTCTTCAAACTACCTATTATTTTGTAGTGGCCCACTTGATGGCAGGGCTGGGAAAATTGGCCAGTCCTGACCATTCATAGTCGGCCCAGGACGTGGCCAGTGGAGTCGCTGGGCCTGGATATAATGCCCGTGGCCAGCCATCAGGCCTAGTTTAGTGTCCTTGGCCCTAGCTCTACATGGTCAAGCCACCCAGCCCATTGCGAACCCTAGTTTTGGCCATCCCTAATGGCTGCAGTGTAGGCCTCAGAATGAGATTGCAGACCCGTTTTGCACATTTGACTGTGCCTGGATTTGAGTCATCTAAAAGACCATTATCCGAGTCAAGCCCAGACGAAGCTCATTAACAGGGCTGAACTTGATTCAACGGTTCGGATTACATTATGTAAGAAGTCCAAGAAGAGAAGTACTGGATTCTTCATGGGCTGGGTCATTCAGTAGGTTGGGTGAGCCAGTTTCCCCAAATATCAGGCTGGTCCACTCATTAGGTGCCTGAGGAAAATGCACGACAGGGAAATGACTAATGGTCTATATTCAACGTACATGTGGCCCATCCGGTGAGTGGGCTGGCTAGATCTTTCAGCCTTGGAGTATCAAGCATAGGCCCACAAGTGCCAAAGTGGCACACGAGCGTGATTAGACCATTCATCACGGGAGCCCTATAGTGAATATGCCCTGGCCCTAGAATTCGGGGGTGCACATTTTATCAGTTGGACCCACCATGTTTAAACACTCAGAAACTCAACTCCACTCGATGTGATCCAGCCGGGTCAGGTTTACTTGAAGACTCGATTTGATACGAGTAGGTATTTAATAATAAAATTAGAAAAAATAAATTCCACAAATAATAGACTCTTGGCCTGTTTGGTTAGGACCTGTATGATTTTCTATTTACCATGAGAAATATAAATAGATCATAATGACTTTTTCCACCATGATGTATGTGACTTATCCACATCATCCATCTGTTTTGTTTTAATAGTGCATTTTAGGGCATGAGCCCAAAACATGAGGCAGAGTTAAAACTCAAGAGGACGCCTCAGGAAACAATGATCCTAAAGACCTCCACTGTTGAAAGTTCTTTCCTACTTAGGGCCTACAATAATGTTTAGCTGTCATCTAACCTGTACGCATGGGTACACAGCTAAAGATAAAGGGAGAACGAAAATGTCAGCTTGATTCAAAAGTTCTGAGGCCCCCAAGAAGTTTTCAATGGTAAGGATTCAATTCTCAGTGTTAGTTGTGATGTGGTTCACTTGAGCTTTAGATTTACCTCATTTTTTTAGCTCATGCCCTAAATTGATAATGACAGAAGGGATGGACGGTGTGGAGAAGAAAAACATCATGGTGGGTCCCACAATTTTAAAGTTTTACTCATTAAATTAGCGACAAAAAGTTTTCGAAGGGTGGCTGGTCATCTCACCTTGGAAGCCAGCAGGAATTACCATTGAAAAATAGTTATTACCTATTTACTATGGCTTAGTAATTATGACAAATGCTTCTTGTTTGATTTAGAGACAAATTTCACCTCGACAAAAATCAGCCTTGTAACATTTGGGCCCCACCATGATGTATGTGTATGCGTTATATATCCATGCAGACCATTCATTTTTTCAGATCGTTTCAAGGCATGAGCAAAAAGATAGGGCAAATCCAAAGCCGAAGTAGACTACACCACAAAAAACAGTAGAGATTGAACCCCTACCGTTGGAAACTTCTTAGTAGTTAGAGAAATCTTAGATCTAGGACGCGGATTGCCTGCAAAATTTCGCAGGCATCTCCTGCACTCGGAATCTAGGTGGGGCCCACTGTGATGTTTGTGATAAATCTATGCCATCCAACCGTTTTCTGAGATCATTTTAGATATTGTGACAAAAAATGAACAGGATCCAAGACTCAAGTGGGCCGAAAACGTGACGATTGAACTTCCACAGTTGAAATATTCGTGGGGCCACTGAAGTTTCGAATCAAGATAATATTTGTGTTTTCAGTTCATCTCAGTAGGAATGACATTATGAACGGTATGGATGGCATATAAACATCACTGTGGACCCCATACAGGTTTCAACGGTAGAAATTTTCTTACCCACCTTTTGCTTTATTGCGGCCCTCTTGAGTCTTGGATCCCATTCATTTTTGGTCGCAACGCCTAAAATGATCTCAGAAAACAGTTGAACGGCATAGATTTCTCACAAAAATCACGGTGGGCCCCACCTAGATTCGGAGCGCAGGAGATGCCTTGCGAACCCCTTGGAGTTAACGTGAGTCTTTTTATCAAAATCTCATTGGTTGGAAATACAAAAGTAAGTTTTATTTATTTATTTATTTGTTTGTTTTTACATTAGCATGCACACCCCCACACACACTCAAGCACTCACGTACACCACAGTGGCATTTCACCACAAAGGATACTTTAACTCTGTGTTGAAACTCTTGGAGTCTACAACCCATGCATAAGGACCTCATAACATTTGTAAAGTGCCCTAGAATCTAAAACATTCCCCTCTTTCGTCACCGTGGGTGGGCCATGGCCAGAAATTTGTTGGATAAGTCTTCAAACTATGCACGAATTGGGTGCTCTGACCGGCCGGACAGTGTGACCCAAGTGCAGTTAAAAAGCTCCCCATGGAAAGTTTCTTATGTGCCTAGACCGGTCGGCCGACCGGTCGTCAATGGGCTCCGACCGGTCGGGCGACCGGTCGGATGTGAGGCAGCAACGTTGATGATCTCCCTGGATTGTTTCTGTGCAAGGCCGACCGGTCGGCTGTGCGCGCGGATTTCTTGCGTAGTTCGTAGTACTGCCCAAGGTGTTTCTATTTTCAGATTTCTTCCTATTTAAGGTGTTGTAATCCGACTTAGAAAGGTATCCTAAGGTGTCCAAGGTTTCCTATTCGTACTAGGAAGAGGGGAGAGAGTTGTGTGAGAGAGAGAGCTTGGGTTTTCTCTGTTTTCCTTGCTTGTGGGCTTTCATATCTCAGTAATCTTCTGATATTCATAGTGGATCGCTTTGTGCAATGGTTTTTTACCCGTTTTGGGGTTTTTCCACATAAAATTCGGAGTCTCTTGTGATGAATGCTTTTGTGTGATTGATTGCATCTTGTTTCTCGTTTGATTTTGCATTGCTTCACGTGTTCGGTGTTCTGCTTCCGCTGCCAGCTTTCCCAACAAGTGGTATCAGAGATAAAGTTGGGGTGGAGTAGATTCGAATCTGAGACGAGAAGATGGGATCGAGCGCAAGGTTCGATATAGAGAAGTTCTCCGGGAAAAATAACTTTGAACTTTGTAAGGTGAAGATTGAATCCTTCCTGGTTCAGCAAGGGCTTGATGGAGCTCTTGGAAAGCGACCCGAAGCTATGAAAGATGATGAGTGGACGAGACTCGACAAAAAGACAAGAACCTCAATCCTGTTAAACCTTACGGACGATGTTCTCTATCATGTCATGAAGGAGAAGACTGCGGCTGAAACGATGGCGAAGCTAAAGAAGGTTTATGCCAAGAAATCTCTAGAGAATCGCATGTACGTGTTGATGCAGTTGTTCACCTTGAGGATGGCTGAGGGAACTGAGGTGGAGGACCACCTGAGCATGTTCAATAGGCTGGTTTGCAAGTTGGTGGAGATCGATGAACCGATGAAGGATAAGTACCAAGCATGCATCCTCTTGAATTCTCTTCCAGATTCATATGAGTCGTTCAGGGACTCTGTGTGCGCAGGGAGGGAAACCATAAGCGTCGAGACCGTTATCTCAGCCCTCCAATCGAAGGCGATGATAAAGAAAAGCGGTGACATGGCTTCCCGTTATTCCTCAGAGGCACTGGTTATGAGGGAAAGAAATTCTGAGCATGGAGGATATTCGAAATCGGGATTGAGGGCCAAGGGCAAAGGTAAGTCTAAGGTGAAGTGCTGGAATTGCGGCCAGGAGGGCCACATGAGAGGGTATTGTCAGAATCCCGGGTTGAGGCAAGAGAAGTTTGGAAATTCTTCTGGAGAAGGAGCCAATACCGTAGAGGATGGTGGCAATTTTTGTGAAGTTCTGACTGTCTCTAGCAATGGATCTCACGGTAGTGAGTGGATCCTTAATTCAGGAGCTTCATGTCACGTTTGTCCTAACCAGAGTTCATTCACGACATACAGGGAGTATGGTAGAGAATCGGTGTTTGTGGGCGATGGAGTCGCTCATAAGGTTATGGGTATTGGTACTGTGCACATCAGGATGTTCGATGGAGTCGAACGAGTCCTGGAAGATGTGAAGCACGTTCCCAAGATGAAGATGAATGTGATTTCTCTTGGTGCACTCGAGGCAAAAGGGTGCTTGTTTATCGGCCGTGATCGTTATTGTAAAGTGATGAAGGGAGCACTCGTGTGTATGAAGGCACGGAGGTGTGGCCATCTTTATATGTTGATGTGGAGCACAATTCATGGTGGAGCTGCGGTAGAGGCAGCGAGATCCACGGTTGCTCATATGTGGCAAGTGCCCAAGGGCCACATGAAAAGAGAAAAAAAGGGCATGAATTTGCAAGGATAGGGTCGATGGTGGCACGAGAAGTGGTGGAGCTATGATTGAAGATGAGACGACGTTGCGAGGATGGTGTTTAATTCGACATTTGAAGCCTCGGTGGAGATTGTGGGATAAGTCTTCAAACGATGCACGAATTGGGTGCTCCGACCTGTCGGCCGACCGGCCGGACAGCGTGACCCAAGTGCAGTTAAAGAGATCCCCACGGAAAGTTTCTTATGTGCCCAGACCGGTTGGGCGACCAATCGGATGTGAGGCAGCAACGTTGATGATCTCCCTGGACTGTTTCTGTGCAAGGCCGACCGATCGGCTGTGCGCGCGGATTTCTTGCGCAGTTCGTAGTATTGCCCAAGGTGTTTCTATTTTTGGATTTCTTCCTATTTAAGGTGTTGTAATCCGACTTAGAGAGGTATCCTAAGGTGTCCAAGGTTTCCTATTCGTACTAGGAAGAGGGGAGAGAGTTGTGAGAGAGAGAGAGCTTGGGTTTTCTCTGTTTTCCTTGCTTGTGGGTTGTCATATCTCTCTAATCTTCTGATATTCATAGTGGATCGCTTTGTGCCATGGGTTTTTACCCGTTTTGGAGTTTTTTCACGTAATATTCAGAGTCTCTTGTGGTGAATGCTTTTGTGTGATTGATTGCATCTTGTTTCTCATTTTATTTTGTATTGCTTCACGTGTTCGGCGTTCCGCTTCCGCTGCTGGCTTTCCCAACAAAATTCTGACCAATTATGTCAGATTCACTCATCGAATGCAGACTGCTGCTCACTTTGTTTCAACCATCCAGTTGGGCCACCAATTCTGTTTGCCTGTGATCGGACATTCAGGATCACATGCCATTTTCACCATATGATGTATCACTGCACATTGCCCATTCGTGATAAAAACGCGATATTAAAAAAACTTGCCTTTTTTTTTTTTTTTTTGGCTCGCTACAGCTTCAAAGGCTGGACTCGGCCCTATATATGTTGAACAATGAAAGCCCAGCTAAAAATCCTGCCTGTTTTGGCTCGTTACCCCCACCCAACCCTTTTAAGTTACATCACAATGTTAGCCACCCCTACCATGGGAATCGATGCCATAACCTCAGTGTTGAAACGAGGCAATGTTCACTCAGCCTGCCACTTGAGCTATGGACCTGGGTGTACCAGACTCAGGCTTATGTTGAAAGATGCAGCCCAGCTAAAAATCTTGCCTGTTTTGGCTCGCCATATTGTTGAGCTGGACTTGAGCTTATGTTGAACAATACGGTCCAGTTATGACAGAGCGCGGCTCAGCCCTAACCCAGCCCACTGGCCACTAAGAGTGAGCGCACGTACTACATCTTAGCTGGTCCCGCGGACCACTAACTGTACTCACTGGTCAATTACTTAAACCTCTGCGATTTGGTTAGATTCATTATTGCAAGAACGTGGCCTTTATGATTAAACATTTTAAGAGAACCGATCGTCCATACAGTCAAGTGCACCACTACTTGTGGTGGTGCACCATCTTTCTCACTAATTTTCCACTTCTATACGACGTCTGTACCATGAAAAATGTATAAAACCCGATTAAAATCACCATTCTCGGAAATTGGGTTGATCCAGTCATATGGAGGGCTACACCTTTATGTTGAGACTAGCCGTCAGTTGATCATTGATTTCTTCCGTGTGGGCCATTATTTTATCGCACCGCCCAGAATTTTTATCTTCGTAATCTTCATGGTGAGATGTACTGTTTACATGGTATGGATTTTATACGTACATGTGGCATTCTAGCAGGAAGGAAGGTACGGCTCCACAAGTTGTTTTTCCTACTTCTCACATTTTAAATCTACAATTAAAGCGGGATCGCATTAATGGAAAAAAAAAAAAAATGAAGGGGCATTCCCTCTCTTTAGAGACGATCAGATTCACATGCAAAATTTTATGTTAACTTGACACACAAGGGTTTTTTTATGTTCTACTTTTTTTAAACACACGCACCCACATGCGCACTCACCCGCACTCATACTGTAGTGGGATTTCACCACCTATGCTACTTGAACCCCATACCTCATGTTGAAACTTCTGGGAGTCTATCACCAAGGCAAGGATAAAATCCCAAATCGCAAAGTTTTAAGTCTACCACTTAAGTATCACGTGAGTGAACCATCAAAACAGTGAAAATGGTGGACCATACCATGAAGATTGCCTGAACTGAAAATTAGAACAATCAGCACATCATGTGCACATGAAACATAGGTCCTTATTCATTCCTCAGTGGTAGACTTAAGTTTCAACATGAGGTCATGGGCCATTGTAGTAAAATCCCTATGTGGTGGAGTAAAACTGATAAAAAAAGCATTCGCTTAGTCAAATAATCAGCAGTGCATTAATTTCAATAGTGTAGCTGCCTGATGAATGGACCATCCTCTTTTGGTCCAGGTGAGTCTTTATGATATAGCAAGCATTTTACAAGCCCTGGTTGTAAACTTAATGGAAGCTAAAGACTCTCACATTCAGTTTCTCTTTTGATAGAATATTAGTCATGCTCATGCGCTCAGAAATTGAACAGGAGGCCCATGGTATACTCTGGAAAGTTGTAACCCCAATATGCTGTCCGGATCGAATTGACAGGTCATGAGCCTAAAGTTGGATTGATGTAATGGTCTTAACCTCTAGTTAGGTGTCCACCAATTATCAGTTTGATAGGTATTTCAAAACCTTGTCTCATCCCCACCACGTATGAGAAAGTGAAGAAAAATTTATTTGTAAAACATTCTTTTCATAAGACATGTGAATGTGTTATACTATGCCCAATTTTATATGTGCACGTGAGTATGGCACATGCACACTTTGTACTTGCGCACACTGAGGGAATCACCACCCGACGGACCTGATCCAGTCCTTTGCTTAGAGACTTGATCCATTGAATGTGGCCCACTCATCATAAGGCCATTTCCATAGGCGTGCCTCCTCCAACAGGCCCATCTCAATGGCTATGTTGCGCCTCGTATGATGCATCTCATTAATTGTGGCGTTTTAATTTTTAATGAACAGTTTTTCCTCTTTATAAATAAAGGGTTTTCTAGAATGAAAAAATACACAATAAAATTAAGAACCCTAGTATTTTTCTTTTTTGAAAAATCCATTTCTCTCTCTCTCTTTCATTAGGCATTCGAAGGAAGAATAAGGTGTAGTGGTGTTGGAATTTTCTCTAGACTTATGGATGCTGGAAAAGTCTAATAGTCTGGGACTAGTATCCCGAATATAGCACATTAATTGGGAGCTTTTGCACCGGTCGAAATAGTTTGAAGGGGGCGAACTACCTCAAAGAGAATGATTTTGTTCGTACCTCATGTGAACGGCTGATTGACTATGTATTCATCATACAATTAGGCATGGAGTTCCATATTATTTACTATTCAATTATTTCCTGCAACTGTTTGCTGGAAGTTTCAACATCACATGCATGCTAGGTACAGTTTCTAAAGTAGATGCATATGAACCCTCAGACTCAATCAGAGTAGAAAAAAAATGATTAACCCAGCCCCTTAAAACAACTTAATAAATCCTGCCCAAAATATGGGGACTGCGCATATGATCTCTATCTAATGTAGGACCCACGAGGTCTGTATGACATCCAACTTGTCGGGATCTCACGAATGTGAAGATCTTCCTATGCCAAAATCATGTCAATCCAAGCGTAGGGGCGCACATGCTTATTTTGACTTCTTCTTCTTTTTTTTTTTTTTTTTTATATTTCTATTTATTTATTTACGTTTTGTGCTTGCTAATTGATTTGTGGTGTGACCCACTAGATGATTGGATGTAGCTGGCCCAATAATAGCTCTTATGGATCTCAAGATCCATAAGAGCTATTATTGCCCTGTGCATTGACGGATGGAAAAAGGAAGCTGGTCGGATGCTCCTGTTGCATAAATGCCCACTTGCCATGTGCTTATCACATGTAAACCGTCCAACAGATTGGTCCCGCTGTGAAAATCACCTGACGTAAAACTCAATCCAATCTACATTCACTGGGACATAACGTAGAGAACAATGGACTGCCACCAATATGAACCAAATAACTACGACTGAAGCTTCGACATGCATGGTAAATCACGGTCCTCTCTCCACCCAACAACCTGCATTTTACAGGAACGTGTATCAACTTCAACACCTAATTCAATCCTAATTTCAACCATACCCTGATGAAGTAACTCCGTGGGGGTAACTTGTGCGGTACACCAACGGGGACAATGTAAAATTCCTACTGAAACCTCTACCTGTCTGCGTTTTGAATCAGGCTGATTTTTGTATCTTCACTTCATCCTGGTGAGTTGCATTTGATTAGCGGATTTGAAGAAAGGCACACACTATGGTAACCCTACGCACAAACCTGTGGTTGGTATCCAATGCGGATTGTTCCCTTTGGTGTTGCCCACCAGAGTTGTCAGCTGATTTTTAGCCCCCTTGCTTTGAATCGAGAATAGAACAGAGAGGATTTTACATATACAATTGGTGGGCCCCAAAGAGCTTGGGTGCTCTAGGATGAAAAAAAATTTGCTACACCCCTGCTTGCGTACGCTACATATGCGTAGATCTCTCTTTCTTTTTTCTTTTTTTACACACACCCACACCCACACATCCCCCCCCCCCCCCCCCCCCCCCCCCATGAGAACTCAATCCGTCCCAATGTTGAAACTCCTCAGAAGCTACCACTGAGCCATGAATGGAGACCCGACATATGCGTAGATCTCAGCCCTGAGTGAACTCCTTATCTTGAGGGAATTTTAATGTTGTGAGTCTCACTCTCCTCTCTCTCTCTCTCTCTCTCTCTCTCTCTCTCTCTCTATATATATATATATATATATATATATATATATATATATATATATATATATATATATATATATATATATATATATATGCAATGGCAAGCAACAGACGAGGATTCTCCCGTGAAAAGCCTCCCACAGGAACCTATTGTTGAAAAAGTTTGTTTTGAAAACAATTTTAAAAGAAAAAAATGTGCGTTTGGTTTTTGTCCCATATCGGATGGAAGAAAGGATTTTTACCTCTTTATAAGTAGGGTGTTGTGCACCTTACTTATTTATGGTGGAAGAGATGGAGAATGGTGGCTTGCATGTTCCAGTGCGAAACACTAGAATACCGCGCACGCGAACGGGCTCGGTCTCGGACTCGGTCTCGGGCTCGGGCACGGGCTCGGGCTAGGTGCGAGGGCGTGGGCACATGAGGCAGTTTGGCTGTAGAGGCGCTAGTGGCGCACTTGGCACTTCGCACATACGCAGATGGGTAGCGACCTCGCGGACCAGAGCTAGACTGGTACGACAGAGGCTAGGTAGTAGATCAGGTGGCTGGGTTCGGAATAGAGGAGGTGCTGTGGGTGGGAGGTCTGACAGAGAGACCTCTCTGCTTTTTTATAGAGAGCTGCAGGGCTAATTAGAGAGACCTGTGTAACTGCTCATGCAGTAACGGTCCATACCATGCAATAACAGCTGCATGTGGCTAGCCCAACAGTCAGAAACAGCTAGCCATTGAGTCTAAACAGCCAGCATGCAGGTACATAACTCCCACATGCACAACAGTCAGAAACTGCCATAAACGGCTAGTTTCTCATAACAGCCAGAAAACGGCTAGTGCCATTATGGCTCTGGACCAAAACTGCCAGCCACCCTTACCTATATAAACCGGACAGGTCTGGTTAATTCCAACACAACAACAGCAATCACAACCATCACTACTGAATTAGCACCCATCCGAGTCTATTAGCCTCTCAGTTTGGTTGATTCAAACCAAGCTACTTAGACCAGCGTAGTGGTCTACTGCTGCAAGAAGAAGACCTCCATTCTTTTTCTCTCTTTCTTTTTCTTTATCTACCAGAGTGTGTTACTGAGTTCCATAGTAGTTCCTTCGTTTTTCCTGAACGCAGAACCACATAAGGCTCGTCGTATCCTAGAAGCAATCCGCCTGCAACCTATCAGCAGACTCAAAATAATTTGAGTAGGAGCGAATTACGCTTTAAGGACAGCTTGTTTTTTCACGTGCTTCAGCTTGTCCTTATTTCTCGATTTTTCCAATTAACGTAAATTTTAAGATCAGAAATTTTTCTACAATCTTAAAACGTAATTTTTCTGATATGGAAACCGAAGGGGTATCATCAATCAAACTAATGAACCAGGATCCGATTCGTCTGGACCGGTTCGATGGAACCAATTTCACCAGATAGCAGGATAAGATAAAGTTTCTGCTTACGGCGTTGAAGATATTCTATATCTTAGACCCGAACTTAAAGCCGCTTCCTCCAGCTACTAATACAGACACGACTGAGCAGATCAACGCACGCATCAAGAGAGAAGAAGATAATCTGCTGTGTCGAGGACACATTCTAAACACACTATCTGATTGTCTGTATGATCAATACATCAGAACTGAATCTGTCAAAGAAATTTGGACCGCTCTCGAGTTCAAATTCAAGACCGAAGAAGAAGGTACGAACAAATATCTAATAGCTAGCTATTTCGACTACACCATGGTAGATAACAAATCGTTGTTAGCCCAAATCGAAGAACTACAGCTAATTGTTGGCAAAATTAGTACCCTATAAATTGATATCCCTGAAGCTTTCCAAGTCGGGGCTATTATCGCAAAATTGCCCCCGAGTTGGACAGAATACAGGAAGAAACTGCTACATAAAACCGAGAATTATTCACTGGAACAAATCCAGAAACATATCCGAATAGAGGAAGAATCCTGAAACCGTGAAAAGAAAAATGGAAATGAGAATTCCTCATCCAAAGTGCAAGTAGTAGAAAGTACCCAAAACAAGAATCCCGAGAAAAACGGTTCCCTGAAACCCAATAAAGGGAAATTCAAGAAATCACAGAAGAAGAACGGAAAGTTCAAAGGCCCTTGCCATGTCTGTGGGAAAACCGAGCATTACGCTCGAGTATGCCGTATTCGAAAATTGAAGAATGAGGCAAGTGCAGTTGAAGAAGACATGGTTGCCATGATCACTGAGGTAAACATGATCTAAGGCAAAGTACCCGGTTGGTGGTATGATACAGATGCCACAGTCCATGTAAGCTATGACAGATCAGCCTTCAAGACTTATGAGGACGTGACCGATGGTCAAGAGGTCCAAATGAGTAATGAAGTCCGATCGAAAGTCATAGGCAAAGGAACCGTGGAACTAGTCTTTACCTCTGGAAAGAAAGTGATCCTAACTAATGTACTGCATGTCCCTGACATGAGACGAAACTTAGTTTCTGGGGATCTTCTGGGAAAACCTGGAATACAGGAAGTGTTTGAGTCGGAAAAACTGATTCTATCCAAGAATGAAAATTTTATTGGTAAGGGATATGCTTGTAATGGGATATAAAATTTTCTTTGAATGAAAGTAGCCCTTCTGCGAATATGATTGAATCTGTAGCATTGTGGCATGGTAGATTAGCACACATAGGTTATAGTACCTTAAAATTCATGTCTAAGAATGGCTTAATCTCATACACAGATAGTCAAAATGACAAATGTGAAGTGTGCATTAGGTCCAAATTTATAAAGAAACATTTTTCTAGTGTTGAAAGATTATCTCAAATATTGGACCTAATACACACTGATATCTATGAGTTAAATGGCATTCTTACACGTAGAGGAAGAAGATACTTTATAACCTTCATCGATGATTGCTCCAGATATGTACATGTATATTTTCTAAAGAATAAAGATGAAGTACTCAGCATGTTCAAAATATATAAAACAGAAGTGGAAAACCAACTAAATAAGAAAATTAAAGTTCTTTGTAGCGACAGAGGAGGAAAGTATTTTTCAAATGAATTCTCTAACTTCTGTGAAGAACATGGCATAATACACCAATGCACTGCGCCGTACACGCGCACGGGCACGGGCTCGGTCTCGGTCTCGGACTCGAACTCGGACTCGGTCTCGGTCTCGGGCTTGGGCACGGGCTCGGGCTAGGTGCGAGGGCGTGGGCATGGGAGGCATTGTGGCTGTAGAGGCGCTAGTGGTGCACTTGGCACTTCGCACGTGCGCAGATGGGTCGCGACCTCGAGGACCGGAGCGAGACTGGTGCGAGTCGCGGTGCGACAGAGGCTAGGTAGTAGGTCAGGTAGTTGGGTTCGAAACAGAGGAGGTGCTGTGGATGGGAGGTCTGACAGAGAGACCTCTCTGCTTTTTATAGAGAGCTGCAGGGCTAATTAGAGGGACCTGTGTAACTGCTCATGCAGTAATAGTCCATACCATGCAGTATCAGCTACATGTGTCTAGCCCAACAGTCAGAAACGGCTAGCCATTAAGTCTAAACAGCCAGCATGCAGGTGCATAACTCCCACATGGACAACAGTCAGAAACTGCCATAAACGGCTAGTTTCTCACAACAGCCAGAAAACGGCTAGTGCCATTATGGCTCTGGACCAAAACTGCCAGCCACCCTTGCCTATATAAACCGGACAGGTCTGGTTCATTCCAACACAACAATAGCAATCACAACCATCACTACTGAATTAGCACCCATCTGAGTCTATTAGCCTCTCAGTTTGGTTGATTCAAACCAAGCCACTTAGACCAGTGTAGTGGTCTACTGCTACAAGAAGAAGACTTCCATTCTTTTTCTCTCTTTCTTTTTCTTTATCTGCCAGAGTGTGTTACTGAGTTCCATAGTGGTTCATTCGTTTTTGCTGAACGCAGAACCACATAAGGCTCGTCGTATCCTGAAAGCAATCCGCCTGCAACCTATCATCAGACTCAAAATAATTTGAGTATGGGCGAATTACGCTTTAAGGACAGCGTGTTTTTTCACATGCTTCAGCCTGTCCTTATTTTTCGATTTTTCCAATTAACGTAAATTTTAAGATCAGAAATTTTTTCCACACCTCTTGCAAGGAAAAGCTAGCAGGCCCACCCTAATATGTGTTAGATATATAGCCCGTCCATTTGTTTTTTTCAGATTATGTTAGAACATGGTCCAAAAGATGATACAGATCCGAAATTCAAGTGGGCTGCAAAAGACAAAATAGTGAGGATTGAATGTCCATGTTGAATCATTTGTGGGGCTACATAAGCTTTGGGTCAGGCTAATATATGTTTCTAGTTCATCTCAATAAAAATGACCTTATGAATGGTATAGATGGCATATAAACACCACAGTAGACCCAGATAGATTTCAACGGTGGGCATTTCCTTACCTGCTTATTTCCTGCAGTGCAGCCCATTTGAGTTTAGGATCTGCCTCAATTTAGCCCCCATAACCTAACATGATATGAAAAAATGGATGGACAAGATGGATATCTCACAAACATCATGGTGGGCCCCGCCTAGCTCTCCGGTACAATGAAGTTCCTGCCAAAGTCTTACCCGGTGAATCTGCGGACGTGGATTGCCCACTGACGCCGTCAATGGCTAGTAACTACTGATGGTACTCAGTGGGCCCCCACCATGATGTATGTGTTTTATCCGCACTGTCTATCTAATTTTCCATAATATTTTATGGCATATGTGCCAAAAATGAGGTGGATCCAAATCTTTGAGGACCACATCATATAGGAAATTGTGGTAATTGAACGCCCACCATTAAAAACTTTTTGGGCACAAAAGATTAAATATTTATGGGCCAAAAAGGTTTTGAATTAGGTTATATTGATGTTTTCAGCTCATGCCAATAGAAATGACATTATGAACGATATGTATAGCATATAAACATCACTGTAGACTAAGAAATGTTTCAATGGTAGGAATTTCTCTTACCACATTTTCCTTTAAAGCAGCCCCCTTGAGCCTGGAATCTGGCTTTTTGGTCTCACGTCCTAAAATGAGCTCACAAAATGGATGGACAGGATGAATTTCTCACAAATATCATGGTAGGCCTCACTTAGGTCCCCAGCTCAGAACTTCAGGAACTTCCTACGAAAGGCTTTTTGTAGGAAATTAGTGTCCGTTGCTTGCTAAATAGGCCCCTTTAGATACTAAGTTCACTCACGGCTAGGATTCATGCATATGTAGTGTAGCATAGAAGCCATAAGTGTAGCAAAAGTTTTCTCTTTCAGTACACCTGCGCAAAACAGGCGTCTGAGATGATTCTGATCCCTGTAAAACTGTAAAACACAACGTTTTACCGTCACCTCCCTGTCACGCCACGTGAATTGCACGTGATGGTCTTACCAGTAATAAAACTCCTACCAACCAAAGAAAAAGGTAAGCATTAAGCTTCCCTCATCTTTGATTTGACTCCAAAACCACATAACACATTCCATTCCCTTCCCTTCTAAGATAAGATTACAAAAATTACAAAACGACCTCCGCCTTTTTTTATAATTATAAATAACTCCCTCTCACAGCATCTACGTACACACTGAAAATGAAAATTACACCCTTCTGTATGCGTTGGGCTGATTTCAAACAGGAGCTTCAACAAGGCAGGGCCCACTTTAAGGACGGCTTGGATCTAAGAGAAAATAATGGAAAAGCTAAAAGATGCAGCGGAGGTAGTGCATGAGATGGTATCACGTGTTAGACCACAGCCATTTAGGTCCATTGATTTTGATGTTGATGGATCGCCTAGAATCATATTAGATGAGCAACATGGCGTGGCCCACCTTTTGCACGGGCTGCGCCGCAAAACTCTGGTGCAGATGCAGCTGATCATTTCTCTTGAGGCCTACAGGTTTTCATTGCCATAGACCCGAATAAATAAATAAAAAAAAAGTACAAGAGAATGAAGTGTACAAATACAATTTCCAAAATCAATCAGAGCGCAGGGAAGTCTTCAATTTCCCAAATTAACGAAGGTAGCTGCTGACTGCCTATATCAATTCCCGAAAATAAAATAAAATAAGAGAAAAGTTAGATACTCTGCTAGATTGTGATGGATGATACAAAGGCACTTAGACATTACACAAATTGTACAATTAATTTAAATTAAACTGTCCAAATTATGGTTTCCTGATTAGGCTTACTTGATTATCTGTCTAATAGATCGATGGCCATTTATCCGACTATTAAAATGAAAAGTTACCCTGCAGTGGTGTGAAGACTGTGGGACCCACCATGACGTATGTGTTTTATCCAAACCGTTCATCTGTTTTTCTCAGCTCATTTTGGAGCATGAACCGAAATTGAAAAATAACCAAAGTCTAAGCGGACCACACCATAGAATACGGTGGGAAGAATGACGTCCACCATTGAAACCTTCCCAGGACCAATGTGATGTTTATTTGTCTTTTCAAATTTTAGTCTCATTCCTTAAAATGAGTTGAAAAAAAAGATGGACGGCGAGGATAAAACACATACAATGCGGTGGGGCCCACAGAGTCTTCACGTCACAGAAAAGGGTAGGGTGAGTGCCTCACAACACAAACCGCGTTTGGCCATGATGGTCAACCAAAGGTAAATGCACTCGGCGAAGTCCTGCCCTAATTTTAAATTAACATTTTTTGTTTTTCTATATTTTCAATTTCATGAGGTGAAAAGAAATAAGTCCAGCCAGCTGGACCTAACAGGTTGTGCCACAGTCCATCCATTATCATACGAGCGAATATTGGCTGTTCTAGTCTTCAAAAATTACTGGACACATTTGCGAATCGAACACATTGATTGTACAAATGTAACCATCCGGTTTTTTACCTGTTCACTTTGGACCGTTAATGAATTTCCTTTTAACTCTACATTTGATGCTCATCGGTTGGATATATAAGATCGTCTGAACGGTGGGATTTCAGGGCTGTATTCTACTCACAGTGGGACCCAATTTGGCTAGTGACCCCAACACCAGCCAGGTAGCTGGTGTCAAAGCTCTGTGGGCCCCACCATGATGAATTTGTTTTATCCAACTCCGTCCATCCATCATTTTTCGATCTTATATTAGGGCAGGAGCCCAAAAAATGAGAAAGATCCAAATCAGAGGTGGACCACAAATACAGTTAAACCCTATTGATGGAACGCCTAAGGCTCACTGTAGTGTTCATTTGCCATCCAACCTGTTGATAAGGTCTCACACAGACCTGGATGAAGCGAAAAGAGAAATATCAGCTTGATCCAAATCTTCTATCACCAAAAAAAACTTTTCAAAGGTAAGCGTTCAATTTCCACTGTTTCCTGTGGTCTAGTCCAACTGAGTTTTGGCTCTGCCTATTTTTTGCATCATGCCCCAAAATGATCTGGGAAAATGGATGGACGGCCTGGATAAAAACACATACATCATGGTGGGCCCGCATAGCTTTGACACCAGCAACTTGGGCTAGTGTTCGGGTCACTAGCCAAACCGCGTCCGTCCAGATTGGCTGGATTTCAACTTCTTCCAAAAAAATATTATAAAACGAAGAGAAGATAGCATGCTTGGTAATCCCACGCCCACGCCCACGCCCACGAAGCATCGTTGCTCAGCATACGCGGCAACCAGGGACGCGTGGAAGACATCTGAGCATTTCATGACGTGGCCCACTGTACTGTTGATAAAAGCAAAAAAAAAAAATAATAATAATAATAATAAAGCTAGACCGTCCGCTCATCAAAATGTACCGTCCAAGTAAAAGAAAGAACAATAGCCGGGGACCGTCCACACTCAACACAAGTGTGACCTGAGATTTTTGCGCCCAGTCATCCTCACCGTTAGGCGCAACTATACACACGGTCAGATGTCCATATGAAGACACGTGTTAAAGATGACGATGAGAGAGAAGGGCGTGCGGGGCTAAGCAAACCTTCAAAAACCAAACAAACAAACAAACGGTTCTTTCACCCAAAGTAAAACCACCACAAGAGGAAAGGAAAAGAACATGAGCAAAAGGCCGGTACTCAACAGACTACTATAAAGTGGAATCATAGACCCCAGCTGGGCCATGTGGATCATTGCGAGAACCCCCTTAACGAGGTGGGGTCCACAATCGATAAGTCAGGAGCAGTCCTGTCAAAATCATCCTCACCATTCGAAAAACGAACTTTAATGAACACCACCAACTACTCTTATGATTTTATCTGTGTCCATAGATCGAACGGCTATGATCAGTCATCGTAATTAATACTTTTAAGATACCTAATCCATCGTGATTCCAACCTCTTGAACCGTTCCGATCGCTAATACGAATGACCAAACTAGAGGACTACGAACTCACTTCAGTAGCCCGCGGACTATAACATCGAGCCTCACAGAATAGTTCCAGTTTCTTTCTAATATCTATTGACTAAACATGTGGTTAAACGTTAATACATGCGATTATCCATCCAAACGACAACAAAAAACAGATGAGAAAATTAAAAAAAATATATCGAAGGAGAAAAATAATCCAAGAACACCCACAACACGAAAAAAAATGCGCTGATGAATGCAAAAAAGCAAAACAAAAATTCCCCATTCCTTCTCTTCTTTCACTTCACTCAAAGAAAGAAAGGAAGAAAAGAAAAGAAAAGAAAAAGAGAATTAAAGGGGAAAAAAAAAACCCATGAAACTCTTCTCCTCTTCACTCTCTTGATTCCTTTTTTTTTTTTTTTTTTAAGAAGAAGAAGAAGAGCCGTTGATAACAGGATGGGCATTGGTTCTAATACTGCTATCATCAGCTGGGTCAACATTATTATTATTACTAATAATACTAGTATTAATATCCATACTACTGCTAATATCTCTCTTAAGAAAAGTGTTCTTGTTGTTGTGCATCCAAACCTTGAAAACACCTTTTCCAACTCCAATCTCTTTGCAGAATTCCTCCACAGATTCTTCGTCCTGCTTCTGCATTCTCCACCCCAACTTCTCCGAGAAGGCGTGCATCTTCTCCTTCTGCTCCTTGCTGAATTTCGTCCGGAACCGCTTACGTCCCATCGACGACGATGATCGGTTCGTGCCGGGAGTTGTTGCGTGGGCATTGGCAGCATCGCTAGGCCCGACCGACAACCCGGTGCTCAACGCAAGCAGCATCTGCGGTGCGGAAGACAGGTATGGAGGTGGAGAATGGGAATTCGGGCGTTTTGGGGGGAATTGGATCGATGGGGGAATGTGGACGTGGAAGCCTGTGTCGTCGTCGTTGTCGTCTTCGTCGTCGCGGCGGTGGAAGTTTCGGTGGCAGCCGCACGCGGCGCATTTTAGCGAGGTGGGGTCAGAGGGGGAGGAGAGAGGTGATGGCATGAACTCGCAGCAGCCATCAAGGGCGTGGACGCCGAGGGCCGCGGCGTGGTTCCTCAAGCACTCCCTGTATTGGGTTTTGGCGGGAGGGGGGTGGTGCCGCTTGAGTGCGCCGTTGGTGAAGGATAAGGGCTTGGGCCTGGAGAGCGGCGAGGGTGTCTCCGTTTCCGAGGGTTTGGATGTCAGCTCCATAGTAGTGGTGGTGGTGGTGTTGGAGGAGGAGTTTGCAGGAACATTTAGGGTTAGGGTTTCGTTTTGGGGAGCTGATGGGTTTCTTAGGGTTAGGGTTTTGGTGGGTGGATCTTTGTTTCCATGGCTGCAAACGGTCGGATGGTGAAGAACATTGGCAGATGAGAGAGAATGAGGAGAGATGATGTGTTTTGATTGTGGATGATGGGTTTGGGTAAGAGAATGGTGAGCATCGGATCTAAACCACACGATCTAACCTGAGTTCTGATCTCGGGTTGAAATTCTAACCCAGATTGGTTAACTGTTCTAATAAATATCTGCCGCGAAGGCACTGAGTTCGTGATGACGCGTTCGGTGAGTCAACCAAGCTGAGTCAGTAACTGCCACCCGACCTGACCCTAGGAGCAACGTACGTTTTGTTAAAGACTCTTCTGTAACGGTTGATCCTGTAACCGATTTTGGGGTTGGATCCAATGGCCTAGGATGCACGGGAGCAACCATGCATCAATGTCGTTGGTTGTACTCGTGGCACACTTGAATGAAATCGGTTCCGTTTATTCTATTGGTCAAAAATGAATGGGTGAAAACCACATCCTGGGCGTGGATCCAATGGCATACAGATGGGCACCAATGGATAGGATTAGCAAGAAAGAAAAAAAAAATCACTTTTCATGGCTCGAATAGTCTGATCACGACAACATTTTAGCTTGAGTGTAATCAATGGTAGAGATGAACGGTTGGGATCATCGTATGCCTGCTATATTTATCCTACAAGATAGGGAGCTAGGCATGAATAGTCGGTGCTACACCAGTTTAAGTGGGCCACGTCGTTGTTACCAGCTAATTCTTGGACGTATGTGTAGATTATCTGCCCTAAATCAAGCTGGCCCACTCATCAGATGAGCCGCTTTGTACGGACGCAATGGGAGGCTAAAGAAAGCAGGAACAACAATGAGTGTACACATGGGAACACGTTGTGCTACCTGATGAGTAGACCGACTTGATCTTTCAGCACAATAGTTTGAATGCCTAGACATATGTAGACACGTCCAAATGGGCCTACATTACTTTATCCCCAGTCGTCCCAAGGCAACCGGATCTAAGCCATAAATGGATCGTTTCTCTTCCCATGTGCATCAGCTCTACCACCGAGCAGGGCACGTTGGGATGGGAACATGCAGCAGATTACCCACAGAAATAGAGAGTGCAAGCTAAAATGTGGACGGGGATTTAGTACTCTGTTCCCTTCACCGATGATGTAAGTAGGATTTGATTGTACGGTATAATACTTTTGTTAGAGATATGCCCATATAATGCATATTTGGAAGTTATTCGGTTTAATGTGTACATTATAAGTTATTATTTCCCACATCAAACCATCATCCAATCAAATCTCATTACATTATGCTACACTCACATCAGTAAACATAGGCTACTATAGCCGGTAAAAATAGGGACACCATAAAATCTGCATAAATGCAGTAAGAAAGGCAGGTCAGGTGCTGAAGAAGAGGTGGTTCATACCTACCTGTAAAGAAAGAGAGAAAGAAGGGTGGATAAAGCTACACAAAGAGTAGAGGAGCTGGGCTACGCACGCCCAAACCCAAACTACTCAGTATACAAAATTTTAAATACTAGAAATAGGGCTAGCAATGGGATGGACTTGAGCTTAGCCAGGCCAACCTTAGTCCTACCTTGGTCAAGGTTGAAGATTAATAAAATTCCCATTTAGCACTTAAATGTTGATGTATAACGAGGACCCCCTGATAAAGGGCGAGGATCAAGCACATTTCTTTCACAACAAGGCCGGAAGAAGATCGGGAAGAAGCTTAAGAAAATCAACATCATCGATTGATTGATCGTCCCAATTGATCGATAAAAAAATCTAGAATTTAGTTCAAAGAGTTCACTGGACAAATTTAATTTGCAATTGTCAATCGATTGACCGATTGAAAATTGCACCAAAATTCCATATTGGTATCTGAACTCCCCTGGACACTTTTGGGCCCATTCGATCAATCAACCAGTTTGACGGATTTGTACAAACTTGTGCGATTTTTCTAATTTCCTTCCTTATTTGTTTAGGATTTTTTTATTTGGTTTTAGGGTTTTATTTTAGGTTAATAAACTCGTTTAGACTCGTTATTCATGCAATCTCTCATATTATCAATAAAATTTCATACTTTTTTCTCATCTCGTGGATTCGAGATTTGTCTCATGGATTCGAGAAAGCTTTGGTGGATTCTAGAGAGCTTTCTACTTTCAAGGTAGTTATCCCCTGAGGAAGACGATGATCAACCTCATCACATTCCTCCATGTCTCAATTAGGATTAGAGCGAGGTCTTTCTCTCGGATCGATAGCAACTAACAAAGTTTTGGACAACAAGCTCATGGACAATGCTCCAGGGGATCATCATCTCACAGCGGTGGCTTTCGAGACGTCACTTTAATACCACCCCGTATGCAAGGGCCACATGCTACCCTCGACCACATCACAGAGGCACTAATATCACACCGTATTTAGGGTGGCAATCAGCGTCCGTTAATCGCAAAACAATGTAATCAAGTCGTTTGTAGGGCGATTCACCACCGGCGTTCTCGACGGTGAATCACAGGGCCACGCCTATCAAAGCAAGTTCCAGCGATGAGGACGTCAGCTATGTGATTGCCCATTAGCCCATACATGGTGACGATCAGGTGGATCAATCGGATCGATATTTCAAGGTTAAAGTCGACCTCCGATGCTTCAACGGTCAATTACATATTGAAGAATTCTTAGATTGGCTATCGGAAGTCAAATGATTCTTGAAGGCCGATGATTCAATGTGATGTAATTAATTATAGTTTGTGTGAACTCGTCAGATGAAGGAGACTGAAGCGTATGAAACGTCTCCTACATGTGCAGTTCCTACTAAGCGACTACGATCAAGTATTGTTTCGACAATACCAAAATTGCTGACAAGGGAATCGACCAGTGCAAGAGTACCCTGAGGAGTTATAGCGATTGGTGGCACGAAACGACTTGATGAAAACAGAATCGTAGTAGGTCGCTCGATTCATCAACGGGTTGCGGATGCTGATTCAGGATTAGGTCTAGATGCATCTTGTCTAGACGATAGATGAAGCAGTTAAATTGGCTACAAAGGCCGAGATGCAGCTTAAGCAGTTCAATGCTCGGGCCTATCCTACAATATAGGCCCCCACAAAGGGTCCTTCGCAAGACAAGTCCCACACCAATGGGAAAACACCTATTGGGGAGCATCCTCCGCAGTTCAATGCTCGGGCCTATCCTACAATATAGGCCCCCACAAAGGGTCCTTCGCAAGACAAGTCCCACACCAATGGGAAAACACCTATTGGGGAGCATCCTCCACCTCCCACACCCTTGATCCGAGGTTCGAGGAGCGGTCTATCGAGACCCCAACGTGCAACAATAATTGCTCCTAAGTCCGAGCCGGGTTCTGAATTCCTACAGTCAGTCAAGCCCTTACCACTGCTACCATTGTGGCCAATCAAGTCATTTGTCTAACGCGTGTCCTCTGCGACAAGTGGCTAATCTAGCCATCACTATTGAAGGTGTTGGAGATGCAAAGAATGACCTAAAGCTAGAAGATTCTAAGCATGCCTAGTATGAAAGAGTTAAATGGACCCCCAAAGATCAGGGTGTGTCCCTGGTCGTGCAGAGGCTATTGTACATACCGGAGGTGGAAATTAATTCTCAACGCCACCTCTTTCACACAAGATACACAGTAAATAGAAAGGTTTGCAATGTAATCATCGATAATGGGAGTTGTGAAAATATCGTATCACAGGTTATGATGGAGAAGCTGAAACTGAAGATCGAACCACACCCTTCTCTGTACACAATTGGTTCGATTCAAAAGGACAGTGTGACAACGATAACTGACCAGTGCTATGTTTCCTTTTCAATTGGCAAGTACTACAATGATCAAGTATTGTGTGACATCGTAAACATGGATGCATGTCACATAATACTCGATCGGGCATTGTAGTTTGATCGAGATGCTACACATAAGGGTTGAGATAATATCACTACTTTTGTCAAGGAGGGAAAGAGCATTGTACTCACTCCTACGGTCCTGGATGAGTACCCCAAAACTTCTAAAGTGGAGGGGCGGCCTTTCCTCACCATGCGGAGTTTAGTGAAAGCATTCGGGGAGATGGAGGAAGTGTCTGATCTAGTTGTGACAAAGAAAGGAGCTGAGGAGATCGGCCGCATCAACACGTCCTCACTGAAGTTTATTGTTGCATACCAAACGATGACATTGAACGTGGTTTGTGACCCCAACCCAAAGAGAAACTTGAGGACGAGCTTTTTTCTTTCATAACTGGATCGGAAGAAGATCTGGAAGAAGCCTAAGAAAATTAACATTGTCGATCAATTGATTGTCCCAATCAATCAATCAAGAATCTAGAATTTAGTCCAGAGAGTTCACTGGACAAATTTTACAATTGTCGATTGATCAACAGGTCTGGCAAATCGATCTAAAATCGCACTAAAATTTTAGATTGGTCTCTGGACTCCCTTGGACACTTTCGGGCTCGTTCGATCGATCCTTCAGTTTGACGGATTTACACAATTTTTCTTATTTATTTTCTTATTTGCTTAGGGCTATTTGGTTTAATTTTAGAATTTTATTTTAGGTTATATAAGCTCATTTAGATTCGTTGTTATTCATAAAATCTCTTATATTATCAATAAAATTTCAGACTTGGTCTCTTCTCATCTTGTGGATTTGAGAAAGCTCTGATGTATTCCAAAGAACCTTGTGGATTCAAGGTAATTATCCCCTTAGGAAGATGGTGATAGACCTCATTATGTCCCTCCTTACATCAAATGTTCATAATTTATTTCTTGATGAAGTGACCCACATATGCACAAAGAAATCAAAAGTAAAAAGGAATAAAATTAATAGTCTGCATTAAAAATGCACTGATTTTCTGATAAAGAATTAGATTGATATATTTATAAGATATGAGACATGTACATACGAAGTAGATTCAAGTGGGATTAAAATGATTGGCCCTTGCATGCTAAGCCCAAGCCCAGCTCAAGCCTGAGTTAACATGTGTAAAGCTAGGTTGAGTTTGTCAGTGCTGATCTTAGCCAAGAATGCCTCTAGAGTGAGTAAAATATGCACAATTTTTAAGGCAAAGTAGGTTTGAAACCTTTTCCTATGTTTAAAATCACCTCAAATGTTCATCCAAAATTCAAAGTCCATGATTGTTTAAAGATTAATTGCAAGGGTAAAAGTGTCCTACCTTGCTCAAATTTTATATATTAAAAATACATATTTGATGAGAATCATGGCTAGTGATAGATATGTATGCAAATTTTCTATCACCCCTAATTATAGGGCTAGCAACATTTAACTTAGCCCAGTAACAAAAGCACCATGCACTTGCGTCGGATATAAGGCCCACACTGAAAAGCAAAGATTCCCCATACATGAAAGGTTCAATGCAAAGTGCTACAAGCCCATTGATGCAGTCTGTGTGGGGATCAAATGGTATCTCTAGTGACATGAGTGCGCAGGGCCCACTATGATGAATGCATTATATCCACACTGTCCATACAATTTTCAAGCTCATTTCAGGAGGTGAACCAAAAAATGAGGCAGATTCAAAGCTCAAGTGGACCATACCACCAGAAAGACTGGCGATAATGATACCCAATGTTGAAAACTTCCTAGGGCCCACCGTGATGTTTATTTGCCATCCAATCTTTTCATAATTCACACACACACCTGAATGAAGGGAAAACAAAAATATCAGCTTGGTAAAAGTTTCTGTGGCTCCCAATTTTTGGGCTCATGCCTAAAAATGATACCGGCCCACGGTAAAAATTTCTCCGTCGTGTGGTCCATTTAAGCTTTGGATCTACCTAATTTTTGGGCTCATGCCTAAAAATGAACTGTCAAAACAGATAGATGGCATGGATAAAACACATACATCATGGTGGGCCCCAAAGAATCGGGTCACCAGCTCTCCAGCAATTCGCATCCCAAGCCCATACACGGTTTCTACAACCACAGCTCGAAAAGGACATCACAATGGCATGGAGCATCATGTTTATGAGGGGTAGTTTGGTCCAATCCAATATAACCGACTGTGATGAAGTCTATCCGTTGAAAGATAGGGTGACGTATTGTAGAATTCCCCTCCGTTAAAGGAATAAAAAACAAAGCACAATGCTTTTTTTAAGATGGTAAAACAAACATAATGGCTGAAAGATTGATTGGATCCCAATAAAAAAGGAGGCCTATGCAAGCATTGTACAATACAAAAGAATGATACGCAGGTTGGTTGCTGCAGCATATCCTACTAAGGTTACAAGTGGAAAAATATTTCAGTGATCCAACCGTTGGTCTGATGGGACACCAGTAGACCATGTCTCAAAACCAAGACGTCTTAAGTAGGGTATCCATCTGATCAGTTAGGCCTGCGAAATGAACGTTCGGCGTTCAACCACCAAAAGCTGATCACCACAGAAGGGATAATCAGAAATTATCCAATCACAGCCATTTTCTTTTGTCTATAACCTATCCACTGGGTGGCCCACCAGATCACTAATCCCAATAACTGGAACTCTTTACTACGTGTGCTGCTGTAATGAGGAAGCTGCATACAACTTTTACATTATCATTCTATATAAGAGAGAGAGAGAGAGAGCTTATCAATTACGTACAAAACTCTGTGGGCCCCACCATAAACACTTGTAGAAAGCACATTATCTATGATTTTAACGTAACTGCAGTCTTAAAAATCATTACTTGTGTTTTAGATACGGTTTTGCTGGGGTGCGGACAGCCCGTGCCACGGTATGGTACGGTGGCTTCTTTTTGCGGGAGTGGTTTGGCTAGTGACTCCAGCATCAGCCAGCTAGCCAGTGTCAAAACTCTGTAGGCCCCACCATAATTATAGTGTTTTATCCAGGCCGTCTATCCATTTTTCCAGCTCAATTTAGGTCATGATCCGAAAGCTAAGTCAAATCCAATACTCATGTGGACCACACACAGCAGGAAAATAGTGTTGATTAAACATCCACAATTAGAAACTTCCTATGTCCCACTGTAATATTTATTTGCCATCCAACCTTTTGATAAGGTCACACCGATATGGATAAAGGGAAAACACAAATATCAGCTTGATCCAAAACTTTTGTGGCCCTCAAAATGTTTTCAATCGTAAGCATTCAATCTCCCACTGTTTCCGGTGGTGTGTTCCTCTCAATATTTGGGTCTGCTTCATTTTTGTACTCATGTCCTAAAATGAGCAGAAAAAAATGGATGGACGGCATGGATGAAACATATACATCATGGTGGGGTCCACAAATATTTGACAACAGCTAGCCAAACCGCGTCCCTTGTTTTCACCCTGGATTGCATTTTAAATGTTGATACCAACCGTTCATGTTTTGGATTCTATGGTAAGAAACATTTGTTTAATTGAATATCAGGATCATCAATGATGAATGATTATAAGTATACTACCATGCGGCCCGATTGAGAACACAAAGGGTTCAGATCATACTAAGAATGAAATCCATGGTGGAAACCAGCCGTCAAAGCATACTGTGGTAGGGGCCACTGCACCCTAGCAAAACCCATTCAGATATGTTAAACCATGTTTGGATTGTTTGGACCCTACTCACAAAAAATAAAAAATTATTTTGGAGGTTGACACCTAACATATATAAAAATAAATAAATAAAAAACGGAGGGTGCGACATCCTAGGTTAGAATAGCGTCCACCATAAAAAGAGATGGTGCACCTTATCATTTGAATGGTGTGACCCCTACACCTAAAAACAAATGACATGGCTGGAGGAAATTGCCAAAAATAGGGGGAAATTACAGTACATTTTTAAAAGCTATAGGAAGCATAAATGGGAAATGACTAGACCACACTCACCCTCTGCTATTTTTCATCAAATCATCATATGGTGAAGACCTCACGTCCTTCAAACAAACGCTCCATTGCCTCTGAATTGCAGCACTTGCAATTGGTCGGTGCACTTGGAAAACCCAATAATAGAAAATAAATAAATAAGAAAAAATACATGGAAATTGCAAATTCAATCAATATCATGTAGTAATGTGTAAAAAAGCTTCCTTGGCAGTATGCTTAATTACCCCTCATCTAAGGTGTTACTTCATGTACGCTGTCTTTTTCTTGAAAATGAATCTCACCCATATTAGGAAAAGGAGAATTATTTTTTGCGACTTGGGGTGCGTTTGGATGTTCTAGCTTTCGGTTTTCAAGCTAGAAGAAGATTGCAACAAAAGCAAAACCCAAGCTGAATTAAATTGCTAGGAGAGGCTGATCCAAGATAAGCCGTTGTAGGATGAGCTAGCTTTTCGAGTGCCTGATATGGGGCCCACAGTCCTGTTGGTGACATCTAGAGCTGTACAAGAGGGCTCGGCCTTGAGTTAGATTGACATAATCAAGCGCTCTCGAGTTAAATTCAAATTGTTTTCACAAACTTATATATATATATATCTATGTGTGTGTGTGTGTGTGTGTGTGTGTGGGGGGGGGGGGGGGGGGGGGGGGGGGAAGGTACTCCACTGTCGACCTCGAGCTGTGTGGGCCCCACTGTGATGTTTGATGGGCATCCACACCATGCATTTTGTGGGTCCTCTATTGTTTATTGGATATCCCAAAAATCATCTGTATCAGGAACTCAAGTGGATCATACCAATTGAAAGAGTGTAAAATCATTACTATAACATCTAAAAGCACTTGTTAGGGCCCACCTGAGTTTTGGATACAGTTGAAACTTGGTGTGACCTTTTGTTTAAGTGGGATAAGAACAATGGATGGGCTGGATTTCTCAACACATCTCATTCAGTCCTATAAACGATAATAAAGGTTTGAATGGGTGGATATCCACTCTTGACAGTTGTCTATGGTGTGGTCCACCCAAGTCATAGATTGGCCTGAGTTTTAGGCCCATGGCCCACCAGTGAATGGGCCATCTGACTGATGGTGTGGATGACCATCACACATCACAGTGGGGCCTACAAAGCTCGACTATATATATATATCCGAATCAAGCTCTGATCAAGTCGAACTTCAAGCTGAGCCAAGTCAAACTTGGGTCAGCTCGATATCAGCTCAAAAATTCTTCCAATCTTGGAAAAATGGGTCAGCTTGGTTCAAACCTAACCTAGGAATCGAGCTAAATCGAGCTGGTTCAAGCCGAGTCAAGCGACCTAACCGACCTAGCTTGACTCGTGTTCAACTCTAGTGGCTTTCAACTCATCTATGAGTATCATCATATGATGAAAGTTTGAAGGTGATCCAACGGCATGTTGGCTACCATGTAAATTTGGAGGTATTTGCAGGGTTCTGTATTGTGTTTTTTCATAGGTGACTCATATAATGATTATATAGGTCCGAATCTTGAAGCATCATATGATTATCGCCTAGCCCACATAATGCACTAATTGCTTGGCATCTAACCAATACGGTAGGGCCCTCCAAAGAAAACAATGGACAACAGTTGAAAAATCTCCTAATTTAGTGGTGGTCCACACGCTAGTTGACAGTCCAAATTTCACAGCCGGGTGACCCTGACTGAAGGTTAGATATCACACAGACACTCGGTGAGCCCCATGCCCGGCAGAATAAAGCTTATTCTACAAGTATTTGTGGAGGAATAAGCCCCCCTGCTAGGACACCCAAGTGGGCCCTACAGTTTGACTAAGGTAACATTGGACGATCTAATGCAGATTGTAAATCAAAACTGATCTAGGAGTGGATTGAACTGGAATCTTAGCGTGATTGAAGAAGGATTGTCGTCTTCCATTTGCTTTAGAGACTCTAATCTCAAATGTAATGAGATTGTGACATGGATAACTTCTGGGCTCACTTTCTAATGCTGCGATGTAACAGCCATTAACGAATATTTGCTGCCGGGCCTGCACTGGCGCCGTCTTTTTTTACAAGTTGTGAAAAAGGTCATGTAGAAAAGTAACGAAAGATAACAAAAAAATAAAATAAAAAAAATCCATGGACGGTTAAGATAGATTGCCGCTTTTTCTTAATGGATTTGCGGGGACAACCAAGTGGTTTGATTCCACCTACAGCTTATCCATTGTAGGGCTCAGCAGATGAATGAAGATCCAACTCCCATGCAACATGTATCATTTGTATGTGTAGGGTGGGAATGAGCTTGACTTGGCCTCTAGAGGTCAGTTGGAGTCCGACCCATTTACTAAACGGCCCAAGATTCTGGCCCGAACCCACTTAAATTGATCAAGCCCAAGCCTAGCGAATCACGAGAAGACACGGGTCCATGTTTAAGAATGGAATTGCATCAGGTCCGCCACATTAATGAGCTAAATGGATGGGTCAGGTTGGGTAGGGTTGAACCCGAGCCAACCCATTTACTTAGATCAGGCCTGGGTCAGCTGAAATCCAGCCAAAGAAATCTGGGGTATTAGGATCAGCAAAAGTCCTTGGATCGGTGATTAGGATCATCAAACCAGTTTCCTAAGCTTGACGTGGTTCCTGCAAGGCAGAGCTCGGCAGATGAATGGTCCGGATCAAATACATGTCGCGCATGTAAGGAGCGTAAGGAGTCATCAAACCAGTTTCCATCTCCCCCTTGAAAACAAATGCACTTTCATTTACAAAATTGCCCTTTATTAGATAACGCGGATGCCAGACACATCCGCACACGGGTAACTGTGACACGTGTGTGAGATTCGAGCATTTCATTAGGTGAGATGCACCGTCTGGATCTAGCATAAAAATCACGCCATTTCACACGTCAGGTTCCCATCCCATGTCAAAACAAATAAATGGCCAGGAAAACCTACTAGCTACGCTGTGGCCCACCTTACGAGTGAAATTTCCTGATTGCATGCAGAAGGTCCGATCATTATTTCAAAGCTCAGACAAGTTAAGGACTGCCCTGTTATCGTTGATCCATGGTAGGACCCAAACGGATCAATGGCCTGGATCTTCTGACCATCCATCTGTTAAAAAAAAAAAGCCCGAGTATGCTGGGCATATCCTCTGCCAGGGATCATATCATACAGTTCCTCATCAATATAAACCCTGCAGGCTTTTGACTAAGTCGGGAGCTTTCAACACAAGCATTCATTTTGCTGCAATAATTCATCTTCCGGGTGAACCGGTAGAGCCGGTTATGGTAGAGTTATCTTCCCACTGTACACGTAGTAGTCTGATGATTGATCTGAACCATCCATCTAATGGACCGTATCAGAAATTTCCTTAATCTTTTCAATTAAATACTCTCGACCATCCTATCCATCAAAAGTTTCTTCACTTTTTCATAACTCAATGTTCGACCATTAACTATTCTATGCTTCGACCGTTATTTTGAGGGCCACAGATCAGACGACTAGTGGCATCTAGACTGTGTACGTTTTTAATTATTTTCCATCCATGAGAGGGAAAATTAGATGAACGGTCCCAAACGTTCAGACAGATAGTGATGAAGTAATGGCCCAGTCGTATTATCTCCAAGCGTGATGCATATAACTTGCACTGAAAGGGTTTTGGGCACTCAGTAGTTGAAATGAGGTGCGGTGCACTGCAGATGGCTGTTTTTAGTGGAGTGGTCTGAGAATAAGATTCCAAGACCCCCACCCCACGGCACAAACCTTCTGACAGTTTTGGCACAGTACATCCAGACCTATTGCTCTTTTAAAGTTTGAACTGTAGTCGTTGGATCGAGGGTCATATTTCAACGATCCAAAACTTTTATATGATGGTCCGTACGGTTGATGGGGTATATGCACCAAAAATACCTTGTATTGGTTTATTTCAACCCAAGGATTATTTAACTGTTTTCATATGAATATGAACTGTAGCTTTTAGTTGTTGTTTTATGAGATATCGATTGAATCTTCCAATGTTGAAGAATTTTTTAATATATAAGCCATCCATGGTCGGGCCCATCATATAAACAGATTGGATCATTGAACCATGAGCTAGATCCAATGGAAAATGTCCCATTCCTAAAAATAGCAATATTAGGGATGTGGTGTAGCAAACCACGCTTTTGATGTGAATGGACTGACGTAGCAAAAGCTCATCTTCCCTGACATGAGATAATGCTTAGAAAATTGTACGGATAAGACTCACCAAATTCATTTATTCGCCACCATAAAAAGATCAAGTTAGGATGTGAACCCAAAGATCAGGCCGCTCCAAAACTGGGGTGAACCCCACCATGATCTTTGTATCCAATCAAGTCGGTTGATAAGGTGAGTCCCACTAGGATAGACGAGTCAAATATCAGCCTGATCCAAACCTTCAGTGGACCCAAAATAGATTCAATGGTAAAGATCCTCCGCTCATTTGATTTTTCAATCATCCCAGCAAGAGGTGACAATTCCAGTTTTCCTGTTTCTATTCGTGGGAGTGAATGTGAATGTGAGAACTCAGACCCCTAACATGAGCGGGTATAAATGAAAGATATTGGAACAGTTGCACATCACACTGGGCCTCACAGGGGCTTTTTTTTTTTTTTTTTTTTTTTTTTTTTTTCAAAGGAAGCGAATTTTTTAAATCTGTGGGGCCCACTGGGACGAATGCGTTACATCTACTTTTTATCTATCCCTTGAGCCAGCTCACGTTAGGAGGTGAGCCCAAAACTCAAAGCTGTTTTGAAAGTCACCCGGTAGAGACTTTAATACGTTGAGGCACCTGCAACTGTACACGTGCATGCACGTTACTTGACTGACAACCTCCAAAATGAGGGTCCAGTTTAGATGGGTGCCATTATTTAACAGTTTCCTATCAACACTTATCATCAAGTTTGTTAACTATGTGCATGCAAGATGGATCATATTTGTGTAGAAATTTATGTTTATTTTAAAGCACAAGTCAGGGCAGCAGAATAAGGTGGTTGATGTACTTCGCTGCCATGCATTACTATTAGTTATGTTGAGCAGTGAGGTGGTTAGGTTTGATCGTCTCAAGGAATTGTATGCTGAAGATGAGGATTTCAAGGATGCATGGATAAGGTGCCAAGAGGATTACCTAAGTGACCGACATATGCTATTAAGAGTCCTCTTTAAAGGGAATCGACTGTACATCCCCCAAAGTTCTTTATAGGATAAGATTATTCTTGAGCTTCATGGTAGTGGCCTTGGTGGTCACCTTAGATGGTACAAGACCAGAACATTGGTGGAGAGCGGTATTACTGGCTGCAATCGGCTCGTGATGTGAGAAAAGAAGTACAACAATATCATGTTTGCCTTGTAAGTCTCTACACTGCATTACCTTGTGCCCGATGCCCCTTAAGAGGATTTATCCATCGACTTTGTACTAGGTCTCCCACAAACACAATATGGCATGGATTCAATGTTCGTGGTAGTAGACCGATTCTCCAAGATGACATATTTCATTCCCCGCAAGAAGACCTTTGATGCAGTACACGTGGCGAGCTTGTTCTTTAGGGAGATTGGGCGACTACATGGGATTCCTAAAATAATCACTTTAGACTGGGACATAGTTCATTAGCCACTTTTTGTGAGCTTTGCAGAACCAATTTGGTGCACGACTTTGATTCAGTAACGCCTACCATCTTCGGACAAATGAACTGACTGAGATCGCGAACCACACAATGAAAGATTTCATCCATTGTATTTCGGGTGACAAACCAAAGCAATGGAATATGACCCTAGCTCAAGTGGAGTTTGCATTCAACAACATGGTAAACCGTTCGGCAGGGAAGTCTCTGTTCCAAATTTTCTCCGAGCAAGTACCTCGTCATACACTTGATTTGGTGCTACTGCCCAAGATTCCAAGCATGAGTATTGCAACTGATCACATGGCGAACCTGATCATGAATATTCATGAAGATGTTTGGAACAAGCTATAGGCTTCGAATGAGAAGTATAAAGAAGAAGTCGACAAGCATCGGCATGTCAATGTGTTTGAAGTTAGTGACCAGGTGATGGTCTATCTATGTAAATAGCGATTTTCTACCGGGACCTACAATAAATTGAAGCACAAGAAGATTGGACCGGTACCGATTATTCGCAAGATCAATGACAACGCCTACGTTGTTGATCTTCCGAATTACATAGAGATTTCTAGGACTTTCAGCGTTGCAAATTTGTACGAGTATCATGAACTGAAGTTGAACGAGAACTCGATATCGAGCTCTTTTAAAGTGGAGGGGGCTAATGAAAAGCGGGCTGCAGACCAATTCATGGCCAAGATGGACCAGAGAAAGCCCAATAGTAGACGGAAGTGATCCGGGCCGTCGGGACTATAAAACAGTCGTATCTCGCAATTAGGATGAATTAAGGGACGTATAATATATGATTTTGGGGTAGCTTGAGCTAGTAAAGCCAATGATCATATATCGGGTTGTCCATGCCAAATTTGCTAGATTCGATCATATCAACGATCATTAGTTTAATTTTATTTTGATTTTACTATTTATAGTAAGTTTTGTTTTTATTATAACTTTTAATCCGTTGAAAATGAGGAGTTGTGCCTAACATGAAAAGAGCTTAGAAAACTTAAGAGAATGACGTGGTTAGGTTGGACTGAAAACTTTCTATTTTTGGCCGAAAACCTAGAAGTTTAGTAGAAATGAGAGACGTCTATAAATAATATTACTATTTAGTAAGTAGCATTTTTTAAAATTTATAATTTAAGCGTGAGTTTGATACTTTGTTGAAAGGTTTAATTTTCTACTGAAAGCATTGTAATCATGTTTTTCCTCGTTATATTAATTATATATGAATTTTTTAAAAATTATTTTTGTTTTCTTCCCCCCAGTACATTTGAGAAAGTCACGTTGAGAATTTTCAAAGCATGGTGTACTCAAGGTATTTAACCTTTGAGGCAGACAGTGCCTGGCCTTATCATGCCCTCTTAGTGCCAGCGCATCACATCAAGGTTCCTCCCCTCAAATTGTTGTTTTTGTGCATCATAACTCTACCATGTATACGGAAACTGAACAGCTCGGATGTATCGGATGTTTCATATTTATCTGATTCTGGGGTTGTGGGGTTAACCAGAGGTGATGTATCGGATGGACGGTTTGGATTTGGCACATATACCACGTGGACCCCACACCTGCCCAGTACCTTCATAAGCTTATGGTGTTACCGGTACTACCGAAGCACACCTCATGGCAGGCTCATACAAGTATCTGACAATTTTAACTTCACAACCAAGGTACATGACCCTTTGCATTTATTGGTGTATCCCCACTTGGATCGTCCACAGTCAAAATTTTCATTGATTAAAGGATCTAAACGATTCAATCAGTGACCGGCCATTGAATTTAGGAAAGGTCATTGACAACCATCAGCATCGCGCGTGCTAAGGTTCACCAATTCAATAATCCGAGGGATTTGCTGACAGTGGTTCATCTACGGTGGGACCAACAAGTGCACGGTCTGGATTATAAAGGTGTGTCTCATGTCCATTTTGAATGAAATGCACCTGTTCGACTCACCCTTTCTTCCCATAGAGTTTATCTATGTGGTAACACGTCGGACATTGCTCAATCATCCTCATCGTTCATCTGACGTAACGTCTGCTAGGTGGGCCTTTTTTTTTTTTCGTTAAAACGATGTTAGCTATGTGATTGATGACCTGCACACCGACTGTGCAATTCAATACCTGCAACAGTCCTCATGCAACAATGAACCAAAAAAAAAAAAAAAAAGAACAAAAAGTCGAAAGGGCTGATGCTTGGAGATCATGTGGCTCACGTGACATTTGAATGCTGCCAGCCACAATGCGACCCACCAGATGAACGGCGTGATTCAACTATGGTAGTTACTTCCTTGAATCATCTAATTAACATAATGCACAACCATTTTTTTTTTTCATGAATATTATTTTATGTAACTCAAGTAAATGGCCACACCCACACCTACGGGACCGTGGTAGACTGAGTGAAGATAACATCGTCTCAACACTGTGGTCTAGGTATCGATTCCTAACGTGAGAGTGACTAACATTGCAGGGTGACTAACAGTGTAGGTGTGTAGACTAATAACTCCAATGTCATAATAATAACTATGAGTTGATTTATGCCATCCCAGAAGCCAGTGCTTGGATGTAAATGAAAAATGGATTTAATGTGATTTCCTACACAGGTGGTGTGATCACCTATCTGAAATTGGGATGGACAATGGCAAGTAGAGTGCAACTTCAGACCCTTAACAACCCAACCTGAACTACCATCGGGTAAGTTTCAGCCCCACTGTCAGGATGAGGGCTTTTTTTTTTCCCCTGCCTATTTTTGAGTGGCACATGCTCATACCGTCTAAGGTTCCCATGTAAGAGTGGAAATGGGCTGGGTCTACTATAACAGACCCATCTCTATTTCCAGCAGCAGTGGATATTCTTGATTCATCCTTTAGTCTGCTGGGCCGGGTATGCAAAACCGACCAACTAGAAAAGTGAAAACCATGATGAACATACATCTCTCTCTCTGTCTCTCTCTCTCTCTCATTTAATTCTTTTCCTTAGGACTACCTTTTTTTTTTTTTTTTGGGTTAGTACACGGGCACTCTTCAATGTTAGCCACCCCTATGTTGGGAGTCGATATCAGGACCTCAGTGTTGAAATGAGGTTATCTTCACTCAGTCTACCATTGTCCCAAAGGTGTGGGTGTCATAACCATTCATTTTTATGACATCCAACTTTCTTAACAGGGTCATGTGATGAACGGGTTGGATTAGTAGTCCTAAGGATAACCTTCCCCACAATCACGTAAGCAACCGCTTGAGGGATGGTTGTCCATTGTTTTGTATGAGACCCATGTAATGATTGCCAAGGCCTGACTTTTAGGGCACCCATGATCATAGTCTGGAATCAGGATCACTTAGGGCCCGTTTGGATACTACTAAATAAGTTGCTTTTTTACTGAACTTAAGAGGTTAAGTTACTTTTGGCACTTAAGTTCGTTTGGTAATTATAATTGAAACGTAACTTATCTCTTAAAAACTACTTTAAAGTATTTGTTTTTTAGCTTTTCGGCTTTTGACTTTTCTACTTATCTCTCTCAATGCCATGCTTTTGCTCCTTTTTTGAGGGGGATGGGGGGTTAGTACACACCCACACTGTCAGTCACCCTCCAATGTTAATTAACCACCCTCCAATTTGGCTTTTCTACTTGTCTCTCTCTGGTCATATGCTACATATCAAAGTTCTCTCTCATGGTTCACTCAATTACTGCTCTCTCATACCGGCCATATCAAAGGAGGCCCCACATGATGGACTGTCCCATCAAAGATGGGGCTCACACAATGGACGGCTCACATCAAAGATGGGCCCTACATTAATTGGTGCAAGATCCCAGCCACCAATCAGATTGATTTGATCTTCTACATCTTTCCCAAAAATGGTTCTAGTCCACTCACCATGTGGACCCACCATTGGAAACAAGTGAATGGGTTAGAAAACTTTAGCCAAGTCTTCCAAAGTCGTACATTTGTTTTGTAGATTGTGGCCCACCTAACCAGTGGATCAACCCGATTCTTGTGCCAGGGTATCCATATAGTGGTCCTGCTCTGATGGATGGTGATGGATGGAATGTATCTCGGACCGATCGTGCTTGCTAGCACATGCATGGCATGTACATGAGCTTTATTGCACACACGTAGGATTGGAAAAGCTCATTCTATTAGGAAATTAAACTGCCTCAACGCTTAGCTTTTTCTTTTCATGTCAATATGTTGCTTATTATATGTAGATTTGAAATTTTCGTTCGAAAGGTTACTTATCAATGTGTTATTACCAAGCATACTTATATACTTATTGGCTGATAAGTATGTTGTTTACCAAACATAATTATCTGCTTAATAAGTAAAAATCAAGATAAGTAACTTATCTGATAAGTAACTTATCTTAAGTAAATTACAATCCAAAAGGGCCCTTAATGCACAGGTTAGATCCATCCTTTAGTCTGCTGGGCTGGTTATGCAAAATCGACCAATTAGAAAAGTGAAAGCCACAATGAGCATGCATCTCTCTCTCTCTCTCTCTCTCTCTCTCTCTCATTTAATTTTTTTTTCCTAGGACTACTCTATTTTTTTTTTTTTTTGGGGGGGGGGGGGGGGGGGGGGGTTTGTTAGCACACACATCCCACCATTAGTACACACCGACAGTGTTAGCCACACTTCAATGTTAGCCACCCCCATGTTGGGAATTCGATGTCAGGACCTTATGTTGAAATGAGGTTATCTTCACTCAGTCTACCATTGTCCCAAAGGTGTGGGCGTCATAACCCGTTCATTTTTATGACATCCAACTTTCTTAATGGGGTCATGTAATGAACGGGTTGGATTAGTAGTTCTAAGGATAACCTTCCCCACTATCACGTAGGCAACCGCCTGAGTGATGGTTGTCCATTGTTTTATATGAGACCGATTTAATGACTGCCAAGGCCTGATTTTTAGGGCACCCATGATCATAGTCAGGAATCAGGATCACTTAATGCGCAGGTTAGATGGAGCATGCACACACCTGTGGGCATGACCATAGAAAATAGTGGACAACCATTCAGGCATCTCCAATTCACGCATTGGCCTAAATTATGGTTGGAACAGTTTACTGTTCAGGTGTCCAAATTTCAGAGCGGGGCAACCCTGCTGATTGCTTGCGTGCCATACATACAACCCAGTAGACCCCCGCTAGGCACTTTGGAGCATACGTTTGTGGGAAATCATAGATAGTGTGCAACCCTTTTTGACGGGTTGGATTCCAGACACATGGACAATGGCCATCATCGCAACCCTTGTAAAACAAGCTTGTGGGAATTATAAAGAACCAGCTGTTGTTTTGAAGATAAATACTTTGATACTCCAGTGTGATGGACGATACGCAGGCATTTGGAAACTGCACACATGGTACAAAATTCGTTGAATTAAACTCCCAAAAGTGTCCAAGCAGTGAAGATTTATCATGGACAAAAAATAAAAGCTGGTTTGATCATTGACTATCATGTTGTTGGATATTTATTGGATGGTTAGATAGGAAAATATCTAACAATACTATTTCCACAAACAAGTGTCAAAGTTTAGGACTATTCAACCGATCTAATCTTAGGTTTGTAACTTTTGGGCACCGGGTCTATGCCGTATGTACAATTTATACGTGCCTCTGCGAATCATTGGTATGACTCCTCTTTTTGGAAATACTGAGATTGGTGGGGGCACTTGTTAGCTTCATTACATGTAGGTCTATGCCTACAGCTTTTCTGGTATGAACTATTCTATATATGTGCATTATATCGACACTGTCCATCAATTGCGTCGCCTAATGTTTGTCCTTGATCCCAAACATCACACTGATTTAAAGCTTCCGCAGATCAAAACAATGTAAAATCATGCTTAAATCCTCTAAATTTATGTGGTGGGGGCCCACCCAAGTTTCGGAACAGTGTGATCTTTTGACCTTTCCATTATCCTTATGATTCCTATCAATTGAACGGACTAGATGGCATATATAAATCACTGTCTACCTCACACTCAACAATAATGAGCGATCTACGTGCCCCAACTCTTACCTAAGGTGTTGCCCACCTGAGTTTTGGATGGGCTTGATTTAGAGTGTGTTGGTAGAGCCTTCAAACTACCCCCGGACTGTGTCACTGACTAGTCTTGACCGGTCGGCCAGTGAAGAGGCAGCGTGATTCAGTGAAGTTTTTACCCCTAGACTAATTTTGGGCCGGTCCAACCGGTCGGTCAATTACACGTGACTTACGTAGCAAGGTTTCTTTTGCGCTATTGCGCGAATTTGCGCAATACGTTTCTAATTCGGGATTGCTTGCTATATATATGGCATAAATCTGGGATTAGGAGTTATCCTAAGGTGTCCAAGGTTTCCTAATTGTGTTAGGAAGAGGGGAGAGTGCTTTGAGAAGGAGAGAGCTTGGGTTTTCTTTGTTTTCCTTGCTTATAGGCTGTCAATCTCTGTAATCTTCTGTTTATCATAGTGGATTACTTTGTGCCGTAATTTTTTACCCGTTGAGGGGTTTTTTCCACGTAAGTTCAGATTCTCTTGTGGTGAATGCTTGTGTGTGATTTGATTTCATAGTGTTTCTCGTTTAATATTGTATTACTCTGTGCGTTCGGCTTCCGCTGCCGGTTTTCCCAACAAGTGGTATCAGAGCTATCGTTGGTGTGGAGTAGAATTCGGATCTGAGACGAGAAGATGGGATCAAACACAAGGTTCGAGATAGAGAAGTTCTCTAGCAAAAATAACTTTGAACCATGGAAGGTGAATGTTGAATCCATCCTAGTTCAGCAAGGGCTTGATGAAGCTCTTGGAAAGCGACCCGAGGCTATGAAAGATGATGAGTGGACGAAGTTCGACGAGAAGGCTAGAACCTCGATCCTGTTAAGCCTTACGGATAATGTCCTCCATCACATCATGAAGGAGAAGACTGCGGCTGAAACAATGGAGAAGCTAGAGAAGGTTTATGCCAAGAAATCTCTATAGAATCGCATGTACCTGTTAATGCGGTTGTTCACCTTGAGGATAGCTGAGGGGACGGATGTGGAGGACCACTTAAGCATGTTTAATAGGCTAGTTTGTAAGTTGGTGGAGATAGATGAGCCCATGATGGATGAATATCAAGCATGCATCCTATTGAATTCTCTTCTAGATTCATATGAGTCATTCATGAACTTTGTGTGCACAGGGAGGGAGACCATTAGCGTCGAGACCGTTATCTCAGTCTTCCAGTCGAAGGCGATGAGAAAGGAAGGCGGTGACATATGTTCTCATTCTTCCTCAGAGGCACTGTTTATAAGGGGAAGAATTTCTAAGCATGATGAGAGATATTCAAAATTCGGATCTAAGGCCAATGGCAAAGGAAAAGCTAAGGTGAAGTGCTGGAATTGTGGTCAGGAAGGCCACATGAGAGAGGATTGTCAGAATCTCAAGTTAAAGCATGAGAGGTATGAAAATTCTTCTGAAAAGGGAGCCAATATCGTAGAAGACGGTGGTGATCTTTGTGAAGTTCTGACTGTATCTGGCAAGGAATCTCACGGTGGTGAGTGAATTCTAGATTCAGGGGCTTCATATCACGTTTGTCCTGATCGGAGTTCATTCATGACATACAGGGAGTATGGTGGTGAATTGGTGTTTGTGGGCGATGGCTACGTCCATAAAGTGGTGGGTATTGGTACGGTGTGCATCAGGATGTTCGATTTGATTGAACGAATCCTGAAAGATGTGAAGCATGTCCCCAAAATAAAGATGAAAGTGATTTCTCTTGGTGTACTCGAGTCAAAAGGGTGTGTGTTTATCGGCTGCGATCGTTGTTGTGAAGTGTTGAAGGGGGCACTCGTGCGTATAAAGGCATGGGGGTGTGGTCATCTTTACAAGTTGATCTGGAGCACAATTCATGGTGGAGCTGGGGGATCGGCAGCGAGATCCACAGTTGCTTGTATGTGGCAAGTGTCCAAGGGCCACATGAGAATAGCGAAAAAGGGCGTAAAAGTGCAATGTTAGGGTTGATGGTGGCACAAAAAGCGGTGGAGCTATGATGAAGATGAGATGACGAAAGCGAGAATGTTCTGATTCAACGTTTGAAGCCTTGGTGGGGTTTGTTGGAAGTGCCTTCAAACTACCCCCTGGATTGTGTCACTGACCGATCTTGACCGGTCGGCCAGTGAAGTGGCAGCATGATTCAGTGAAGTTTTTACCCCTAGACTGATTTTGGGCCGGTCCGATCGGTCGGCCAGCCAGTTACGCATGACTTGCGCAGCAAGGTTTCTCTTGCGTTATTGCGCGGATTTACGCAAGATGTTTCTAATTCGGGGTTGCTTGTTATATATATGGCATAAATTCGGGATTAGGACTTATCCTAAGGTGTCAAAGGTTTCCTAATTGTGTTAGGAAGAAGGAAGAGTGTTTTGAGAGGGAGAGAACTTAGGTTTTCTTTGTTTTCCCTGCTTGTGGGCTGTCAATCTCTATAATCTTCTGTTTATCATAGTGGATCGCTTTGTGCCGTGGTTTTTTACCCGTTTAGGGGTTTTTTCTATGTAAATTCGGATTCTCTTATGATGAATGCTTGTGTATGGTTTGATTTCATAGTGTTTTTCGTTTGATATTGTATTACTCTGCGCGTTCAGCTTCCGCTCCCGCTGTCAGTTTTTCCAACAGAGTGAACATGAGGAAAGCACATGATGGACAGGATGGATCTATGGACATTGTCCCTCACTTGTAGCTTTTATATTACTATGGAATAACCATGTCCACCTGTCCAGTTGGAGCGGACTTGAAGAGGGGTGAGACTGGGCTGAGCAGATTCCTCAGTACCAGCAAAGGTGTGATAGGAAAAAAAAAAAAAAAAAGGTTCTCTAACATTTCTCTACTGTCTCAGCAAAGAAATGCTCACCCATGAATAGTGCCAGGTCCAACGGGCGAGAAATGCTTGACTAAAACTAGTTGTACGTCCAAGTAATTAGCGTGTGGGCCCACCATAGTGTTTGCATGACATCTCATCCGCTAACAAAGTTGCCTGCCGTGAAAATGGGATGCCTCTTTTTCCATTAGATGTGCCCACACACTAATGTGGATTTTTTTTTTTTTGTGGTTGTTCATTATTTTATGTGGTGTGCTTCACTTAATAGTTGGATCAACCTAATTTTTTAGGAACCCCATTTTCACGGTGAGACGACCTTATTGGACAAGCTAGATGTCACACAAACAGCATGGCAGGTCCTATGATCCAATGAGTGAACATACAACTGCTTGTGTGTGAACGTTTCTGTGAGCACTTCTTGATGGTAACGATAAGCAAAACTAGTAAAGGACATGGAAGGAAAGCAGTAGTAAGTGGTTGGTGCGAAAAATGTACTCGAGGATGCTTGGTCTTAAAACCAATTGGATGGCTAGAAATGTTTTGTAGTTGCGGTATGTCTGTCTTGTACATTGGGTCCACATCATGAATAAAATAACCCAGAACACCGTAAAATCACGAAAATCTAATCAAGTGGTGCACTTGGCGTAGGGTTCTCAATGGATTTGGATCAGATCCAGTTAGATCCCGCTTGGATCCGGCTCCAAGTTTGAGAATCCATAGACGGATTCGGATCCAAAAGGTGATAACTATATCCGATCCAAAATTCCATATAGCCATTGGATTCGGATCGGATCTAGGTCCGAATCTACCCATCACAAATCTAAAAAATATATAATATAATATATTTAATTTAGCAGCAAAATGATACAAATTCCACTGTTTATTGTGATATGGTCCGCATGTCTCAATTTTGAGATGTGGTGTAAAACAATCTGGAAAATTGGATGGCTGGCATGGGTATAACACATACATCAAGGTGGATGCCATGAGTGGGACCCTCATTCACGCCTAAGAAGGGTGTACGCGGTATGCCTCTTGCTGACAAACATTGGGCAATAGCGTCCTTTACACTTACTGTTTTCAGCGTCTCCACTCCTATCTTTTTTCTTTTTTTCTTTTTTTATATCTTTAGCCAAGTAGGTTATCTTTTTTCTTTTTTTCTTTTTTTATATCTTTAGCCAAGTAGGTTCCAGGTACAGATGATCCATTGCGTTCATTAACTCGGTGAGCTCATGAAGTGCCCATATAGACCTATATTGGGTGGCTTTTGGTGGCATAAATACATCATAGTGGGCCTGAAATGGTTTCAATGGTGGACGCACAACTTCACTATTCCCTGTTGTATGGTCCACCTAAGATATGGATCTTCTCTAAATTAGAGCCCATCGCTTTATACGATCTTTCAGGATGAATGGATGGTATGGATGTAATATATACATCATAATGAGGCTTATGACTACTTTTTTCAAAAGGGTTCAGTTGAAGGCTTGAACCATGTAATAGTGAGGATTCGATCGGATCTCACTATTAGATCCGGATCCAACCCAAATATGATTCAGATTTATTTCTGTGAATTTGAATTAGGTCCATTTAATTAATCGGACCTATTTTAAGATCCAACTCCGCATTATACAAGCTCGAAGCGAATCGGATCTAGAATCTGACTCGCTCTATTGAGAGCCCTAACTTGGCGGAAGACTACACATAGCATGTGCTTTCTTGTAGATGAGCAGGCTCTAAATGCGCATAGGACAAGTAAACCTATGCCAATGTTGGATTATAGCTTGATCGGACATTATAAAACAATTGAAGGTGACTGCCATAGGAATCTTTAAGATCCGGAATTTCTTGTTTTCAACACAATGGCCCAAAAGGCAACATTCAAGGAAACAATACATTCAACAAGTTACCAGGTATAATCCACTAGACACCCGCACCTTTGGGACAGTGGTAGACTGAATGAAGATAACCTCATCTCAACACTGAGGTCAAGGTATCGAATCCCAACGTGGGGGTGGCTAACATTGCAGGGTGGCTAACCGTGTGGGTGTGTTCACTAACAGTAGGATGTGTTAGGAAGCAATGAACTCTGTGGTTCCCACTATAACCACTCATTTTAGGGCATGAGCCCAAAATTGAACCATATCCAAATCTCAAACGGAGCACACCATGGGAAACGGGGAAATTGAACGCCTATTGTTGAAAACGTTTTGCGGGCCATGAAAGTTTTAATCAAGCTGATATTTATGCTTTCCTTTCATCCATGTCATCTTTGTGGGCCCTACGAAGATTTCAACTGTGGACATCATTATCCTCACTATTCCTGTGGTGTGGTCCACTGGAGGTTTGGATATGCTTAAATTTCGGGTTCATGCCTTGTAATGATATGGAAAAACGGATGGACAGTATGGATAAGGCATATAGAAACAAATTCATGCAAAACCTTGTGCAACCGACTTAAAAGCACACACCGTCAAGTGCTTGACCCAACCTTGTTGCGCGACTGAACCCGGCCGAGATTGTCCAAAAAGTTCACAGATGTATCTGGGGATATCGGGCGCTGGACCCGACCTTGTCGGGTGACCAACAACCCTACTTTTCAATTCAGCAGTGTTCAAATTTCAGAAGTCATATCCAGGGCAATTTCGAATATCCTGTCGGTCGCCCAAAGCAACCCAGCTATTGTCAAGATTGTGAACAATCCCAATAAAAGCGTCCAAGCTAGAAAATAAAATAAAATGAAATAATCCCTATGCTAGATGCTCCATTAGACACTGGTGTGAAAAAAGTGGACAGTTAAAAGATGCCTATCAATAGTCTCTGCTTAAGATACATGTACACTACTGACGATGGATGCAGATTTGGTGCATTCACGGAATCATCGGTTAGATTTGATTGGGCCACATGCCACTGTCCCATTTATTACATAAGCATATGGCCCAGACAAATCCCACCATATCAGGAAATCACAGGATGCACTGAATCCACGTCCTCTGCTGAGCTAACGTGAGGGGAGGATCCATGAGTGACAGGACTCCATTTCTCCAGAGGAGTTCAAAGCGGCCATCATGAAAGGCATAGGAGGAGCAATATTAGTCATCTAACTGACTGATGACGACATAACAAAATGCATGAATCAGCTCCCTCAGTAGAACGGTTCAGAAAATAGCTCTGTGAGGCGATTAGCAAGAGTGGGAAGTGGGCCCATTGCATCATGCCACGTGGAATTCCCAAGAAATCCCATGGTGTGGACACCTGAAGAGGCATATCCAAACCCAAATCACTGATGTTATGCGCCTCATCTTTCTGTTTGTTTTCTTAGTGCTCTCTAATGGAGTGCTGCAGCCGGTAAGGCTTTGGAGCTGGGGCCTGAAAAATCAGAATTTTTAGTAGAGCCGGGCCGTCAAAAAGTTTCAAAATCCCAGCCGAGACCTACCCAAAGCCCGGCCCATTGACAGCCCTAGCTTTGGCAATTGATCGGGCTTTGACCTGAGTTGGTCGGGTCGGGTCTTCTGGTTGCTCCGATTCAAAATTTCCATTTTCCTGGGCCCAAGAAAGGCCATTGCCAGCCTGTCTAAGCGGGGCTGTCTATGAGCCGGGTTGGCCTGTCGGGTTTTTATGTCTGTCTCTTTTAGCCGGACTTGGGGTGGAAATGAAGCCCATAGCAGGGCCTGGGCTTAAAATTTAAACCCGTTGGCACGGACTAATAGCTGTAAGCCCGGCCTGCTTTGGCCTGTTTTGGATCGCAAGAGCATTTTTATTATGGGCCGGGCTCGGGTTTATGGTGCATAATATTCATGGGATGGGATCTAGCTCTTTTCAGCCTGTCACAGGTCCAGGCTCAGGTCTAGATTTTACTTTGCAGGCAGGGCTTGGACAGATCTCAACCTAGCTGAGGCCTATCAAAGTAGAATCAAGGCCTAAGCACAGCCAGAACCCATGACGGACAAAAGAAACAGGCCTGCCTCCAGCCTGTAATAAATATAGACCGGAGCCTGAGCCCAGCCACTCACTTCAGTGCCACATCTGGGATGTTCATTAAGTGTGCTTGATGTATGAATAAAATTCCCTTGAAACCTTAATGCCCGAACCTGGCCAGACCAACAAGCATTTAGACACAGCCAGAGCCCAGCTGCTAAATAAATGGTCTCCGGGCCCGAAGAGAGTTAGGCCCGGATTCCAACTGGGTAGACTGGCCCATTGACAGCCCTACTCGTTTCAGTCCGATTTTTGAAGTACAGGTGTTGGGCTCATTGGGATGGGCCTATTCAAACGGGCTCGGCGTCTTGGAAGTCCTAATCGTTTCTATCAGAGAGGTGACTGATAAAAAAGATGTGCGTAGGCATTCAAACGGGCAATAAGCTTCCCGGTATGAGGCGGCCGGGATCGATCACACCTTGGGCTGGATTTGGGATGAGAATAGAGGCCCATGTTTGCACCTGGGTATGAGTTTTTAGGCCCACTAAATTATTTGGCTGGGCCTGAGCATGAAGTTCGATAGAAGGCCCGATTTCGTCAACACCATCAGCAGACTGATTTCATTAGCGGGCTGGGCTGGGCTGGGCTGGGCAATGACAAGTTCAAACCAATGGGACGATATTTCCTCTAATCATTTGGACTTCTTTTTTGTGGCACCGGATTTTCAGACCATGGATGGACGGTTAGGGTGGGTTTTCTGATGAAATTGATTCTTTACAACCATGAGCAATACATGATGCCCCCAACAAGTGGATAGCTTAAATTATTGATTTATTTTTATTATTGTCACAAATGATCTGACCGTTCATTTTATAGGCCATGGATGTAATAGTTTAATTGGTATGATTTTCACTTGGCAGTCCATAAAAAGCATTCTTTGCCTAGTGGACAGCCCAGATTGGTAGGTAAGACTGTCCAGTTATCACAATCATAACTTAGGAGCATTGTAACTTGCCGTGCTCTTGGAGCATTAGGTCAAGGAATTTAAAACATTAATTAGGGATGGCAATGGGTATCAGTTTACCCATTATCTAACATTTACAACCCATGAAAATTAGATGTAGATATGGAACTTTTATCCTATTCAAAAATATCTCATCCAATTACCCAACTTCAAAGCGGATCAAATATGGATATAATCATATACCTGATTCACAAGGGTTCATAATTTACTCCACTAATAATATTTTTAACTGAAATATTAAATACTAATATATATATTCATAGCATAATAAAACTGGATGATGAGGTTGACATGGTGACCATTATTGTGATGGGTCATCTTTTATCAAAGCCGATAGGTTTTTACTAAAACGTTTTAAGATTTATAGCTTGATATTAGCCAACTATTCTATGAAAAATATTTTTCTTTTTAGATGTTTTTATTAAATGTATCAGATATTTGTCTAATTATCTAACTATCCGACTTATATTCAGCTTCTTTGGATAATACAGTATCTTACTCATATCTAACCTTTTGGAACAATATCAAAATCTGTATCTCTCGTGGACCCATGTTGGATGTTGGATATAGACATTGTTCAGACTATTTACAACCATATCACTAGTACTTGGGATCTGTTGGGTTTTACTGTCCATGGATGGAGATTGCCCTAAAGATATCCAACATCCAGAGATCTCAGCAACCAATATTAGGAGCTTTTTCAATTAAATCTAGACCGTTATTGTATTTCTCTTCTTAACCTCTACCTATGTGGGTCTAATAATCAAGAGGTTGAGATTTTCCTAACAAAGAGATTCTCAGATGTGTACTTCATCCATGGTGGGTCACGACAGATCAGTGATCTAGATTCATGAACCATGGACCCCACTGCCAATTAATGAAAACCAGTCCATAATGTGCAAATAAGCTGATTAGGCATGACTCCACGTGATAATGATGTCTTCTCTTCAGGATAATATTGTTTTGCCTTCTTGTGTAACACTTCCACCTTCAGTAAGTTTTCATGTTCTTGGTACTAATTTCGGTGAACTCTTTTGATAGTCCGTCGTAACTTTTAAAGGGGTGGTGACTCGTACTCCACATGTGTGGCACTCATGTACAGCTATCCAGACCATCCAAATTGTAGGAATCTCTCTAAATTCCACTAACCAAGAAATCTTAACCATCCAGTTGGTCACTATTAACGAATTGTAAAAAGACAAATAGTGAGTGGTCCACATTGGAAGAATCACCACCATTTTCCAAATGATGCTAAACCATCACAGGGATCCTGTACTGAAATTTTAGGTGAATATACAGCTTGTTGCTTTAAAGGGACGCGAAATTCCATCAACTAGGAAAGCCGGGCAACAAAAAGCTACGTGGGGCCCACCTTATTCTTTGTCTGGCATCCACTCTCTCAACTGCTCATGGTAGGACGCGCCCAAAAATACGGCCGATCTAAAACCCAAGTGGGCCACACAACAGGGAAAACGTGGGATGGGTTGCCTGCCATTGACCTTCTTGGGGGCCTACCTTTGTTTTGGATGTGGTTGATATTTGATTTTTACATTCATACTGGGGTGAATCACCTTTATGAACGGTTTGGATCTCATTATAAACATCACGGTGTGCCACAGGAGGGTTTCAATGGTAGCCATCACCATCAGATGTCCTCGTGGTGTGTCCAGTCAGCTTTCAAATAAAGGGGTCCAGTCAGCACCTGGAAAGGGTACAGAGAAAAACAACAAGCCCTGTGGGGTCCACCATGTTGAATATGTAAAATCCACTCATGATGTAGAATGGGTAGCCGATTATTTCATGGCCAGATGAACCAAAAGAAGACCGGTTGGGGTTGAAAGTGATGTGGACTATCATGACTATAAACTGGTCGTATCTCGCAATTCAGAATGAGTTTCGGTACATATAATATATCATTTTAGGGTAGCTCGAGCTACTTTAGCCACCCAACCCCGCTACGCCGGGTTGCCCATGCCGGAGTCATGAGATTTGACCATATCGACGGTTATTAAGCTAGTTTATTTTTAATTTTACTATTTATAATAAGTTTTAATTCGATCATAACTTTAGATCTGTAGAGTTTTAGTGTTAGTGCCCAACATGAAAAGGGCTTAGAATATTTAGTAGAACAACATGATTGGGCCCGTTTGATAACTTTTTATTTTTGGCCGAAAACCAAGAGTTCTGGTAAGATTGAACGACTTCTATAAAATAGTAAGTTTATATTTATAGTAAGTTGCGTTTTCTAAGAGTTTGAGTTTGAGTTTGAGTTGGAGTCTGGTACTTTACCTAGGGTCTAGTTTCCTATTTATATGCATTGTAATTCCGTTTCTATTCATTCAATCTATAAAAAACAATTACTCGGAATTAATTTCCTCTTTTATTTTTTTATTTCTTCTCGTGGATTCGAGAAACAATCGGTTAGGGAGACGGTGATCAACCTACCACATCCTCCCTGCGTCAACTCCGTACATCAGAGATCGATTAAATGCTCATATGGGCCACACTCAAGGGAACAATGTAAAATTGCTTGTGAAATTGCTAAAATGGACCCACTTGAGTTTTTTTATCGGTCTGATTTCTGTATTTTCCATTCGTCTCAGTGATATTTTCGTGGTCAGATCAGGACCCTCCATTCCTGGATATCAATGGTTAGACCTAAACAATCCATTCATGGACTTTCTACGCCACACTCGAACTGTCCATTTGTGGACTTTCATGCTGAGATCTGGGGTTTTGGAAAATGACAACGGTCGGCGACCGGCCATCCAAATTTCAGAGAGAGAGAGAGAGAGAGAGAGAGAGAGAGCTATGTTCACCTGATGAGGCAGATTAGCTACTGAAGTGATGCGAGACGGTGAGACGGCGAGACAGCAGGATAATGGGACGGGAGCAAACCGGAGCAGAGAGGTGAGGAGAGCAGAGGCGTGGTAGTGCGTGGACAGCAGATAGGCGAGGGCCGAGGAGGCGAGGAGCTAGGAGAGCAGAGAGGTGTGGTACAGTGGTGGTGCGTGGAGAGCAAAGGCAGACTGAAGAGATCAGAGGCGAGGAGGCGAGGAGTAAAGCAGAGGCATTAGGGTTTTTTTTTTTTTTCTTTTATACATCTCTAATTGGGTCGTTAACGAGCCGAATCAAGGTTGATCCGAATCTGACTCGAATAGACCACTCCATAGGAAATAGTGGGAATAATGGTTTCGACCATTAAAACATTAATAGGGCCCGCAATGATGTTTATTTGTCATCCAACCTATTCATAGCATCATAAAGAAATGGATGAAGGGAAAACAAAAATATCAGCTTTATCCAAAACTTCCCATGGCCTTAATAAATTTTTTACCCAAATGCTCAATTTATACTTTCATATGTTGTGGTCCACTTGAGCTGTGAATATGCTTCAATTTTGGGCTCAAGCTCTCAAACGCTAATTAGTTAATTCTCTACTGAAGTAACGTCTCCAAGTTCTGTGGGCCATACCATGATGTATTTATTATATCCACACCATTCATCCATTTGGAGACATCATTTTAAGGTGTGAGCCAAAAAATGAAGCAAATTCAAAGCTCAAGTGGACCCCACCACAGAAAATAGTGGGGACAGTGATGCCTACCGTTGAAACTTTTCTGGGGCCCACCATGATGTTTATTTGAGATCCAACCTATTCATAAGTTAACACAACATGGAGGACTGGAAAACACAAATATCAGCTTGATCGAAAACTTTTGTGGCCTCCAAAAAAGTTTTTAATGGTAGGCATTCAATCTCACTGTTTTCTTTGGTGGGGTCCACTTGAGCTTTGGATCTGCCTCATTTTTTGGCTCATTCATTGAAATGATCTCTCCAAACAGATGGATGGCCTGGATACAACACATGTATCATGATGGACCCACAGAACACTTATTGACATCACTTCAACTGCAATTTGGCCACTGGCCCTATCAGTAGCTAATCTGTGTCCCTCAAATTATCTGTTAAAATGGATGGACTGGCCCCATCATTACGTAACTGTCCATCCATTTTTCGAGACCATTTTACTGAATATCACAACAATGAGGTAGATCCAAAGGTCAGTTGAAACACACCACAGAAACCAGTTGGGATAACTTGGGGGCTACAAAAGTTTTGGATCAAGTTGTTATCTTTGTTTTTCCTTATGTGACCTTATGAACAGGTTAGATGTCAAATAAATATCATGAGAGGCCCTAGGAAGGTTTTCAGTGATAGGCATCATTGTCCATGATTCTTTTTGTAGTGTGATCCACTTGAGCTTAGGAATTGTGCTGGGACATGTCCCAAAGAAAAAATTATGTTGGGACATTGCCACTAATCACTGTCGACTACAATATACATGGTGCTTACTTTTTCCAAAAGTTTTCAAGCCAAACTGTTTCAACCTAATGAGATGGAGGGAGACGTGAGGAACCTGGATCACTAGTAATTATCCAACACAGTTCTTTCTATCCTGAGAAAGAACCTAAGAGTGCCTCGACCATCACTTTTTCAAACTAGGGCTGTATGTTGAAAAAGTGATCATCGAAATACTAATCTTCAAGATGATTGAGCCTCTGAAGCCGTGGTATATCTCGGCTCACTTAGAAGGATATCTAGTTACTAGAATATTGGTCGATAATGAGGCAACAGTCAATATCCTTCCAGCATAAATGATGTAAAAACTAAGAAAAATCACTAATGATCTTATCCCATTTGAGATAACAATGAGCAATTTCACCGAGGGAATTCTAGAACAGAGGAGGTGCTACCCATTGAGTTAATGGTGGAAACCAAGAGGATGTTGGCCGCATTCTTTGTAGTCAATACTTTCTCCTGTTACAATGCGTTACTCGATCGAGATTGGATTCACTTCTCCTGCATACCATCGTCCTTACATTAATTCGTCATTTTCTGGAATTAAGACAAGGTCGAATTGGTATTGGCTAATAATAAACTATTCTTTGTTACATCTAATGCGATTGAAGCTTATCTTTATGAAGATGAGGTTGGACTTGTTAGATTCACTAGAAGAAACAAATTTGGGCGACCAACAAGAGTTTCTATATCACTTAATCCTAAAAGTATAGTACATGACTTAACTACAATGCTATGGTTAGATGAGAATCTGTTGAACGCTATAGTGCCTTACTAGGCAGTTCAAGGTTGCACTATAGAAGAAGTCACATGATCAGTATCCCATTTACAAACAAGGGTACGATGGAGTTCACAACTAGAATAAAAGAACTCGATGAGAGTTTGGCAGAGTAAGATGATGGGTATTTTATTGACTTAGCCAAATTAATAGTATTAGCCGATGAAATAGCCGAAGACGACATAAACATGAGAGATTTAAGAGGAGCTCTTAAAAAACTGGATGATACTCCCACTCAAGTTTAAGATCCACTTGTTGAGGTGAATTTAAGGACTAAGTAGGATCCTAGACTGACCTTTATTAATGTTCACAACCCCAAGTACAGGGTCGCGATGTAGTAATAAACTCGATGAGACCAAAATCGTTTCTCAAGGACTTGTACATATATGATATTCTTCTAAACAATTTAAAACTAGAATTGGATTAAGAAGAAAGTCTATAATTAAAATTTCAAATTCGAAATTAATTGAAAAAGTGATTAAAGCAGTAAATCTGGAAACTGTAACAATAAAATAAAAGCATTAGAGCGCTAATGATCCACTTGTAGCCATTCTCAATGCTCAATTCACATAAATTCGATTGATAACTCAACTAGAATCATAATTATATCCTATCTAGCCGGATAATGGAGCAGTTAATTCAATATTTAAACATTCAACATAGATTAGGCTTTTATTGAACAAGTTCCCTCATTAAGAATCAAGTTCTAGATAGCAGGGAATTCAAAGCTTCTACCGTGCCCGTAGTCTATGATAGATCGCGGGAAATTGATTGATTTGTTATGTTGTAATCACATACACATGCTTGTGTGGATAACATGTGTAACTTACTTAGTATTTGTGCGTTAAAGATAACATGTTTAAGAATAATAAACTCATGTGAACCTGTTTATGACTAAAATGTTCTAAGCATAATCTTGGAGATATTTCTTCACTATGTTGGCGTTTGACACCTTCCATTTGACATATGCAAATGACCCGAGAATAGGACAGATGATGGTACATTGAGGGCGTCCCAATAGTCTTATAGCTTCATTTCATTGATAGTTTGTAAATTTTCTTCCTATTGTATTTATTGTGATTTGTATAATTCTCATATGGGCGGACACTACTTTTGAATCGTACCTTTAGGTGATAGTCTTATTTTTCTATATTTAGTTATCTCCGCTTTGCTTTTAATCCGTAAATTGAAATGCATTACTCTTATTATTTATAAATGGAATGAATGCAAAATTGATTGAGGACACTCATGGGAGTATTTCCCACGTATGTAATTCCTAAACAATCATTTTTCTAAGTTAACACACAGAAACTCAAGATCGAAATCTTCGTACTCAGGCGTCAATTTTTAGGATGTTACATATAATTAGATGGGGTACGGGTCGCCATCCATCCTAGTGTCCAATCTTAATCAGTTTGTCAACCTAAGGTGGGGTGTCTAAAAGCGCTCATTCAATCTGTGGATGCATGTAGAGCAGATTTCTCGAGTTAATAGTTGGCAATAGCTTATTGGAGCACTTCATCAAGAAGGCGAGCTGTTGAAGCAAGCGTTGGGTGATTGCGAAACGTCACAAGAAAAGGAAAAGTCCGAGAGAATACCAATAGTCATGTAGTCACCCCACCTTTGGCTACAAAGCTGGTCGAATGGTTGAATGGATGGAGGACCATATCCCCAAACCTTAGGTCCAAGCCCAGTCAGCCCATCTATCCAAACCCAGTCAACTCACCCTTAAAATCAACTTGAAAAATCGTCCATAGGAAAAATTAGTCCAAAATTCCCCAAAAAGTCAACTTGGTGAGTCAACCCGCTAAGCCAACTCACTAGGTCAGCCTAGCCCTTGCACCCAATCAACGCACCTTATTAAAGCCCAAAACCAAGCCTAGGTCCAAGCCCAACTATGGCCCGCAGCCTCAGAGCAGCTCCAAACCACAAACCTGGGGTTTTTCTTGCTTCAGGTTCGGAGTTCGTACACTCTGAAGCTAAAGCAAAACAACCATATGGGCGGCCCCTTGAGGGCCGCCTAAGCTTATTTACAGAAGTTGCCACTCTCCGCAACTACAAATACCTTGTCTCCCCTTCACTTTCAGCATCCACTTCCCATCTCTCCATCCCGAGAGCTATGAGTCAATCTCCACCCCCTTTAGCCCATTCATCCACCAAGGAGAGTCCAAGTGAGCTATGAGTCTAGCTCTGGTCCAGCCCTGCCTAACCTTGGTTCCAGCCTCTCCAACAATCAAAGTCTTAATCTTAGTCGCTCAAGTTAATCCTTGTGAAACCTCTGTCCATCCAATTATCCATATACCAGCATCATCTCATTCGCATCTAACATAGTGCAACATTTATTATTCTTCCAATCCCCCTGCTTATCATTCCACTATAAGCACTTGATCAAGTCTTATCGTATGCTCTGAGACTCGTCGGCTTACCCGGAACTTGCCCATTAGAAATTCTGACCGATCAAACACACATCATGCATCTTGCATAAGCACCTGTCAGTTCGAGCGTATGCATTAGGCTTGCCTATTTAATTGGGACTTGCCCTTCAGAAACTCCTACTGATCAGACCCATATTCATGCATTATGAGAATGCACGAGGATTGATTTAGACCATCAAGCATTAGTTAGATTCTATGAAGTAAATATTATACATCTGTACGAGCAGAGTGGGTGCCTAACACCTTCCCACCCTATAATCGTAATCCTTTACCTCACATGTCTAACCGCAAATCAAAAGGAGTAATTTTAGAGGAAGGAATTTTCAGATTCCATTCTCTAACATTTCTACAGGGTCTAACCGACTGTAGATTCAAAGTAACTGACTAGCGGCGACTTCAGTCTTACATAAACCTATCTAAACATATCAAACAAAACCTAACTACATACAGAAAAAGCCCTCGAGAAAAAGGCGAGCCCGTGACAACGGTGATTCAGGCCCTTGAAAGAGGAAACGCGGAACGACGAGCGTCCATAAGTCATAACAGCAAAATAAAGAAGGGATCTAGATGATTTTATTTCGCCTTCAGGAAGTCTATAAATAGAAGAAGAAATTGACAGAGCAAGAGGTCTCACACCAAAAAAACAAAACCAATTTCTTAGCGTAATCTGTAACTTAGGAGTAGCCGTAATCTCAGTCCATGCCCTTGGGACGATCTTAGCTATAATCACAAGTCCGCGCATGCTTGACGAACTTATCTTTATACAATTATCAGTTTTCTTTCTGCAGAATTATTTGTTTGATTGTCGATTTCTCTGACCGTCTGTTGCCGTTACTAATTTCATATCTGAAAAGTCCTTTCTAGTAGAAGGATAGATGCAATCCATTTTCGGAGGACGAACCCTACACTCTGGCAATCGCTTGATCATTCTAAACTCAATTGCGAGTGGCTGAATAGGCGACCGACCTTCTCAAGCCTTGTTCATATATGATAGAGCACGATGTATCTGCCTATCTTGGCGATTGGGGTTAAGGTTTAATCAGTTGGAATCAAGCAGCACAATTGGTTCTGGCAAACCCGCGTAGGTCCAAAGACCGCATAGCCAGAAGCATTCCTCGAGTATTGAAACTTGAGGAAACACTTACCGTAATGATTATCTAACATTATATATATATATATATATATATATATATATATATTAATTTTGAAATATTCACGATAATTTACATTAGGGCTTTTTGTTAATATACACCCTTAGTTTCGTGAGAGCACTTAAATAGCATCACTTTTGAAAATATTATTTTTCTATACATCTTTACACTGAATCTATTTTTCTTAGATGAAATTGCCCTTAAACACATTTCTCAAATTTTTTTGAGCAATGGTGCTTTATTTTATCATTAGCTTCTAACAAACTCTTCTACTTGTGTACTTTTTTTTTTTTTTCTTTTAAATTCTATTAACTTTTTAAAATTTCTTATGCATCTCAAAAAAAGAGAACGGATTAAGTATAGCCTTGGCCTCACTCAAGACAATGCGACCCTTACTATGGGGCGCACCTTGATGCATGTATTCTACATCCATGTCGTCCATCCATTTTTCCAATTCATTTTAGGGCATGAGGGCAAAAAAAAGAAGCAGATCCAAGTCTCAGGTGGACCATGCCATAGGAAACAATGGTGATTGACCATTAAAAACTTATAATGGGCTACGAAAGTTTTGGATAAAGTTAATATATTTTTTTCCTTCATCCAAGTTCATGTGACCTTATAAATAGGTTGGATGGAAAATAAACATTACAATGAGCTATAAGAAGTTTTTAATGGTTGGATGTTCAATCACCATTGTTTCATATAGTATAATCCGCATAAGATTTGAATCTGCTTCATTTTTAAGCACAGAGCTTAAAATGATGTGGCAAAATGGATGAATGACGTGATATAAAATGACTACATTAAAGTGGGCCCCATGAGAAGAGGCGCATCACCTTAGGTGAAGTTGGTGTTGCATTTAATCCACTCTCCTTAGAAAATGGGTTCTTCTTCTTTCTTTAAAAAATTCTGTATAGATGGGTCTTTTGTCAAGAAATAAATAGAATGACAGAAAATAGATAGCAAAAAATGAGAGAGTTATGACCATTTATGCGGCTCGCTCAATGCTGAAAACGAAAGCGAACATAACTTGACAACATCATAAACTTTAGGCCCACTTTCGAATAATTAAATGGCGTCCAAATGAGATGATTCCAAATTTATTTGAAAGTTTATCGATATATCTTTCCAACGAGGATAAGATCGCCCCAATCTAACCTGTAACGGAGTTATAACCATTTTTATGGGATCACACGTAACTAGAAATGAGAACAAATATGACGACTTTAGGCCTAATTTTAAATGGCCAAATGGTATTTAAATTAGATGATTCAAAAATCATTCAAAATTTCATCAAATTATCTTTCCAATGAGCATAAAATCAATCCAAACGGACCTGTAACGAGGGAGTTATAACCATTTTTATTTGATTACGTGATGATGGAAAAAAAGAGTTAACGCAATCAAACGCCATGACTTACTTTGGGCACACCTTTAGATGGGCAAATGGTGTCCAAATGAGATAAATCTAAATCTATTTAAAATTTTATCGAATTATCTTTCCAACGAGTACAAGATCACTACGATCAGAGTTATAATAAGGGAGTCATGACTGTTGGAAAGATAACTCTCTTATTACAACTTCGATGGATGATCTTGTCCTCGTTGGAAAAATAATTCAATGAACTTTCATATGACTTGTGAATCATTTCATTTAGACACCATTGGGCAATTTAAAAGTTGGCATAAAGTCGTCACATCCACTCTCATTTCTTATTGTACGTGATCCTACAAAATCGGTCATAACTCTCTCATTACAGGTTGGATTGGGGTGATCTTATGCTCGCTGGAAAGATAATTCATTAAAATTTCAAATGTATTTGAAATCATCTTATTTGAACACTATTTAACTATTCAAAAGTAGGCTTAAAGTTTATAATGTCGTTAGGTCATGTTCGGTCTCATTTCCAGCATCAAGCAACCCACAAAAATAGTGATAGCTCTCTCATTTTTTGCATATCTTTTCTTCATTATATCGGTTTCTTGGCAAAAGACTTCATCTATATAAAAAAATTTGAAAAGAAGAAGAGAAAGAATACATTTTCTTAGGAGAATGGATTAGATGCGGCCCCAACTTCACATAAGGCGATGCACCTCTTATCATGGGCCCACTTTGATATAATTGTTTATATCCACACCATCCATCCATTTTGCTATATCATTTTAGTCTATGTGCTTAAAACTGAAGTAGGTCCAAATCTTTTGTGGACCATTCTATAAGAAACAGTGGTAATTGAACATCCCACCATTAAAAACTTCATATGGCCCACTGTAATGTTTATGAGGTATTTATTTGTCATCCAACTTGTTTACAAGGTCACATGGACTTAGATGAAGGGAAAAAACAAATATCATCTTCATCCAAAACTTTTATAATCCATTATAAGTTGTTAATGGTTAATCCCCACTATTTCCTATGACATGGTTCACCTGCGACTAGGATCTATTTCTTTTTTGGGCTTATACCCTAAAATGATATGAAAAAATGGATGAACGGCATGGATATAGAATACATGCATCAAAGTAGGCCCCATAGTAAGGTTAGAACATCTTGGGTGAGACATGACCCCACCTAATCCATTACTTTTTCTGATGTGCATGAGAATCTGGAAAAAAAAAAAAGTCAATAAAAAATAAATAAAAGTAGACAAATAGAAGAATTTGTTAGGAACTAATGATGAGAAAATGTACCATTTACAAATGTTTGAAAAATGTGTTTAAGAACAATTTTATCTAATAAAAAATAAAGTCACTGTACGGATGTTTTAAAAAATAATGTTTTTAGAAGTAAAGCTATTTAAGCACTCCAGGAACCTGGTATAAATTAACAAAAATAAATAAATACCTTTACTTTATGAAATTCATTATCCTGTAAATATTATTAAGTTATTTCTTAACCCAAACTTGGATTTCACAATATTTGAATTGTGTATGTCAAACGACAATTGAAGATTTATATCCAATTTCATTTCAGTGAAATTGTGATTTAAAATCCTTTGTATTCCAAATTCAAGCGACCAAACGAACTCCAAAGTTCTATGCTTTGATACTCTCTGCTAGAATCCAAGCACGGGAGATGCCATCTGCAACTACCCCGCCCATTCCAGTCGCATTTCCTCAGCACCGTACTGAAAAAAACGTAATATAAAACAAGTAAAATAGCATGATAAATTAAAAATTAAAATAAGCAAACTAATTACATAAATATAATAAGGTATAATAAAAAAGTAAAAGGGTCGTGTTTTTTCACTGTAGCGTTACCTCTCTACGGCCGCAGCACATCCCGCGGAGGAAAAAAGAAAAATCCCTGGGAAAGAAAAGAGACGAAGGCCATGGAATCTCTCTAAAAACACAATCCTCAGGTACTCTTGACACCATTTCTCATCTATCCGAATAAAAGATTTTCACATGAGATAGAAACCCAACTGGGTAATTATGGTTTTTTTTTTTTTTTACAATTCCTATCATTTTCATATTTTCCTTTATTTCTTTTCTTCTTCTTCTTCTTCTTCTTGTACTTTTTTTTTTTTTTTTTGAGCTCAATATCTTGAATCTCAGGAACCCAATAAACGAAAACCTTGCTACTCAAAAACCCATTTATTAAATCTCTTTGTAGATTGAGGATTGTTGTTGGCGATGCGTCTCCATTGAAGAAACATACTGGAGATATTAGTTTTTAGTTTTCTTGATGAGTAGGAGAGAATTGGAAGTTGGTTTTTGGTGGAGGATGTGTAGAAGAAATTCACTAATAGCTTGAAATCTGCTTATTCAGATCTGAGCTTCTCAGGGTTTAAGATTCTATACTCCCCCAAAAAGGATTATTTGGGTTTTACTCACTTTTCAGTGGAAAGCAAGCGGTTTCCAGTGATGGGCGGAAGTTAAAACCTCTGCTTTTGGGGGAGAATCAGTTCAATTAATACATCAAAGAGCTAAAGCCTATGGTTCTTTTTTGCTCTCTGCCCATTTTCAATCAGATAGAATTGTGGTTTCTTTCTATGTGTATTTTGTCTTAGTTGTAATTGAATGGTCTAGCTTGAGGTTTCAAATCTCTGTACTCCACAAAAGAGGAGATGGGCTTTCCTCCTTTTCAGTTTTTGTGTGTGGAAAAGAAGCTGTTTCCATTGATAGGTGGGACTTAAAACCTGTGTTTGGGAAGTATCAGTTGAATTGATGCATCAAGGAACTAAAACCTATGGTTTCTAATCTCTGCCAATGTTCAATTTGATATAGTCGATGATCCCTTTCAGTGCATGTTTGGTTGTAGTTGCAATTGAACCAATCATCTGATTCAATATCGCTTGCTTTGTAGGACTTGTTGCCTATGACGGAAAGAAACATGCAGACGTCGATATGTGATACCAGGAAGTTCATCTTTTGCTTATTCTCTGTCTCCATAGTCATTTTATTCTTCTCCTGTTTCTTCCTGCTGAGGTCTAGCAGTAACTCCTTGCTACCTGAATCCGTTCTCATGCTAATGCTTGCCAATAACACGGAAGAATTCAAAAACAGTGGCAATAGTAGTGTTGGTAAGCTTCCCCATATCTCTTCTCCAGTAATTGTCAATGCTCAAAGACCTGTATCGAGAATCCGATACAATGCTCGTCAAGGTTCCAATTCTGACAAGGAGGTTAGGGTTTTAGGAAAAGAAACTAGGAAGGCCTGTGATCCTAACCAGGCGCTACTAAAGGTTTTCATGTATGATTTGCCTCCGGAATTTCATTTTGGGTTGTTAGGTTGGAAGGGCAAAAGTGGTATAGTATGGCCGGACATTGGTAATATTGATAGTATTCCGGAGTACCCAGGCGGGCTGAATTTGCAACATAGTATGGAGTATTGGCTTACGTTGGATCTTCTATCCTCAAATGTTCGAGGGGTTGTTAGGCCTTGCAATGCAGTTAGAATAAAGGATTCACGTCAGGCAGACGTAGTATTTGTGCCATTTTTCTCATCCGTGAGTTACAATAGGTATTCTAAGCTACATGGAAAAGAAAAAGTTAGTAAGAACAAGATGTTGCAGGACAAATTGGTGAAGTTTCTGGTGAATCAGGAGGAGTGGAAGAGATGGAGTGGGAAGGATCATCTGATTGTGGCCCACCATCCAAACAGCATGTTGGATGCAAGGTCAAAGCTTGGGTCCGCCATGTTTGTGCTTGCGGATTTCGGGAGATACCCAGTCGAAATAGCGAACATCAAGAAGGACATAATTGCTCCTTATAGGCACGTTGTGCGTACGGTTGGCAATGACTCGGCCCCATTCGAAGAACGGCCAATCTTGGTGTATTTTCAAGGAGCAATCTACAGGAAAGATGTAAGCTGTTTCTTTTTTATCACTTGTCTTTGAATTATGTTTTAAGCCTGTCTAAGACTTGCTGCTTGCTGCACAACTATACCATTGGTCGTCTTGAACTGTGTTTGTATGAGATCAAACCATACACTAGTGGCCACAATCTCAATACATGAGTAATTTAGGAGCTTCAATCAACTCAGATACCATAATCTGCTTTTCCCTCATCCATTGCTCTAATCTTCTTTATCTGGCATCTTTTTAACATTTATTTTTTGCATTATTCCATTCCATTCATTGCTATTTGATTGATTTAACGTTTCAGGGCGGGGTCATTCGTCAAGAGCTTTACTATCTTCTTAAAGACGAGAAAGATGTACACTTTGTTTTTGGAAGTGCTCGGGGAAATGGGATTAATAAGGCAGGTCAGGGCATGAGTTTATCGAAATTCTGTCTGAATATTGCTGGAGACACCCCCTCCTCAAATCGCCTTTTCGACGCAATCGCGAGCCACTGCATCCCAGTGATCATCAGTGATGAAATTGAACTCCCTTTCGAAGATGTCATGGATTATTCCAAATTCTGCATCTTTGTACGTGCATCAGATGCTGTCAAGAAGGGCTTTCTACTGAATCTACTTAGGGGAATCAAGCGCGACGAATGGATGATAATGTGGAAAAGATTAAAGGAAGTTGTCCATCACTTCGAGTATCAGTACCCGTCACAGCAAGGGGATAGTGTGCAGATGATTTGGGAGGCAGTTGCCCGTAAAATATCATCTGTCTGGTTGAGACTTCACAGGGAGAATAGATTCCATCGGTTTCAGCCCAAGAAGAAGCCTAACTAGGTGGAAGGTTCAGAAGGGAAATCAAATGATTCCAATACCGAATTGAATGATTGGGATGTCTCCTTAGCCAGCCAGAAAATCATCATGGGAAAACTGATCTTGACGGAAACCCATGTCAATCTCACTATCAAAGATCTGCATGAGCTCCCTGCTGGTTTGTTGAATTTATTTCAATCACTTATGACAGGTTTCAATTGGTTGTTAACCACTAATTGTAAGAAATTTCAAGGCCTGTTATCCCAGAAAACACTGAAAACTTGTTCTTGCAGATTTCCTGCCATGTTTCAAACTTTGAAGTAACCTGTCATTCATTTTTGTTTGAAAATCAAGTTATATTTATTTCTTAATTCCATTGCCAATTTCCATCATGTCGACCACATGAACTAAAAGGAGGCAATATTGTTGAAATGATTGGAGATTTGAGGGGAAGTTGGTGGGTGTGGAAAACTTCATCTGAAACATGAGCCATCACAGGTAGCAACCTTCGGAATGTTTTCCAGAAACCACAACATATCAAGATTCAGATAAGGAGTTTCTTCATTTGATTTGAGTTGTTTTAAATAGACTAGGGGGAATGTCACATGCAATGCACATGGAGAGAGAAAAGAGGAGTGTGCTAAACTCAAAGAGGAGACCTCATCGCGGTAGATCCTACAAAGCCTTTGTCACACAGACCTCATCTTCTGTGTGGGTGCTACACTCAAAGAGGAGACCTAGAGGGGCCTACTTGAGCAAATGGAAAGGACAAAAATGCCCCATTTTCCCTCTAAAATCCCCTCTCCAACCAATTACATGCATAAAAATGTCTAAGAATTTCTCTCTTATACACAACGTAGATGTATTTTATGCCTGAAACAGTCCATTAAAGACATTAAAGAGTTGAACAAAGATATTAGGCCAAGAACCCAACAAAACAAAATCCATAGTAACGAAAGGAAAAACACAGAGAAGAATACCCTGCAATGAATATTTTGAGCAGATTGAAATCTGTAAAACAACTGAGTTTTGAGATTTTGAAACAGGTTGCCAGCAGAATACAGCATCAACTCTTCCCCAACCTCCAATATACATTAGAAAGAGAGATTTAGAAAGTGGTAAAATGCGAAAGAATTTCACTATAGCATCTGCAAGAACAAAAACTGCTAATGCAGACAGATGTAAATCCTCAAGAAATTAAAACAACCCACTAACTGTAAATCCTCTAGCAGCCAGCGTCGAGCTCCCCTTGTCACCTTTTCCTTTGTATCATCAGCAAGAATCTCAGTTACAACACAGATACTGGCTTACTGAATGGCTGAAAGTAAAGTCATTTAACAGCTCTGTACATACCTCTCTATGACCAAAACCTTTAAATTATTAAATAAAATAGAGAAACCATCCAACCCGAATGAGAAAAAGTAAAAGGGAAGAAGAAAAACCTTCTAAAGAAATAGATAAAACCTCTAAATCTGGCTCATACTGTTTTTGCGCTCTCTTTAAGTTTCCCCATATCAGGAATACTGACAAGCTGCCTGTTTCTGATCAGACTCCTCTGCTATTGACACTGTAGTTAAGGAAACAGGTGATGGAATCAGCATCTATTGTGAATGGGGTCCGACCCTCTTCGAACCTTTCTTTTGCTTGATTGATTGGGATCAAACGCCGGAGGCCCAGGAGCTGTTTTCTTCTGGGTGTTCAGGTCCTCGACGACCACAGCCTTAAGGATGCGTGGTTTCTCTGCTGCTGCCCCATTTTCTCCACTCCGTCTGAGAACAAAGTCTATGCTTCTCAGTCCGGAAATCTTTTCTGGTTGAAGAGCTATGAACCAAATACAGACGAGAATGATAAGAACCTTGTAAGTGCAGAAACCCATGTTTTTTTTGCACACTCACAAAGACAAAATACAAACTCTCTTGTTAGAGTAGTAACGGAATCAGTGGCTATGAGACTGTGATCCTCTCTTCTGATGGCCCATTCCTGTAGATATAAGCCTGTTTTTATCTTTTGTGGATTTGGGTCTTAAAGGCACAGAACCCGAGGTACCAATACTCCTAAAGAAGTTAGATTCACTTCAATCATATGCCTGCAATCCGAGCTATTTAAGGCTGTTTTAGAAGGTTCTGACAAGCTTGAATAAAGAGCTTTGGAACCCCACCCTTGAGAAGCTAGGCATCTTTTCATTGGTTCCCTCCCTCTCTATCATTCGCTTTGCCTTTGTCTATTAAGCAAAGGCCCACCCTTGAACTTGTGGTGGGCCGCCACATCATCCGACCATGATGACGTGCATGCACCCGAAAATACCCAGCTGATGGATTGTGGGTTGGCTCGGCTTCAATGTATTTCATTAATGAAAATGTTTCTATGCTTTTCAATTTAGACCGATTACCAAAAGCTTTGGGTGACTAACAACATATAAAATAGGTCATGACTACCCACAAACAGGAGGGAATCAACGGCTGTAGTGCCTTCAAGATGTATGACTGAAATACCCTCTCCCAGATTCACTGAGTCATTTGAGCAGAAAACCCGCAAGATAATATTTAATTATGAAATTGGATCCTGAAAATTACTGGTATGTTAATACAATTTCTAGGAGTCCAAGTTTCTGTGAAGTAGTGTGAATGTTTGTGAGTTTTCACAGCACAAAACAACTCGAGAAATTTTCACAGCAAGGATACTGGTGTTTATTCATGTATGAAGCCATCTCTAATCCAACACGTTGGACTTATTGCCCAATACTTGACAGGTGGCAGGTGGGGACAGTGGATCTAGACCGTTTATCTTGTGGGTCATAGTGGCACAGGCTTAATGCTTGAAAATCATACCTACTGGGTGATCCTAGCCATCAGTTCTTTCTGTTGAATGCTTATCATTAGCAAATTTTTTTTTTTTGTTACTATGGCCAATTTCATGGCCGCTTTCATGTGCGTAGGATAGTCCATCGTGTGTGATTTTCAGAAGCGGTCCATCGACGGAGAGGACCCACTAGATGGATGCTCCAGATGGACGCTCCAATTGACTATCCTACTTGTCATGCATATCAGATATTGGGCGACAAAGGCCGATCTGGCCAAATGCAAACTTGCAAGTACAAAGGGAGTTGCTTGATACTCTGGCTGTGCATGATACTTGATACCCAGGCATTTAGAAATGGTAAGTGTGGTATATTAACTCAAATTTAAACTGACTAAATTATGGAACACGCTGTTGCTAAGTTACAGTCCAAAAATCAATCCTGACCCCTGATTCTTGGACAGTTTGGTGCAAAAATCATTTTTCATTTTTAACTGTCCAGTAAATGTCAACCGATCCTATAGTTAGACAATCGAATAAATGTTTTTTTTTTTTTTTTTTTTGTTCATGAAACATCCAAACCGGTACCCATAATGTTGCTGGTTTATGTGAATTAATCGCATGCCATGTATGCAATTTCTAAGTGCCTGTCATCCATCACAATCCACCAGAGTATCCAAGTTTTTCTCGTATTAGAGTAGCTAATTAGCCCAAGCCAAGCCATGAGCCAGGGTTAGCTTGCTACAGTTGCAAGCAAGCCTTAAAGTAGAGATGGGTGCAGATGGGGAATAAAACCCAACAAACCAAACACTCGCTTTATGCCATTCCATGATACTCTCTCTCTCTCTCTCTACTTTAGAATTCATTCACCTTTCAACACAAGCTCTCCATTCCATGCAACAAAAACAACACCACTCCTCGGTTTCTTGTGCTGAATATGACTTCTTTATGCTTTTCTTTCTTCTTCTTGCATTCTCTTTCCTTTGATTGCTTAGTCCCAAGCCCCCATTCAAAGTTTCAAACAAAACCCATCTCAAAGCTTCTCCTTCTCTCCCTATCTTAGCTCTCCATCTCTTTTCTTTCTTTCTTTTTTTTCTTTTTTTTTTTTTAAATCTCGTTTCTCTATGTAGACCAAACTCCCCTTTTTCCATTTTGGAAAAATCCTAAGCCTACTCGCGAGAGTTACTCTCACTCTTGTGTGCATCATCTGAGCCATCCATCGGTGAGGTACTGGGGTCTACTTAGGACATTGTGAACAATAAGAGCCCTAGATTCACAGGCTGGTTTTAGACGGAAGTGTTAGACATCGTTGGGTCCCAATCATGTGTCCCAAGGAAGCATCCACCATAGTCTGGCTACATGAGTCCAATCTATTGGATAATTGTGCACAAAGGAAATGGATGGTTGAAGAAAATTACCAGAGGTCCACACTCAATGCACGTTTCGGCCCACTTGATGAGCAGGCATTAGGACACGAATTCAGTGGATTCGTGATCGTGGGGCCCACCATGATGCATATGTTTTATATCCACGCTAGCTATCCATTTTGCCAGCTCATTTTAGGGCATGAGCCCAATAAAGAAGCATATCTAAATCTCAGGTGGACCACACAACAGGAAACAGTGTTGATTGAACGCCCACCATTCAAAATTCCTAGGGCTCACCGTGAAGTTTATTTGTCATCCAACCTGTTTGATAAGATCACAAAGACTTGGATGAAGGAAAAAAAAAAAATCAAATTTCAGCTTGATTCAAAACTTTTGTTGCCCCAGAAGTTTTTAATTGTTGGTGTTCAATCGCCACCATCTCCTATGGTGTGGTCCACCTAAGATTTAGATCTGCTTCATTTTTGGGATCATGCTCTAAAATGAGCTAGCAAAAAGGTGGACCATCGCGGCTATAAAAACAAGTACATCACGGTGGACCCCACCATCACGGATTCACCGAATCGGCATCCGCCTGATTCCTGCGACAACAGAGAGACATGATGGGGGCCCAGGGATGGGCAGTGTAGGTCCCCACACACGCATTTGTGCATGTGGCAAGAGCCAAAGTGGGAATGGGAATAATCCTACTCACGCGAATAGCTTTATTGGTGGCTCCTCATTCTTTAATAATAATATACAAAATCACATGCAGCCAGAAACCCCTCGTAAAGCATAGGTTCTAACGCTTTATCAAATCCTAGGGATGGAATTTCATGGGTTTTAAGATGGTCGAAGGGAAGACTGGTCGTGGTCCCTTCCAATTTCTCCCAACCTTCATTTTCGTATTAGTAGGTGGGCCTTTGCTTCTTTTTTTTTCCCCTTTCAATTAAAGCAAAAGAGCAATAGGTTGCATCCATCATCACATGATACATAGAGTCATGATACTATGTCATGGATGTTACATGTACATGTTTACTGCATTTGTTTGGGACTGTAGCCGTTGGATCTAAATTTTATATGATGGGCCTCCTTTTACACAGGATAATTCCTTTAAAAAAAACTCCCAGATTGGAATATTTCAATGCGTTTGCTTGTTTTCGTGAGTAAGACGGCTTTGCATGGAACCCCACTGTTTGTGGGCAAGACTCTAATGTTAACTCACCACCATTTAAAAACTGCTGGTGAGTCTTCAACCGTACAATTGACAGTCTTACAGCAATCTAGAGCGTCCAAATCACTGACTCAACTATGGGTGGATCATAGCCAAAAAAAATAGCACTGAGGAGATGATATTATTAACCATCTGATTTTTCCCTTCATATTATAACCACTCACTATTTTACTTTTTACCATCCATTTGCTATCCATTGATTAGATTGTTAGGATTGCTTGATCAGTACAATTTTAGATATGCTCCGGTTGGACTACTGATTGAGCCCAATCCTAACTCAAAAATTGATCAAGCCATGCAGTAAAGGCCCAAGCCCAGCCCATGGGTTAAGCTAGAGGTCCGCATCGGGCTCGTCTGATTGGGCAGGCCACCCTGCCCAATTCCACGTTTAATCAAGGTATTGAACCAGATCAGGATCAGAATCTGAGTCGACTCGGACAAGTTGCGTTGGACTCAGTCTAGAATATTGCCTGTGGTCAATGTGTGGATGCACCCATGAATATTTCCATCACCACCCATGAATTGTCTTGATGCGTGCGTGCAGATATGGTTACATGAAGGCCATGTACATGCACCCATGAAAACGTGACTAGGCATGGGGTTGTGCAGAGGAGGGAGAAGAAAGGAATAGTTAAGGTGTATCCCTAGAAGTGGGAGCATTGTTCCCTTGTGTACGGATACGTCCTTTTGAGGTTTTGTACTTGATAGATACCCTTCCTCTTATTGGAGATCGAGCCAGAGCTAAGAAGAAAGAGCCCACCACAAGATTATCAAACATGTTAAAAGAAGCAAAAAAATATTTGGAGGGATGTTCCTCGTATTTTAATCATTTTGCTCTCTTTGGAGATTCTCTTTGGTGATCTTTTGAAACTTTCTTCTTTAGTTCAAGGCAAGGACACTTCAAGGTCCAGCCTCCCACCACTGGCGGCTCACTCTTTTACAACCGTTGGATCATTGGTTTGACCCAACTGACCCCCCTATACTGGTAAGAAAATAGGCCACGTTTGGATACAAGGAATTTCATGCCAAACGATGGTTTTCTATTGATGTGGGAATTTTTGTTATTTGGATAACAAAGAAAATAATGGATTACACACACACACACACACACACACACAGCAGACATTACAAGTTTTCATAAGTTAAGTTATTGGCACAGGAACTATTATGACCATTGTGAGAGAAATATGATATTTGCACTTCCCATCCAAACAAAAACTCTAAAATTAGAATCCATATTTCAATAGTACTCATTAAAATATTATGAAGTAATTATTCATTTTTTCCATCCTTTTCCTTAGTTTTGATCCAAACATGCCTGATCTTAAGAAGTGGTTTAACAATATTTAAGGTAGGAAAAAAAAACTATTATAAGGAGGGCAAAGGGCTCATTCACAAGTTAATAGAAGCCATCTCTCCAAAAGATGAGGTAGAATGATGCATCAATGATGAGGTTCATCCATATACTCTCACCAGGATGGGGATGGGTGGCTTGCATTTTAAAAATATAATTGTAGACAAATATTCTGTCCATTGTTTCTATTGTTTATATATCCCGTTGCTAATTGGACCGTTACTTGTTTTTGTTTCCCACCCTCACTTCATTGACCATAGATCAGAAGTGTAAGATTGTCTAGTAGGTGCATTTTTTTCAAGGCATAAGTCATTCATGCTAGACCCTACCCATGGACAAACCCAATTGGATACAGAAATGACTCTACCATATTCCAGTTCTTCTAGCTCTACAATATCATGTCCAAGGAAAATTGCAATCTAAGGCTCGGATATTGTGACTGGAGCTGATCACCTAATGGTATGCACTATGGATGGGCCACAGTGCCAAGAATGCCTCCCATTTAAGTCTGCCACCTGCATGCAAATGGACAGTTAAAATAAAAGGGCTACAGTAGATAGGACCGTCTGACCAATGTAATCTTTGCCCAGTTCCCATCCGCGCTGGGCCATGAGTAATCAAATCTGAGTAGCACATCTAGGGAGAGTTCGATACGGAGCTGTAACAGCAACCATTCATTTAACTTATTAGCTATGTGATTTCTTTCATCCAATTCTCATTAATCTTAAAGGAACAGACACATGAAAAATTGAGCCAAATATTGAGGTTGTCACGTTTATTTATATTGTATTTGTTGCAATTTTCACCCCAGAGTCATCTATGCTGGTGTCCACCCAGTCCAACCCATCAGGTTGGAGTGGGTCCATGGTTTGCCCTAACGCAGGGTCCGGCTACAATATTTAACACACTAGACTAGTATCTAGCTAATTGTGTTTGTGTTTTAGGGTTGTTACACTCTCTCTCTCTCTTACACACATCCCACTCACCCACCCATGTACTTATGCTGTAGTGGGATTTCACCACCTGTGGGTACTTGAACCCCAGACCACATGTTGAAATTCTTGGGAGTCTACCACCGAGGCAAGGATAAGGACCCTTTAAGGTTGTTGACCCTATAGGGGTTGTTAGTCTCTTTTACTATTACAGGCATTATGGCACAAGTTGGATTTTTCCTGCTTTGGTACACATGCGCCATTGTCCATCTTCAAGTGCTGCAAATGTTCCACATCGACCTTCAGGTTCCCTTCACTTGCTAAATTCCCCATGTCAATTATGCATTCATTTTGTGTGCTACTATACATTGTCAAGCACCCTCACCTTCACACGCCTTCAAACACTTTGCATGTGCCATGTATGGTAGTGTGCATCTTCAAGCACCATGCATAGGCAATATATGCCAAATAATACTTTTTTTTCCTTTTATTTTTTTAAATTTAGGTGCCCTACAAACAAAGTAGGATCAATTAGTCCAAGATGGAATAAATCCAGACAAACAAAATTAAAATAGCCTAACCAACATAAGCTAGCCAGGATGAAACTTTTGCTTTGACCAAAACGAGCCCTTAAGGTCCTAAGTTCAAATTGCCACCCGGGGGAAGGCAGAAGGATTTCTTCTTGACCAGACATACAGAGCAGTGTGAAAAGAAAAATAAATAAATAAATAAAAGATACAAGTCCCTTTTAGCACGTTAATGGATTGACACCAATCCACTATGCTCAAAGGCAAAAACACCTTGATCCATAGCTCAAGTGGTGGACTTATAGTGGGGGGTTGGGTGTGCTAACAATGGGTTGTGTGTACAAACTAAAAAAAAATAAAAATGTAAAAACAAAAAAAAACAGCTCTCAACCCAACAACCTCTCTCTTTCTCACAATAAAATATATATAATGTCAAAACGTTTTAAGGTTTGCATAAAACACGGTGTGAAATTATTAAATCTCGTGACCGTGTTGGTTGGATGAACAATTCATCTCTGATGATCAAGCTCTACAGATCCTAATATCAGTGACCTGAGATTAAATAGGACAACTTCATGGATGCCACGTGGACCAAAATCCATGGGGCTTTAGGTTTGGCCCCCATCATGTGTCACTTATGCTTTCTTTGTTCCTCTTCTTAGCTCTTAAAACATTAATTCCATTTATAGATCCCCTTATCCTGTTTAATCACATCACACCTAACTTAGTCATGCTCAGTCTTGTTGGAGATGTCTTCAATCTTGGACACCAAGGGGGGTTGTCGATAGCTCGATGAAATCGGGTCAGGCGCCCGAAACTGTCTCAGATGAGGCTTCTGAAATCTGGGCACTATTGGAGGGGTGTTGGTCGCCCGACAGGGTCAGGTTAGGCTATCAAAATTGCCCCGAATGAGGCTTCTAGAATTTGGGCACTGTTAGAGGGGTGTTGGTCGCTCGACAGGGTCGGGTTGGGCGCCTGAAACTCACCGAATGGAACCGTGAACTCTCTGAACAGATTTTGTCGAGTTCAGTCCCCTGAAGGTTGGCGCACTGTATAGGCCGGTTAGCACGAATTTGTTTCTAATTCCGATTTTATGCTATTTAAAGGAGTTTAATGCGAGAGTAGGGCAACACAAGGAGCCCTAGATGTGTTCAAAGGGGTTGAAAGAATTTAAGGGTGAGAGAAAAAGATAGGGTTAGCTTGCATTTCTCTTGTAGGGCTTAGATCCGGGTAAATTGTTATTCATCTCTTATAAACTTTTGATATTCATAGCAATCGCTTTGTGCCGTGGTTTTTTTCCGTGAGGGTTTTTCTACATAAAATTTGGATTGTGTTCTCTTGTGTGTTGAATTTGCTTGATTACTTACCATTGTGGTTTACTTTTGTTTGATTCTCGATTCCGCGGGTTTCCAAACAAGTGGCATCAGAGAGAACATTGAAAGGTAGACAAAATCTGAGACGAGGTATCAATGGCGTCCGACATGAGATTCAATATAGATTAGTATTTCGGAAAAAATAACTTTGAACTATGAAAGGTAAAGATAAAGAGCATCCTAATTCAACAAGGATTGAAAGATGCATTCCTTGGGAAGCGACCGGAAATTATGAAAGAAGAAGAGTAGAAGAAGATGGATCAGAAAGTCAATATCTCAATCCAGTTATACCGAACAGATGACGTCCTCTATATTGTTATAGGGGAGAAGACTACGGCTAAAATGTGGGCGAAGTTGGAGAACATTTATGTGAAGAAATCTCTGAAAAACCTCCTGTATCTAATGCCTCAGTTGTTCAACCTGAAGATGGCAGAGGAGACCGATGTTGAGAGCCATATCAGCAACTTCAATAGGTTTGTTTGCAAACTGTTGGATGTAGATGAACAGATGAATGACGAATATCAAACATGCATCCTATTGAATTCTCTTCTAAAATCATATGAGTCGTTTAAGGACTCTTTGTGCATAGATAGGGAGACCATTAATGTTAAGACCACTATCTCAACCTTTCAGTTAAAGGCGATGAGAAAGAAAAATGGTGACGTAGGTTCTTTTACGGAAGCACTGGTTATGAGGGGAGGCAATTTTGAGCTAGATAGAGGATATTCACGATCGAGATCTAAATCTAAAGTCAAAGGAAGGAGTAAGGTGATGTGCTGGAATTGTGGAAAGGAAGTGCACATGAAGATGGATTATTTGAATCCCAAGGCGAAGCAAGAGAAGTCTGAAGATTCTTCTAAGGAAGCTAATACCACAGAATCTATAGAGGATAAGGGTGATGATATCAATATATTGATTGTATTCAAATCAGGGTCCATTTGCGATGAGTGGCTCTTGGATTTAGGTGCATCATATCACATGTGTTCTGACCAAAGTTCATTCATGACATACAGTAAATATGATGGTGGATCGGTATTCTTGATCGATGGTTATGCCTGCAAGGTTGTCGGTATTAGTTCGGTGCGCATTAAGATGTTCGATGGGATCGAACGAATCCTGAAAGATGTTAGGCATGTCCCTAGGTTGAAAAAGAATTTTCTCTCTTGGTGCACTCGAGGCACTAGGGTGCAAGTTCACCAGCTTCGATCAGTTTTGTAAAGTATCAAAGGGGGCACTCGTGGTGATGAAAGCACGAAGGTGCGACCATCTTTACAAGTTGATCGAGAACACTTTTGACGATGGAGTTGTGGTGGCTGTAATAGAATCCACTTCTATTGATATGTGGCACGCACGCATAGGCCACATGAGCGAGCGGGTTGTGAAGGTGTGACAATAAAGTCGGTGGGGGCACGAGAAGCGGTGGAGCTATGATGGACACGAAGTAGCGATGAAGGATAGAGCAGTGGAGCTTGAAGATTGAAGCCATGATGGAAATTGTTGGGGGTGTCGACCGCTCGACGAGATTGGGTCAGGCGCCTGAAACTACCTTGAATGAGGCTTCTGGAATCTAAACACTACTGGAGGGGTGTTGGTCGCCTGACAGGGTCGGGAAGGGCGCTTGAAACTCCCCGAATGGAACTGTGACCTCTATGGACAGATTTGGCCGAGTTTTGTCACCCGACAATGTCGGGTTGGGCGCCCGACGGCCGGCGCACTGTATAGGTCGGTTTACATGGATTTGTTTCTAATTTCAATTTTATACTATTTAAATGGGGTGTAATGTGAGAATTAAAGCAACAGAAGGAGTCCAAGACGTATTCAAAGGTGTTGAGAAAGTTTTAGGGTGGAAGAAAAAGCTAGAATTAACTTAGGTTTCTCTTGTGGGATTTAGATCTGGGTAAATTATTCTTTATCTCTTGTAAACTTTTGATATTCATAATGATTGCTTTGTGCCGTGATTTTTTTTTTCGTGAAGATTTTTCAACATAAAATTCGGACCGTATATTCTTGCATATTAAATTTGCTTGATAGCTTACCATTGTAGTTCGCTTTAATTTGTTTCTCGCTGCTTCTGCAGTTCCCCAACAGGTCCAAGATTTCAGTCCGTCAGCCCATGCAAGGTTCAGTGATCCTGACCATTAATAGCCGAGCTCACCATGGATAGACCATGATCTATCCCTTTCAATTTGTCGTGTGATTTCTGTTTCTTTCTAATATGTTTGGAAAGCCTGCAAAACATAACCAGGGTTCACACTAACTTAAATTTGCCCCAAGATTGGCGGCTAGGAACTTCCAATCGATAGCGCGTGGCATCAAACAAACGGTTGGAATCACAAAGCTATGGGATCCACACATACAAACTGAAAACCCCATCGCAGCCTACTTTCATGATTGTATAATTCCCCCTTTAGTTATGTCTCTCTCGATAGTTGCTTTTAGTTGTTGGCGACGTGACGAGGAATGCAAACAACGAAGGCTTATATAAGGCACATGGGAGAAAACATTTGCTACACCTACGCGTTAGCTACGCTAGCTACACCGGGTGTAAAAATGACCCCACCATGATGTATGTGTTGTATCCACTCCGTCCATCCAGTTAGAGAGATTATTTTAGAATATGATACTAAAAATGAGGCAGATCCGATGCTCAAGTGGCCCCCTAAAAGTTTTTAATGGTTGGCGTTCAACCCCAGTATTCTCTGTGCTTGGTACACTTAAGCTTCGGATCTGCCTCATTTTTGGATTCATGCACTTAAATGATCTCGCCAACTGAATGGACGGCGTGGATGCAACAAATACATCATGGTAGGTCATTTCTACACCCGGCGTAGCTAACGCGTGGGTGTAGCAAAACTTTTCCCGGCACATGGTAATAAGATAACAAGGAAGAGAAACGCTCCAGTGCTCCCGGAGCACTACAAGTTACAGTGCTTCCAGTTGCATGTGTTAGCTTGGACACTTCAGACGATCGATAGATCTGAACTGTCTATTAACTCCAGAACACACTTCATAGACTACCATGAAAAAATAGCACTGATTGGAAGATCCAACCCGTTCTTGATTTGGCCTTATTTTCTCTAACCGTCCCTTTTCCAAGCCATGAATGGGATGGTTTTGATTTCCTAACAAAAGTGATGTTTAGAATCATAGGTAATCGATGATGGGCACTAACAAATAGAAGGATGGAATTGCTGATTGGACCTATTTTTGTAAACAATCTTAACCATCCATATTCAAGACAATTGATCAAATGGTTAATATTTGATGCTTAAATGGTAGCACATGACATTTTCTTTGGAACTAATGAACAGTCTGGATCAATGTATTAGACTGTATAAGTATCCCAACGCAACTGGGAGTACTATAACTTACAGTGCTACGGAGAATTTCTCTTCAGGGAATGGATGCTCTTATAACTTAATAAATAAAAAGGACAAAAGTTCACACACAACTAGTTGTACGTCCTGCTAGTTAGTGTGCCCGGCCCACAATCGTGTTCGTATGAAATCTCTACCCTCCAACAAGGTTGTCCCACCGTGATAATAGCACATCCCAATAGTCAGGTGGATCCAACTATCAGGTGGGGCACACCATAAAAAACCACGAAGAACCACCCAAAAAACTCTACATTTCGGTGGGCCACATCTAATCCTTGGATGGATCTGATTTTTGGGGAGTCCCGTTTTCATGGTGGGATAACCTTGTTGGACGAGCAATATGTCATACAAACACCAAGGTGGACCCCACACACCAACTAGTTAAGTGTAAGTATTTCTTAATATTATATTAAAAGTACCTGTTCAAGTGGCAATACACATCATGCATGCCAGCGTATCAGGAATCCGTATCATGTCGAAACATTAGATCGGAATTTCTCAAAATTTTAAACTATAAAGTAATCATTGAATCAAAGCAACTTGGTGGAATCTTCGGCCATGAATTTATACGAATTAAAAAAAAATGTGAAGTACAGGACCAGCGCACTACCGATCCGGATGACCGTTGCCCTTATCTTAAATGTTACTTGATTTCTCTCCACATGGGACACTTTTTTTTTTCAGAAGTTTTCTAATTCCAGCCATGCTTTGAATCTGCTTTAAATTGGAATTTGGATTTCAAGTGATATTACCAACAATGCTTTAAAAGAAAATGCAATGGTTATTAAAAACCAAGGTTGAAATTCATAGTTGAGCATTGATTATAAGAAAAAGATTTAGAAAAAAAAAAATTGATTTTCTAAGATTTAATTAATTATATTTTAAGAAAAGGGGAGTCTTGTGCGCTCGCGCGTGTGTGTCCGTTGGTATCCATTGATAGAAAGTTCTTAACTGCAAGATCAGTACTACAAACACCGTATCCAACCTCATCTTACAGCAGCATGGTTTGCAAATCAGTTTTTGCGTCACTACTAACACGGTTGTATCGCCCCCTATATTGGGCAGGCTACTTCATGCCAATACGGGTCAATATGGCCGCCTCCTTCACAAACCATCACCGTGCATATCCCTTCACAAATATGTATTGGGGGATAATAGTTAGTGGTATTGGCCAGAACGCCCACCCTTGTTACAAGGGCATCTAGTTCACCAGATTGCACATGTAATAATTCACGTAAATAGGATATTAGCATCACCTTACTCTATGAGGATTGTTTAGCTCGTGCAATGGGGAATAAGCGCCCAAGTATCACACGCACAGCATCTGGTGCATGGAAAAAGGCCGTGCCTTTAGCGTGAAGGCACCTAGCAGAAAAATGAGATGTTCCACTCATCAGGCACGCTATGCACATATTGAATCGGACCGTGGGCAGGTCTTGCATAACCATCCATTGCTTCCATACAGAGGCCCACTTGATAAACAGGCCAGTGCGGGCTAGATTTGCAGTAGTCATCTTCATGCTGTGCCATCCATTTGCTGGGGACTTCGGGCACATGAAACTCACTGCCTCTGCACATACATTCCATGTAAAGTTCACATGCAGTGCAGTGCATTGAAGGTGAGAAGTTCGCTTTCGTACCATGCATAGTTCTTGAGTACGTGCATAGTCAAATACGAAATACTGCCATCAAAATTTCCAGATATTGACATTCGCTGTCCGTTTTGGTGATTTTTAGCAACGGAGTTGTAAACAGTCACTTTAGTTTTTATAACTACACCAACCAATTGATATTTTGTTACCATTTCTTGCCACACAAGCACAAAATTTCAAGCCATCATCAATCATGCTTATGATAGATAATCAGCCTTCCAGAACTGTGCTCGGAAAAGTCACATAGAAATTACTCAGAAATAAATTTAGAAATTGAATACTTGTCATACTGGTCAAATGAAACTGTCCAAATTATGTTTTACTGGTTTTGATGTCAAGAACCAAAAGTTATGCTTATTTAATTATCTGACTCTCAGATTCTTCAGAAAGTTGAAAATGAAAAATACCCAATTGTCTTATTTCAACAGAAGTCTACAAATCAAAGGTTAGGATTGTCCAAACAGTCGATTTTGGAAAAATTAGCAACAGCAAGCCCCACAATTTAGTTTAATTTTGAGTTGATGTACGGAGTAACAAGTGTCATACATTGCCCAAGCATCATATAACTCCCTGAAAAGAAATTGCCCAAACATTCAAGTGGCAAAGGACCAATCAGGCAGTTTGATCATCAAATCAGAATGATACTTGGCAACAGGCCCATTGAAGGTGGGGCCTGTTTGACAAACAGTCCACATCTCAGTTGTCCCATTTAGTACCCAATTCACAGATCAGGTAACTGGAAAAAGAAAACGCAACTAACACAATGTGTCCTCCATGTTCTTCCAACATACAAACTGACAATCTATGCAACGATTCACCTTCAAATGCAGGTGATGACCTAAATACCTTCACATGGCCAAAACCCTGATGAGAAATTTTTTTACGAGAACTCATTTTAAAATGAATAAATACAGGAAGCTAGAGACATGCATGAGTTTTCGAACAGCTCAACTGCAACAGCAGCATTACCTAAAACCACGCCCAAATCGAATATTATATATGTACATAAATGCCAACCTCTGATCTTCAAGAATCTGAGAGAGCACAAATACACCCAGAGCATCAAATGTAAATAAAACAATCAAACTTCTCTCACCCGCAGGTGATACCCAAAAGCGGGTCCTCTGTTCAAATGTTTTTCTCTTCTAAAAGTGCAGACAATCTACGCGTACATCTTACCGGATTTGAGATTGTTATGGAAGTGGCTCCTGATGGGGAGTCGCTGCAGGTCCTGGGGTTATGGGAAACTGCAGACCTCTTCGTTGCACCGACTGCAGTACGAAAGCTACTTCTGCAGCTGCCAGTGCAGCTGCTTCCTGATTTACAAAATGACAAGGCGATGACAAAATAAAAAACACTATCAGACAACTAACTGCAATGATATAGAAAAAACTGTCTTAAGAACTACAGAAGCATTAGTTGGCGGTCAAGTTTTCCCATCCCACAGATACCGAAATGGTGGATAAATGTGAGAGAAATGCAAATGGGAACACAGCACAAAATGAAGGATGCCATGTTTATCAAAGTTGGAGAGGCTTGCAAGAGCCTTGGATAAAGAAGATTGTTTTCTCCATCATCTCCACCACATATGTGGCACATGTCGAGAACAATCATAACTGCTGACCTCCACCACATGAGGCACGTGTTGAGAAGAATCATAACTGCTGATCTCCACCACATGTGGCGTATGTCGAGGACAATCATAACTTGCTGATCTGGTGGACAGGCCATGTAGCCTAAAAAATGCAGTGACTCAAGCTGACCATCCAATCTGTGTAACATTTGCAGTTGTACATTAAGCATCATCCTTTTTCTCTCAATTTTCTCAGCTTTCAATTCTCTGACCTAAGGAGATTGCTAAGATAGTCTGGTCGCTGTAATTTTGAGCCACTTCACATGGTGGCTCTACCAGATAGGGCAGGCAATGGGCCAGGCAAAATCAACATTTTGAATAGGCCCGGCCTAGTAAACCATGCCCAAACAGTTCAAAATATAGGCCTGCAGGCCGCCCATTGCCAGGCCTACCACCAAATCATATGTTTCAATTGCATTAGAAGTGTACCACCTTCCAGTGAAGATGCGAGCCTCCTCGTAGAGGATTTTGCAAGTCTACATACCAACCTTCTTACCATCCAACTGACAGCTACTCTATTTCTAGAAATACTACTAAAAGGAAAAGAAAAGGAAAAAGAAAAAGACAGACAAAAAAAAACCTCAGGCACTTGAACATACAGCCTTTCTGAGATCAACTAGACTGTACATTAGACTCAATGACTAAATCAGGGCCTGGACTGGAGCCTTACAAACTGACAAAAATTGCTCTTTCATGTTTCTAATTGATGAATCATAGGGTCCAGAGGCTCAACAAACACATAGTTGCAGGACTGTGTACATCTGGACCCATAGTTTGCTGGTCTCAAGTGATGAACTGTAGGGTGCCACTGATCTGATAAGCACTATCACGCAAGCGGATGCCCCAAAAGTCTCCCAGGATGGAAGATCTCAACCCTTTCTCAATCTTTGGCCGATTTTCTGATTGCCTGTTCCCCTTTAACCCTCCCCCAGTAACTACCAACCCCAATAAAGCTTTTCAATGGTGGATGAAATCATGACAGCACCAAAGAAAGTGGGTGTTGGAGCATGATTCATGAGCCTGAGTAGCACCTGGTTAGAAGATTGTTCCTATAAAGGTTGAGAACCTGTATAACTGAAAATTTTGCACAATGATCTTGACCCATGGGGAATAGATCCTCAATAGAACCTGTATAACTCAAATTTTTGCACAATGATCTTGACAGCCATGAGGAATAGATCCTCAATAGACTATATACCTTCTACAGAGAAAACAAACACCCATACTACAGATAATGCCAATTGTAGAGTGGATGGCAGTGGAACAGATGTTTTCCCATATAACAAGTGAGTGATGGACAAAAGAATAAGGGGGAAAGCATGTTAAAGAGGTGTAATGAGAGATGAGGGATTGACCAACCTGTCTTTGCCTTCTACGCTGCAAGATGCTGATAGCCCAGGCCATGATGTAGCATGGCAATAGAAACCCAGCAGCCCGCAGCAGGAAAAGCTGTTCATAGTCAAACAGTTAACCTAGGCTGCCATTATTAAGATTTCAAGCCAAAAACAAACGAGGTAAGCAAGATGTTGGGGTGAAAAATGAATTTCACCATACACTTACAGAGAAAAAGGTGGAAGCATCATCATCCCCATCAGCATTGGTGATTGTCAGTGCATGCCTCAAAAGCAGAAGTGCCATTAACTATAATGAAGCAAAACTGGAATACATTATTTGACCAGCCGATGGGACACATGAAATTTATTGATTCTGTAAACAATATGTCCATTTTTTTCTGATAAAAAGGAGCAAACTGCATCTTGATCACTCAAAAGGAAGCAAAAAGGGTCATACAATTAGAGCAGCAGAGCGGCAAAATGCAGCACCGCTGGCATTTGTTGCAGCATACTCGTCATATTCAGCTTCCAGAAAGTGACGTTCCGCAGCTGCCATTGCCAAGAGCCGAGGGTCGTGCAAATCCAAAGGAGTTCCAGAAATGGTCCAACCTCCACTGCAACTCAACCCAAAAGCCATGTAAGATAATCCAACAATCATAATGCAAAATTTTCAATCAGTAGACTGAAACTTCCAAAAGAAATTTCTAATTCATAATTGTAGAAAATGAGAGAGAGAGAGAGAGAGAGAGAGAGAGAGAGAGAGAGAGAGAGAGAGAGAGAGAGAGTAGAGGAATGTCCTCTCTAAAGATGGTGATTATCAAGTAATGAACCCCCCAAGTTCAAAATTATCATCCAAATGCATAGGAGAAGAAAATGAAAGCATAAAAGGATACTAAACTTGCCTGACATCAATGATGGTATCATCAGAGAGAGGACGCGGAGGTGGTGCAGTGTAACCAGGCCCATATGGCTGTAAATCGTAATATTCATAAGAAAGCAGAAAATGGTCACAGAATGCACATTTTGAAGGAAATTTATCACATTGATACTCAAATTAAGACAATAAGCAATATGACATCCATATATTGGAAGAGAAGGTTCTTGACCAATGAAGATCGATCAAGCATCATTGGAGAAATAAACATTCCAGGCAATGCTTATGGTTCATTGGATGAACTCATGATCATAAGCAATGAGGTCAACAGATGGGGTATCGACACAATGGAACAAATTTCAGACTATATAAACATTGTAACATAGCTCTATACAATAGAGAATGGAACAGCCTATGACAAATAAAACAGCAGGGTTGCAAATCAAAGTATACTTAAAGAAAGTAGTATTTCCTTAGCTTTTCCACTTTCATGTGACTAAGTTTTCTTTTCAGAAATTCTACTGGAAGTTACAGTTTCCACTTGGCTCAGTTCCTCCATGAGTCCTACTTCACTTGTATATCTTTGGAACATTTCGCTGGCCTTCTTGTCTAAAAGACCCAGCGCAATTTTCTTTCTTCTCTAGAGGACACATTGGGTTAGTCCTTCCATTACAGTCTTACTTCACCCATGTATCTTTGGAATATTCATATGGCATTCTTGTGTGATGGGACCTCTGGCAATTTTATTTCTCATCTTTCTCATTCCTTCAGAGGCTTTGGGTTCTATGATGCATCCAAACAATGCTAGGAAAACCAAGACCGGAACCGGACCATTTGCACCCTAGAACCAAACCGTAAAAACCGGTTCAGTTTCGGTTCAGTTCTACGGTTCTGGGCTTTTTATAATCCATCCCAATTGGTGCCTACTACTGGCCCACCATGATGCATGTATTTAATCCACACCGCCCAGACATTTCAAATGATTATTTTTGGGCATGGCCACAAAAATCAGGCTGATCCAAAGCTTAGGTGGGCCACATCACAAGAATCAGTGGATATATCCACCATCCATACCTCAGGGCCACTATGGGTATACCTTGATGTGTTTGTTAGATCTATACCATCCATCCTCCTTGTCAGGTAATGTTTAGGTGGGCCACAATAAAAAATAAAATCAGACAGATTCAAACTTTAAGTGGACTACTCAACATGAAACAGTGAGGGTTGAACACCCAGGGTTCGGGTTCCATGGTTTGGTTCCACGGTTAGGTTATGAGCTCCGGTTCCACGGTTCGGTTCTACGGTCTGGTTCATTTCTACAAAACCCCAAACCGAGAACCGAACCGAACTAACCGGTTCTTTGATTTTCGGAACCAAAACCGGATCCAGAACCGGAACCGGTGCGCTTCAAAACCGGACCAAACCAAACCGATCTAACCGGTTCCGGTCCGGTTTACCGGTTCCACCGGTTCCATGTGCACCCCTAGTACTACTTTAAACCATGCATTCTGAACTATGGATCCAGTAGTAGAGCTTGCATGATCACACCCTATTTATATGTTTGTCTCCCAGAAATATTTTTCATCCCTAATCATAGGCAAGCAGGCAAAAAGAATTCTCAGAATATGTACTTGCAAGGAACAGACCAAATAGAATTTGCGTTTAGAGCTTGATGGAGAGAGCAGTGAGATGGATAAATTATATAAGGAACAAGAAGATACATTCATCATCAAAAAGAAAACCATGATCGGTAGCTTGATAGGGCTGCTGCCAAGGAAAGCAAAAGGTGATAGAATGCTCGACTTGGTATTTGGGGCTTCTATGACTGTATCAAATAGGAGAGAAGTAGACAATTGAATGAGTTGTTGAAGCAGATCCAGAACATGGTTTCTTTTCTGAAAAGTTGCAGCAGTTGTGTATTAAGGGATTTACTAGTAGCTAGATGGCAGTGAAACCTCTCCACAATCGTGGTCATGGATGTTGTGGTACAATCTTTCATTTATTACTGCCAGATGGTGAGTTTCATTATGAAGTTTGAATGTTTTAGCATTGCAACTGCTATTTCTTTGCAAATTATTCTTCATTTAGTGCTCATGATGTGTTGCACCGGCACTTATGTCACTAGAGAGAGAGAGAGAGAGAGACAGAGAGACCTTAGACTCTACGATTTGTTTCAAACCCACATCAATGAATGTCTCTGATTTTAGATTTTTAGTTTTTTAATGAATTGGATGAAATTTTATTCAAAGAAAAAAGGCTAGAACAAGGGTTGCGCTCCATCCAAAGAAACAAATACAAAGGCCCATCAGAAAAACTAAAGCCCTGACACCTAACAGATGCCTGATGCCAAGCTGACCAAACTACCTGCCGCAGTCAGAAGCCTAGAGCGCGTCCATCAAAACTCCTTTCACCAAGCTGTTTGCAGGGTCATTAGCTGATTGCAATATATGGACAAACGATAGAAGTGTAGGCCTGCCTCCATGGGAATCTGGTGGATACCATCCACGATATGACATTCTTGGAATCCCCTTCAATGATGATCTGGTTGAGGCCTCAATCTGCTACAATTTTGATACCTTAGGACCAAGAATATATTGTGCTAGGATGGCAATGGTAGAAGATGGTGATGGCAAGTGGAGAACTGTAAGCAGGAAAGGGAAAGGGAAGGTTTGCAAATGCAAAAGATGGGTGACACTATTTGTCTCCAGCCTATCCTTAATCCACTGACAGAAGAACTAAACGATCTCTTCATGATGGAGGTGGTGGCTGAGATCACGTTCTCTAGGGAAAGGTACACATGCAAGCAAGGTGTCCCAAATCAGTCATGTAATGACTGTAATGGCCATTATATTAAAGTATTGGTGGCATCAGTTATGTGAATCGGGGTCATAACAGGCACCCCTTAAAAAACACACCGGTAACAGTCACCTCCCCCATAACAGTAAAAAAAAAAACAAACTACTTTTTCTTTCTTAAAAACCAGAACAAATTGCCTCCTTTTCCTTTTTTTTTTTCATCCATTTCACGTCAATTTTCATTGTTCTGGAGTGGTCGTAAGCTAATTTTGACGTGCCTTGTTCACTCTCTTTGCATTAAAATACTCAATTTTTTTGGTGATTTGGATGAATCAAAGCTCCTTGGGTGGTTGGGCCATTTTGCGGAGAAATAAAAAACAGAGGTAAGTATTTTTCTTTATTTTTTTCCTGAAATAGATGTAAGATAAATAGATGAAAAGTGCATTCCTTAGATTAGTCATTTTAATCCAATTTTTTATTTTTTATTTTCGATTGATTTTCGAATGCATAGTGACTATCAAGAAAAATCCCCCAAAAATATATATTTTTTTTAATTTAGTAAATGGTTGGAGTAGATGTACAAATTCAGGCGTCTTAGATTAGTCATTTTAATCCCCTTTTTCTTTTTCTTTTCTATTTTTATTTTCAGCTGATTTTTTAGATTAACAATGACTGTTAAGAAAAATCCACAAAAAAAAAGTTCGGAGAAAAGGAAATTAGTTTCCGGTAGAGTGCAATCATAGGAAAATACAGCAAAGAGGAGGGATGATGGTTCCCGTGAACCAAAATGTTGTACAATGCATCTCGTATATGGAAAGCGATCCTAAGTAGTACAACCGAATTTAGAAGTGGCGTCTCCTTTAAACCTAAAGATGGCACCCGGGTGAAATTTTGGACAGATAGGTGGTGCAACATTGGTTACCTGCACAGAAGACTCGATATCTCATTTGTACCCTTTAAAGGGACAGGGCAGTGTGGTCCCTGACCTTAGAAGAAATTTGAGGGAGGAAGCGATTTGAGGATTTGTCAAGTCTCTTCATCGCACTCTATGATATGGACATGATGGCAGCTCCAGGGATAGTTGGGTGTGGACTCTTAGTAAAGATGGTTACAATTCTCAATCAAGTCCAAATTGAAGTAGGGTTAGTGTTTTTGGCTAAGCCAAAAGATACATGTTGTGGGTTTTGTATGAAATCAATTGGTAGAATTTACATTCTAAACTTCTTGTTTTCAACCCTTAGAACCGCTAGAAATCTCTATCATGTTCCCCTAGAAACAAGCCAAACAACATTGCTCTTTTTTTCTTTTTTTACCTCTCCCAATTTATTTCAATATTTAACCATATTCTTCTGATTAATCACAAAAACAGAACATGATACAGAAAACACTAAATAAACCACTCATCATCACCACCATTATAGTGTTCTCTTGGCTATCCTGGATCTGCCTTTCAAATCCTGTTTCACCAATCCTCAAGAGATTGAAACACGATTCACTGTCATGGTACTGTGCAAAAGTTTGTTGACCACCTGCCCAGCTGATATCAACACTCCTTTACCTGGCTGAGGGTCAGCAGGTGAAACTGCAACCAGGCTGAATTAGAAAAGCCTCTATTTGTAGATATATAGTAGCAATAGCATATAGTACATTTATTGCATGCAGAGATTCTGAGAGAGTACAACAGTTGTAAATTTGTGGACTGACCTGATGGCATATCTCACAGGTTATATCTCCTTTTTCATTGCACCATCGCTGCACGCATTTCCTGTGTGCAAACTAAATGCAGCAAGGTTTCCAAGTCAGTACTCGATATAAGCAATGGATTGAAAACAGAAGGCACTAAAACATAAGATCAGAAAAAATCTCCCAATTGCAATGAATTGTCACCAAAAAAGCCTTCCCATACCATTTCTTACCAAAGAAGAAAAAAAGGAAACGTAACCAGTCCAAAAGAGATAATAGAAAACCTTTGACTACCATATCCTTACAAGCATATAAACTTACAGCAAAATCATTTCCTATGTAGACAAAGAAGTAAACGTATACCATGATGAGGAATTTTTAAAATAAATTGCCACAACCACTTACGAAGTTGGAACTATTATGCAATATTGATTCATTAGTATTACTCAATCAAGTCAAAAAACATTGCAATGCTATGATTGAATGGAAAACTACAACTCCTTCAAGATATTTAAGTCAACTAAGTTCCTCCTAACGAAACATATTCTATGGTTCTATCAAACCATTAAATGCATGCCAACACTTTCACAAAGAGAAATAGATTTTTTTTTCCCCCTTTTTTGAGAGGTGGGGGGGGGGGATTAGATGCAGTGTTCGAAATATTGGTATCGCGTTACATTTCACACCCTTGGGATATGGATACGTATCGGTCGTTGCATGGGTTATATCGGTTGTATTGCATAGTGTATTGTTGTTGTTAGAAACATGGGGAAACTGATCGAATTTTTCAATGAAACTTCAATGGCCGTTAAAAAAGACATCAATACACACTCGTAAATAAAAACATTACATAAAAATTGCACATAATAGATTTTTTTTTTTTTTTTTTTTTTTTTTGTATGGGGTCCTAATCTATGTATTGTTAACTGAATTAATGCAAAGTATATTCAAAGTCGAGTTCATATAATTTATAAATGTAAGAAGAAGTGTGGAAACACAAGCAAGACATTCAAAAGCAAAAGAAGAATCACTAGATCAGGTGACATATAGGGCTGTAAATGGGTTAGTGGACCCGATGGGGTACCCAGACCCAACCCATTTAGACCCGACCCAGACCCGACCCATTTGTTAAATGGTACGGGTCTGGGTCCAAGAATAGACCCATTTGTTAAACGGGTTTGGGTCTGGTTTCCTTTATATTAGGCCCGACCCGACCCGACCCGACCCAAACCCATTTAGTAAGTGGGCGGGTTTGGTCTATGTTACAAGGGACCCGTCCAGCCCAGACCCGTCCAGACCCGGTTTCAAGCCTTGTAAAATGCTTACATACTTGATCCAGACCCGGACCCATTAGACCCGGCCCATTTATAAATGGGTTTGGGTGGATCTCCCTCTACCAGACCCGGACGCATTTATAAATGGGTCTGATGGGCTGACTCAGACCCGACCCGGACCCGCCCATTTAGTAAAAGGGTCTGGGTCTAAAATTTGGACCCAGACCCGTTTAGTAAATGGGCGGGTCTGGTTTTGGCTAAACCCGCCCCGAACCCGACCATTTACAGCCCTAGTGACATACATGTTTGATTTTATGTTTGGACACAGATTGCAACCGATTTGCGAAAGTTGAGAAATTTTTATTCTTTTCAATTTTTCGCAACTCGGCCCATCTCCTCCAAATCTCGAAATCGAAGCTCCCAATCCATGATTTTTCATGCAAATCATGGATTCTTAACAATTCGACACTGATTTAACATGATTTACATAAAAAGGGGATTGAAAATCAAAATGCCCATGGATTGAACATGTAGGATATATCTCACTCAAGGTAGGCCAAAACGGTTACGTATCGGCCGTATCGGCCGATACGTAACGGAAACGGCCGAAGCCGTTACGCGATACGGGGTCCAAAACGGGGACCCCCAAATTTTTGGCCCATAACGGCCGTTACGCCCCAAAACGGCTGTTACACCCCCCGTAACGGTTGGAAAACGGATTTTTTTTTTATATAAATCTGATTTTTTTTATTTTTTCACACTTTTCTTCTCCCATTTCTTTTCTAATCTATTCTTTTGCTAAAAACCAGTGTTTGCAGATCGGCCTATTTTACTATATTGGTTAGACACACAAGAGTCCCCATTTTGTAGAAAAAAAATGACTTTTTTTTCAATTTTCTTCTAGTTTCTCCTCCCTAAAAAAAAAAAAAAAAAAAAAAAAAGCAGTTGGGCTCGACCCGCGTTCCAACTCTGCGTAGGGGTCATAGTTTGTTGAGTCCAGTTAGTTATTTTCTAGATTTTATTGAATCCTCATATAGATCTAGGTCATATAGGATAGCTTGCATTGCGTTGAAGTTCAATAGTCAAAACTGCATTGGAGGACACTCATTCAGTCAAAACTGCATTGGTTGTGTTTACATTAATGTCTTGTTACATTTGTATATATTATGGAATCAATTTAAACAATAGTTGCATCAATTTCAGATTAATTTCGGAATAATTTTAAAAATTAGGGAAATTCATTTTTTTCAAAAAAAATTCTGGTTTAAAGGTTGGATAATATGTGTTACTTATAATAGACAGTTAGAAATTTGAATTTATAAGTTTTGCAGTTAATTCCAGGTTATCAGCTTCATAAATTCATCAGACAGCTCGATACAGCTTTCTCACCAAAGAGTAGACCGCTTCACCACCATAAACATGTTCAAAATTATAAATGAATGCATATTTGGGATGTTTGGAATTTTCTGGATTTAATCCATATTTTTTTAGAATTTTTTGGCAAAAAAAAAAATTTGGACCGTTATGGGGGGCGTATCGGCCGATACGGGGCCATATCAGCCGATCCGGCCCGTATCCATATCGGAAACGGTGGGCACCGTTACGCCCACCGATACCGCTACGGGACACCATGATCTCACTGCTTATACATTTCGTATCGCACAGGTGGGATACAAGATATACATGGGTTTAATCAGCCGACATCATCAATACTTAAAACACTGGAGAGATGTTATTCACAATGACTATCAACAGCCCCTCCCTCTGCTAAGCATCAACCATAAAATGATAATGCATCCTAGCCTCTATCTCTGCTAAGGGAGTTCCTTAATCCATAGGGCTGCCAATGGGCCAGGATCAGACCAACAAAATCAAAATTTTGAATGGCCTGGCCCACAGGCCAAGCCTGAATAGATCAAAATACAGGCTGAAGCCAACCCCAGGCCAGACCCATTAACAGCCCTATTAATCCATATGCCATGAAGGAGCCCAAATTACACCATCCTGAGACAAACAAAACATCAAGCATACAGAACATTAAACAAGTCTTTCAACCCAGGTCTAAAACCAAATGTGTGAGGGCAAGTTTACAAGTTGCAGTGCGTAGAATATCAATCCAAATGGCACACTGGCACCTTCTAGCTGAATTTCCTAACAAAAGATAGGGGTATATAACCAAAGGTTTTGAAAAGAAAAAAAAAAAAAAAACACGGCTGAGCATATGAATGCCGTTATCCAACATATAGTATAGAGCTTCTACCTGAATTTCCTAACAAAAGATAGGGATATATAACCAATGGATTCGAAAAGAAAAAAACATGGCTGAGCATATGAATGCCTTTATCCAACATATAGTACAAAGCTTGTCTCTTCCAATGCACAAATCCCAGATTTGGAAGTTGTGACAATCATTTCCTGAATTACGAAAGTTTTATTCAACAAGCTAGCAATGACTGATGGCACTACCACATGAGCCACGAAGATAATGAAAAGACCAAAATGCCTCTACAACGCAATGTCACTGCAGTAAAGAATGTTAAGAGAAATGGACCTTCAAGCTGCCACTACATGCACAAGGGGTCTCCAGGTTCTTGACATGGTCCTCCTCCTGGCAAATGCGGCATTCCATGGTCTGAAGAAGAGGCTCTTCTTCCACAGAGACATCATGTACCTCCACACTCTTATCATCTCCCAGATACCCTGCTGGCGGAGAAGAACCCGAAGGGACTGGACCATTCTCATGAGAGCTTGCTCCAGAAGATTCCGGAACTTCTGCCCCTGGTATGGATTCTAAGGTTGAAGGTGTTACGAGACGGTCAACGTACAAAACTAGATGATCTCCCATTCCTTGATAACCTATCCTCAAATGAAAAACAGAAATCACCTCAGAATTCGAATAATCTATATATATATATATATATATATATATATATATATATATATATATATATATATATATATATATATTAACCTTAAAAACACTAATTTAGGGGAAATTTCCTTCCTGTAGGCAAAGAAATTAATTAAATTTTTTTTTTTTTTTGAAAGATGGCAAAGAAACCATAAAATTCGACCTACAAATGCTTAAAGAAGCAATCTTCCCAAAGAAACACACAAGAAACTCCAAAAAAAAAAAAAAAAATAGTAAAAAAGATTTTGATGAAAACGTAGAAAATCCGTCGAACTTCCTGCGAAAGATCCTGACCTAGAAAAATTCAAGCAGAACCCCTAAAATTTCAGAAAAGTGACAATCATCCACGATCTGCCGGACAAAAAAAAAAAAAAGAACTCGAGATAACAAAAAAATCGGAAGAACGAAAATGCAAAATCCGTGGAAAATAAAATGGCGTATATGAAACCCTAGAAATCACCGATCCCGGGAAAATTACACCAAAACGCAGCCATTTTCTTCTAATCTGCTGAATCATAGAAAGCAAAAGAGAAGGAAGAATTCCAAACGAGGTACCTGAAAATCTCCCGATCGCAAATTCCACGCAGCGGAAATGAATATCAGAAACACCGCGGCTTTTGTTTGAATGAAGACGCGGCGTAGAAAAAGAGGAAGACCTTTATAGCTTCGGTATTGGCTTAGTTGGTTCGGATGCTCCGAACCTATCAGCTCGGTAACGTCCGTCAAACATCATCAGATCCTAACGTATTCGGGTGTCCGTTTGCAATTGTGCCGTGTTAAATGGTGGCGGCTCGCTTTCATTGAAGTCGGGGCATGCAAGTACGTCAATCTGGACCGTCCAATTTGTCACCCTCGTTGTGGATAAATTGCAGCCTAAGAAATTCACTCATCGGATGATCTTAACCATTCCATTGGTTGTCATTCAATCAACGGTTAAAATAAAATGGTTAAGTCCTGTTTGTTTGCCTATTGAAAACGTTCGTCTCATTTGGCTGCCAGCGATTGTGAATTTTTTAATTATTATTAATATTATTTTGAAACGGTCTATGCATTGAGGGTATTCTTTATATCTCTTTAATTTTAATCCTTACCGATATCTTTGATGTACAGCTATTATTAACTAAAATATCAGTCTACTTGATGGAAGGTAAATTAGAAAATTGCAAGGGAAGTTAAAAAATGTGAACAAACGGGAGATAAATTGATGTCGAGGGTGGATAAAGCAGACCCTTTACACCTGCCCTATTTACGTTACAAAAGGAAAGTCTTGCAAAATGTTTTCCCTCTGCATTAGAAATTGCTTGGGTTTCAATCCTATTAAATCATTCAAAGCAGCACATCAGGGCTTCATATTTGCTTTAAAAAAAAAAAAAAATTGTTGAAGTCCATTGTTTAGGAGAAAAATGCAGAGGCAAATAATTTCCTGCAATATACTCAACTCCCCAACAATTACAAAGATTTAATTCATGTAAACGGAATGCTTTTCTTATTTTACCTTCAATCCAAACAGGCCCTTAGTGGCAATAAAACATATCGTTGTGATTATTTGCAGCATAAAAATCAATTTAATTAGATGATCTTAGTTATTCCATTTATGACCGCACCAAGTAGACGGGTAAAATAAAATTTTAGTGTCAGATGTAGCTGAAAGGTGGTCTAGTTCATCCTATTTAATCTTTTTCACTCTCTTCATTTTTATTTTTATTTTGTCTTTTTGCCAATTCATTTGCATTATGGCTAACAATTTAGATAGCCCAAGCTACACCCGGATCCATAGCTCAGGTGGTAAACATATCCTCGTGCACGGAAGTCAAGTTGTCAATTCCCAAAGTGGGGGTGGCTAACATTGCAGTGTGACTAACAGGGTGGGTGGGTGTACTAACAAAAAAAAAAATTAAGATAGCCCGAGCCAACCTGCATTGCATGGCACAGTTTAACACACATCGTTACAACTGGTATCATTACAATGCATGCTATTCTTTGTTAGGCATTTGGGTTCCATCTTTCAACCCAAAGAGATAGCCAACAATCATGATCTCTAGCACATAATTATGATTATCTATAATAGGATGAACTCACTTTTAGGTGTTTATAGAAAAGAAAAAAAAGAAAAAAGAAAGTCATTAAATGACATCCATAATCAGATGAATTATTCCAATAAATTGATTTCCACATGGGCCCTCTTTCCATCTTTGCAAAAATAGATCTTTTGTAAAAAATGGATTTTTTATTTACCCAACTTTCCTTGAAAACAATAATTTTCATTTCTTAAAAAACAAATCAATTTATTCTTCCATGGTTATGAAAAATGGCTCTTACTTTCTTACTGTTGGCCTTTTAACCTTTTTATAGAAATCACATGTGCTAAAATAAACAAGTTAAGACAGATTTATTTCATCATATTTTACTTTTCTCTAATGTGACATTAGATTTTGCGTACCCTTGTTTTGATTTTGTTGGGTGCGTTGATCTTGCCATTCAAACCCCATAAATTATCTGATATGATCATACAATGAATTAAACCAAATCATTAATCACACGACATAAGAGATTTTTACGTGGAAAACTCTCAAAGAGGTAAAAACCATGGGACCTCGTCCGGACAAATAATTCACTATCAAGAGAACTATTATAAACTCGATCGTAAGCACAACCCGCTTGGATCTAACCTTTTTCACTCAAGCTTGAGTGGATAAATAATAAAATGAATAAAAACTGAGAGATCTCATTGAGCACGAAGACATAGAAGAGTCAAGACATCGATTGCACCATGAATCACCTTCACAAGCAAAAGCCTATTATTCCAACAAACCTCCCATCTCTTTCTTTCACTTCCTTTTTTTTCTCTCTCTCTCTCTCACCTTGAATATGTAAAACTCCTTAATAGGATACGTAATCTCGAATTGGAAGCCCTCTTATAGTCCCATGTAAGAGATAGAGCCTAAATAGGAAACTACGTATAGTAATCTGTGTGCACCGTCGACCAGTCGAAGGCACTCAAAAATAGTCTAGAGAGTTTAAAGGAGAAAAATCGATTTTTAGACCTATCTGTCGACCAATCGGCTGATCGGTCGACCAGGACCTCAGACTGATCGGTGACCGATCAAGATAGACAGTAAACTATCCAGCGTGCAGCAACCATTCTGGTTGAATTTCAAACCAACTGACCAAGGGGTGTTAACCGATCGGAGACCAAAAAACTGCACATCTCTCCTCTATGATTTGAGGAGGAAAACTCCAACAAAATTTTCACCACAATCCAAGCAAGACACAAGGACCTTTGCAAATATAGATTGCAGGTAATTCCCAACATGAAAGTTAGAGACACAAATGCATGCTTGTCATAGTCCTTCAATGCATCGGTGTTGATTGCACAAATAGAAGGTGCATTATGGATAAAGGACCCGAAAATATCACCTGCACATAAGATCCTGGCCATCTAAAATTTTATGGTGAATTAGGAACCTAACCTCTTTCTTTTCATTTGTCATTTTGATGGTTATTAATTGGGCCAATGGGATCTTATGATCAGTGTGATGTTTGAATTAGTCCCACCAATTTATATTTTAAGCAATCCCGATGGACATAGATGTGTCCTGCCACCTTATTGAGTAGTATGAAGTCTCCAATTTACCTATTATTTTGTAATTAGTATTTTCAAACATTTTTATTATACATATAATATTGCAAATTTGCAAACTCTTGACATCAAGAAGAATCTAATTTCCTTAAAACTCTTGATGAGCTCAGAGCTCTTGAACAATCTAAATTGTCATTCATCATCATTAGACCGTTCAAATGAGGGAGCAACGTAGGGTGCATAACGTGTACGACATGTCCATGTGTACGGGTATTTATGTCATCTCAATAGGAGGGAGGGTGTTTCCACCATTTTCCATGTTTCCACCATTTTCCATGTTATAGGGTGTTGACTTCCAAAGGTTTTATTTATTTATTTATTTATTATATATTTTCGGTGTTTATATTTAAATAGGCTAAAATGTCAGTTAGTTTTCACTAAAAAAAGACTTTAATTAATTATAATTATGTATTTGAGATGATATTTCATCTTAGTGAAGATTAAAAGTGATATTTATGATCAACAACAATCATGATCCCTTTCATATGATTACAACGAACCAAACTGGCAAGTGTCTACCAAACAAGCCTTTAGCATTTGTGAAAATTTTTCCTGCTTTTGATTTGAAATGGGCAAAGAGGCCACGTGATGTACGTGCACGCACTAACTTAGCATAGGCCGGCAGGATTTTGCTGGTTTTCAGAGGAAGTTCTTAACTGAGACATGCCGAAGCCCATAGGAAAATTATCCGGGGAAGTTCTCAACTGAGACATACTCAAGCCAATGGGGAATTTATGGCAGACATTTGGTCAAACATGTATATGGCCCACCCAATTATTTGATTCGCCTATTTTATGGACCACTTCCCACAAATGGCCTCATCTGATCACCATCCCAGATCTCACACGTGTCTAGTTGGGGTGAATCAACCACTCTAACTATGACACGCACGATTGCAACGCAATCAAACAATTTTAGCCATATAATTTCTCTATTTCAGCTGGACCACTGATCATTTTATTTCTAAAAATGAAATTCATAGCCATAAAATGGATGGTTATAATCATTCATTCAGCATGGTTCCAGAAGAAGGAAAAAAAAAAAAAAAAATTATCTACAACAGGTCTTTCAATTTAGACAATCTGGATGACGTGTATTTGTGATAATTGCACGGTGTAGAAGACACTGCGAATTAAAAATTCATGTGAACCGTCACCATATGATTCTTTTCAAGCCCATAGCATGTGGTCGCTCATGCATTTTATAACAATTAGTCATTCGAGTCTTAGAAGGTTTGCTGTCTCCGTGTGCGTGGATATAAAAATCGTAAATCTGTCATATATGTAACTGAAATTAGACCACACAAAAAGTGGGACCCATTGTAAATGGGCAATATACCCAAAATTATAATAGTTTGAGGATCCTTACCCTTGATCGATTGACTTTAGGAGCTTGGAAAGTTGGTTATTTTCTATTTAACCACAGCCATTACCAATTTCACATGTACCATCTCATATGCCTACAAATCATCAACGCATAAAAGCTCTTATCTCACCTAAAAAGCCATCTACGTTTATCATTTTTGCCCATCTACTCCATCAAGGCCATATCTTTACGGCCGGATGCAGATGGTCTATGAAAAGGCGCTCTCCATGGTATTTATGAGAAATCCACCCCATTCATCCCTTTTTCCTGCTCATTTTAGGACAAGATACAAAAAAACCAGAGGTAGATCAAAAACTTAAGTGAGCCACACAAGAGGAAACAGTGGGAATTGAACAGCCGCCGTTGAAACATTTGCATGGCCGCATAAGTGTTGTATCAGGCTAAATTTTTTTGCCTAAACCTGCCCAAGGTGCAGCTCTAGTTGCCTCTCAAGTTTGGACCACAGCCCATGTGCCTTGGAACTGTACCTTTGATGGTCACGGTGCCTATGATTGTCCTGTCAAGAATGATCTCCTTACTATGCTCCATCTACGAATGGGCCCACAGCTTCGGCATACAAACTTGATTTGGCACATGCTCCTGATGTGGTCGATAAGCTGCAGTCAGGTGACGTGAGATGTGGTATTCCATGATGTAGGAAGTAGATCCCATGATTAGGGGATTATCAGGGGTGAGGATCGACGACCTTCATGGAAGAGGTGGATCGGCGAAAATGCAAGAAAACGTCACTTGGCGACTGTTCGGGTGACGGGTCGTGTGTGCACAAGAACCGGTTATCCGACCAATCAAATTTCCTCTGGACAGCGACTTAACTCGTTGGACAGTTTGGAACACTGGCCGACCGGTCGTCCCTCAACTCTAATTGGTCGTGGCTCATGACCAACCAGTAGGCAGGCGTCCAGAAACCTCTCGCGGTTTCACAATTTCTTTCCGATTTTTTATTATTTCTTTCATAATCTTCTAGGACTCGTTTCTTAGCACGGAAGTTGGGTTTTAGGGTTAATCTATTTCTATATATACATGTTTAAACTCGTAATTATTCATTAGAGATTGATTTTTTTATTATAAAATATTTGAGTTTTATACTCTATTTGCTCGTGGATTCGAGTGGTTCCATCATGGAATCAATGAAGACAAGTTGAGGAGTCCTTGTAGGTCCATGAATTCGGATCGATTATTTTGTGAAAGAGACGGTGGTCGATTCCACCCCGCCTACGGCTACGTCAAATTGGTATCAGAGAGAGGAAGACCCTCAGATCGGTATCCTTTTGTGAAGGTTACAAAAAAATCCTGTAGACTATGATCCAGGGATTCATTTATAGGAAAGAAAGGAAGCTTTCCACTGGAAGAGGCGAAAGACTATGCAAGGGCTGCAGGCTTCCCTCAACCATTTTACGGATGTGCCAATTCCGCCATGTAATCAGGTACAAGGGGAGGTTGATCAAGCCGCGCAAGAGTTGCTGGCTAGATTTGACGGGATCATAATGAAGCTAGGTTGAGTCAATCCTTGTGGCGACAATCCATTTTTTAGATGCACTGGATTCTTTGGTCGGGTGGATTGAACGGATCGATCCTACTAAAACCCGATTGATGGGCCCAACTTCGATGACCTTAATTGCATTAATAACTAGATCCTTGAAGTCGAACAGTTCTTCAACTACAGGCAAATCCCATAAGAGAAGAAGATTCCATCCATAGTATATGCATTAAGGATTGATGCTTCAGTGAGGTGGACGCAACTTTAGCTTAAGTGGGTGGATCAATTTAAAGAGCCCATACGCTCGTGGTCGTGGATGAAGTAACGACTGCTCGCCAGATTTAGATACGATGAGGAGGATCAAGTTGAGGTGGTGTCACAACAGATCTACAACCCCGTCAACAACGCATGTCGCCCTTGTAAAATCGGAAAACCCACTTGAAGCTTTTAAAGTGGAGGGGCAGTTTTCTGAGTTGTGTAGGACTCCACCGAGATATTTGAGCCAGATGCATTGAATATAGATAGTGAGCCTCAAGAGGGGCAAACACATTTCATGCCGAAAGATGTAGAGTCATCTCCTGTTGAATCGTGTCTTTCTTCAGTACAGGAAGAATCAGTTGAAGAGAATGAACAGTTAGTTGCTCAGATCTATACTACAGATTTGATGTTGCGGCAAGTAGATGAGGATCTTATAGAAGCTCCAAAAAAATGTGGTTTTGGATTTGTAGGAATTCGATGCGGTGGAATGCTTGAAGATGTTAGAGGTTGGTTTGGTTGAGGATGCGCTTGAAAAAAGTGACGTAGCTGAAGAACCTTATATCTTATATTAGATAGAGCAAAAGTTGAAAAAGAAAAGAAAGCGTCGACCCTCGAAGCTGCGAACATTTTACTCATCAAGCTTGAAGCAAAACTCGAGGACGAATTTTATTTAAAGTGAAGGGGTGTGATGTAGGAAGTAGATCCCATGATCAAGGGCAAGGATTGACGACCTTTTATGGAAGAGGTGGATCGGCGGAAAATATGAAAAAAATGCAAGAAAAAGTCACTTGACAACTGGTCGAGTGAAAGGTCGTGCGTGCTCAAGGACTGGTCATCCGACCGGTCAAATTTCCTCTAGATAGCGGCCTGACTCGCTGGACGGTTTAGGACATTGGCTGACCGGTCATCCTTTAACTCTGACCGGTCATGGCCCATGATCGACCGATCAATAGGCGTCCAGAAACCTCTCGTGGTTTCACGATTTCTTTTCGATTTTTTATGATTTCTTTCCTAATTGTCTAGGACTCTTTTCTTAGCACGCAAGTTAGGTTTTAGAGTTAGTTTATTTCTATATATACATGTGTTAAACTCATGATTATTCATTGAAGATAGATTTTTTTAATAAAATATTTGAGTTTTATACTCTGTTTGCTCATGGATTCAAGTGGTTTTGTTGTGGATTTGATGAAGACAGGTTGAGGAGTCCTTATAGGTCTGTGGATTTGGATAGGTTATCTTGTGGAAGAGACAGTGGTCGATTCCACCCCGCCTACGGCTATACCAAGTTGGTATCAGATATGGACAAGATGGACAGAACAAAGCCTTCAAGTTTGGGACAAGTTGGTATCAGAGATGGACAAGATGGACACTAGTCGGCTAGTGTCCCAAATTGTCCAGTGAGTTGGGCTGCTGTCTAGAGGAAATTCAACCGATCGGATGACCAGTCTTTGAGCACGCACCACCGGTCATCCGACTGGTTAGCAAGTGACGTTTTCTTGTGTTTTTCGTCTATTTTCCACCGGTCCACGAAGAAGGTTGTGGATCCTCGCCACTGATCATGGGATCTACTTCCTACGTCATGCCATAATTGAACTTATCCATATAATGTACATGGGTATTAGCTACTCTTGGAGCCTTGGCAGTCCACATAACACTAAGTTGCATGGAAAGCACCAGATACCATACTCAAAATCTGATATCAAAGTTCCACTGGCTTGGCCCCAAGTAAGGGTGGAAATGGGCCAGGCTCCCCAGTCTGGTCCTAGTCCCCTCAGCCTCAACCCTAGCCTGGCCTTGGCCATAACTGAGCTAAAAAGATAGGAAATGATTTGAATAATTGAAGGTTTGAAATAATTCCAATTTACTATTTTTTTTAGGCTTCATTTACAACAACTCCCATCATATAAATGGTCTGGATCATTAAAACATAACCCATATACAACCCCACCCTAGTCCCTGAGCCTGAGTTATGCTAAGAGTATAGGAAAAGATTTGAATGATCAAAGGTTTGAAATATTCCAATCTATAATATTCTTTTGGGCATCCTCTCTCTACAATGAGTCCCATCAAATCAACGGTTTGATAATTGAAAGATAACCTAAATCCAAATGACTCTCTTCAAAATACACATGTATGGTAAATGGGAATTGCTCTAAAGTTATCTTTAAACCGTATTTCATTTTGTATGATGGTGGGTGGGCCATGGCCCGTACTGGCATGGAAACTGGCCCTAGATTTCAAGCCTGGGCCCAGCCTTAGGGCCAAGTTTAGGTCCCAGTCCTGACCTTTCAGGATCGGGCCAGGCTGCCTGGCTCATCGCGAACCGTAGCCCCAAGAGTGAAAAATCACAACACTTGCTACTCTGAGAGCATCTTCCAAACTAAAACATAAATCAACTGGCCGCATTCGGCAGCGAAAGGCCAACCATCTTCATCTGTAGGTTCAATCCTTCCATCAAGCGATAGATGTTCTCAAAATCATTGCGAGAATCATCCCCACAGACGAATCTATGAACTGAACCGCCCACCTCGACGCAGCTCTCCCCTGCCATCTTCTTTAAGCCTTCATGTCTCATCACCCTACGCACGTTTGCCACTTCTTCCCACAGACCAACCTCTGCATACATGTTAGCAACCATCACATAGTTCCCACTCCGCTTAGGCTCTAGCTCAAGCAGCCTGTTCCTCACTTTCTTTCCGATGCTGCTGCTATCAGTAACATCATGAATGCTGCATGCACTGAGCAATGTCCTCCACACAACAGCATCAGGCTCAACTGGCATGCTTGTAATGAACTTATAAGCCTCTTGAAGACAACCCCTGCGGCCTAAGATGTCAACCATAGCACTGTAATGTGACATCATGGGTTGGATGCCATGGACACACGACATGTCCCGAAAGAAACGGTACCCGTCATCAACCAATCCAGCATGGCTACAGGCGCACAGGACGCCCAGATAAGTGACGTAATTGGGCTCGACCGGTTCATGCTTCAATAGCTGGAAAAGCTCAAGAGCTTCCTTTGCTTGACCATGTTGGGCCAAACCCAAGATCATTGCGCTCCAAGTCCACACATTCCGCTCAGGCATTTTATAGAATATGTGACGAGCATAATCAATGGCCCCACATTTTGCATACATGTTCACCAGGGCCGTACCCAGTTGAATATTCATAACCATGCCTTTCTCTACCACATGGTGGTGAACCCATTTCCCCAAGCTCAGATTTCCAAGCTCCGCACAAGCTGAGAGCAAAACCACCATCGTGGTCCCATCTGGTTTGAAGCCACAGCTTCTCATTAGAGCGAAAACAGCGACGGATTCATCCGACTGTGAATTCTCAACATACCCAGATATAATCGTATTCCAAGAAACAACAGTCCGGAAACACATTCCGTCAAACACTCGGCGTGCATCACATATTCGCCCACAGGACCCGTAGAAATGTATTAGAGTGTTCTGAACATAGACATCCGAATCCACTCCATTCTTCACAATCTCAGCTTGAACTTGCCTCCCTCCTTCAAGATCGGAGAGCCGAGCGCACGCCTTGAAGACGAAGGGGAAGGTGAGCTTGTTGGGTGTCGTTCCCCTCTTCCTCATTTCGACGAATACCTCCATGGCTTCTTTCGGGTAGTCGTTCCCAGCGTAACCTCTGATGACAAAATTCCAAGAAGCGGGTATGGGATTGAGAGCGGCGTTGAGGAGGGAGCGTGCGTAATCTACGCTCCCGGAAGGGGAGAGCGCGCAGAATCTCAGGATTTCGCTTACGAGAAAGCCATCTCGATGGAGGCCAGATGTTTGGATCTGGGCCTGGATTTGGTGGAGCTCCTTCATGGAAGAACAAAGGTTTAGAAGATAAAGGCATTGCTGTTTTATGGAAACGAAATTCAAAATACCGTTTGGATTTTTTGGCGGGTAATGGAGGTAGGCAGTTGAGCTTTGCAATCTGCTCATGTCATGGGTTTTATCTTAGCCGCCTCAACAGGCTCTTTGTAATGTTGTTCCCGAAGAAATGAGGGTAGTGTAATTTGGCGGATCCATGATGGCCCCGGCGTGGCTGCACGGTTGGATGATCTGGAGTGTTCATCTTGTGGACCATTTGTGGACCATGATGATGTATAAATTACGCTGATGGGATCATCCTAGGTCCTTGGTTTTCCCCATTAAATGCAGACCATGAGTAATGCTTGTTCATCACGTGGCGTTGGGGACTGAATCACTGGTGTCTATCAGGCATCAGGTGGGCCATATTGTTGTTGACGCATGACTAAAATGATAATCCTAGCCGGCCAGTTGGGCCTTCAAATGAAGATAAGAACAGAAATTCATTGAAGAAGATTTAAGAAAAGACAAAAAAAAAAAAAAAAAAAAAAAAAAGGAAAAAAGAAGAAGTTAAAGGTCCACTTTCACAGGGAAAGCTGATGTGGGCCACCCAAGATTTGGCTTTTAGGCCTTTGGGCCAGAGGTGGGCTATATTCAGGCCTGAAATTTAATTGGGCTGATCTTGGCAGGCTGTATGAAGGGTGAAGGGACGACTCTACTGAATGATTTTGTAGTGTCCTTTGACATCCGAAAAATGAGAAATGAGCACATACAGTGGTGTGGTCCACCTGAGATTAGTACCTACTTCATTTTTGGGACCATGTCCTAATCTAGAAAAAGGAATGGACAGCGTGGATATACAATGAGGCAGGCCCACGGTTAGGGTACCACGCACATCGCTTGCTCGGGTTCGCAGCTAGAGTCGCGTCCGTTGAAGGGGCATATAAACTCGAATTCTCGACGAGTATAGTAGATCGGCGACTTGGGCGATCGAGTTACTATTGAGTTAATAAGCCCAGAGATTTTCCCGTAGACAATTGCTGGAAAGAGAGATCCAGCGGAGAGATTTGGTGAAGCTACAGGAAGCATGTAGCAACCAAACTCTGTGGACTTGTGGGTCAACCATGACGTGTTTGCTTTCATCTAATCCGTCCATTAATTTATCCACTTCATCTTTACATAAATAAAAAGAGTTAGAGAGATTCAGAACTCATATGGACCAAACACAAAGAAAAAAAAGTAAAATCACATCTTAAACCTATAAATTCAAGCAGTGTGGCCCATCTTACCCTTTTATCAGGCTTATTTTTGGAATATCTATTCATCCTCGTGGGCCTCACCTAATTAATGGATTGGATAGCATCTAAACAGCACAATGGCTTCGAGAGAATTTGTATGGTGTATATCCTTGTTACCTTTGGTCCCTCTGTTGTGACCCACCTATGATTTTTGATTGGTCTGATTTTTGGGACCATTTTCTAACACTAGAGGTCTTGTCTGATGGACGGACTGGATGTTACAAACACGTTATCATGGGCCATAGATCTCGGGTTCCCAACATTTCTACTAGGCAATTGGAATCCAATATAAATTTTGGCGTGAGATCCTCTCCGAGGGAAGCGGGTTGTGTAGTGAGGAGAGTACCACACTAGAGCGTGATGTGGTTTCTAGCGGGCCCGACCGTGATGTATTGTGTTTTATCCATGCCGTCCATCGGTTTGTTCAGTTCATTTTATGGCGTGAACCCAAAATTGAAGCTTACCCAAATCTGAAATAGACCACACAACTGAAAAGAATAGGGGATAATGACGTCCACCCTTGAAAAGGAGTTAGAGTGATGTTTATTTGTCATCCAAACTATTCATAGGGTTAGATAAAGGGAGAACACAAACATCAGGTTGATATAAAATTTCAAGACCCCAAAGAAGTTTTCAACAGTAGTCGTTTGATTCCCGTTGTTTCCTGCGGTGTGGTCCACTTGAGCTTTTGATATGTTAAGTTTTTGGGTCACTCACTAAAATGATCTGGAAAAACGTATGGACGGCCTGGATAAAACAAATACATTAGGTTGTGACCCACATATTATCCACACTACGGTACAGCGTGGTGAGCTCCTCTCTACACAATCCGCGTCACCCGGAGAGAGAAACGGGGGAGCAGACGAGTGGATCGTCGGTCTCCACTCAACTCGCCCGATTTTTCCTATTCACTCGACTGAATTTTCCAGTAAAAAACCGGTCAATCCACTGTGAGTCTGACACTGACCCGACAAGGAACCCTGCCGATCCCCGACTGGGATCGGCGAGTTTTTAAACCTGATCTAACCATATCTCCGAAAATGTTTTTCTTTTTCCGAACGTGGACCATTCAACTGTCTCTCACCCCTCCATTTTTAGGAAAGCAATCCGCTAGTTAGCATCAAACCGTCCATAATTTTTGGGCTATGGCTAATCCATGGCGAGGTCCATCAGATAAAAGGTCCTGATTTCAGGCCAGCCACCCGATGAGGTGGAGGGTAAAAAATGGTCAGTCGTTGAAATTCAATGGGCAAGATTATATAGTTAAAAGATTACCCGATAGCGATATTCTCCATCCACAATGGACCAACAGTTTGAACGGTCTGGATTAGGTTTACCATGGATGCGTTGCCACGACTTGCTAAATTGGAGCAATCACACATGGTACCATAACGCCCCATTTTCATGGAGCTCGTTTTTCTCATCACTAGCCAAAATAATCATGGCTTTGAAGTAGTAGATCTGCTAGAAGCGTGTACAACTAAATCACATTACAGGCCTCCACATATACCAACATGGCCCACTTTCATAAAATCGGATCCGTCCATCGGATAAGCCCCACCATTTATTTTCTATGGTTTAAAAAATGAAACTAGGCCGTCCTGCTGATTTTTTAGTGTTAATGTCCGGAAGACAGCTAAATTGGACATTTAAGCTCTCAAATTGTTCTATGTATTCTCATCCACCAGGTGAGTATATTGGCATGATCTTTTATCCTGAGGGTATAAGTGCTAGGGCCCACGTGATGGACAGATCAGATTTATGATAGGTATTACTAGTACGTGTAGAGGAATGTTCACTTGTGTGGGATGAGCAAACCTCCTCCTGCAGTCGCCGCTCATTGGCTTGATGGGCTGGTTTCGGTTAATCCACCTTTCATTAAAGAGACATGCTCCGGTGCTCTCAGAGTATTGTAAGTATAGTGCTCCTAGTGATATTGGGACACTTGACAGTCCAATTCACTGATCCAGACTGTTCATTGGCTCCAACAAACATTTCCTACGCTATCATAAAAAAATCTCACTAATAAGACAAATACTAACCATTCAATGAATGTCTTTTAATATGGGCGGTCAAGATCGTTTTCACAAACATATGTCCAACCGAAAGTTTGATCCATTTGTTTCTTACAACCCATCACAGATTGCTTATGATTCTAAAGAATTACCTCTTTAAGGCAAATGTAACCATTCCATCCATGGATTAGGAAAAGGATAGCTAAAGAAGATAATATAAAATGAAGGATTGATTAGATTATATAATCAGAGCTATTTTTCAATCATAGCCCATGAAATGTTTTCAGGACTAAATGGACAGTTCAGATTGATCGATTGGAATGTCTAAGTGAACCGATGTAGCTAGGAGCACTATGACTTATAGTGCTCTCGAGAGCATTGGATTTTTTCTCCATTAAATTCCCCAGAAAATCTGTAACTCTCACACGCCTCCCACCATCAACATCCATGCATGGCTGGTCCATGCAACGGCGCACACGATCTCCCAGTCATTACTCATTATTACACCAACTTCTCTCCTCCACTAAATATAGAGGCTTCATCCAACTCCCCCAACTAAAATAGCATAGCAACACATCCAAACACTTAGAAATTTTCCATTTTTTCCCTCTCCAAACATGGAAAAGCAGTCACTGGATAGCTGGCCTCTCTTTGAAGTAGTACCTAAAGAAGAAGAGCCCTTCTGGTTCCAAGAGCAGCAGCTACTGGATTTCAGGTAAAAAACCAACATAGCAATTAGTTTTGTTCTTTTGATATATGTATTTCCATATGCTTTTGAAGTGTTCTTTTTTTCTTTTTACTTGTAGTGGGGATTCACATCTGAATTGGCAAGCTGAAGTTCCTATAAAGGAGGATGTATTTGGAGCTCTTCCATTGATGGAGAGCTTTGTTCATGAACCTTTGTGTTCTTCCATGGAGTTCTTGCCTGACCATACAAACATGTTGCCAGGTGAGTTTCAGTTAGTTGCTGAAAATGGTTAATTATATATATTTTACTCCATTTTTTTTGTTTCATACACCACTTTTCTGTTTCACTTCCACTATACGAATTAAAGGAAAGGGATGTATACGTAAAATCATTGAGTTTAAGTATCATTTCACGTCCAAAACATGGTAGCACTTCCCCCCTCTTTTTTGTATTGTTTTCGAATAGAGAAATGACCTCATGCAGTGGATGTATCATTAGTTATGATACAACCACTTCGTTTCATGCCAACATGTCACATGTGTCGAACATCCAATCTGTTTAAAATGGGCCCCACTATGATATCACCTGATACGAAAGTGAGACCGTTGATTGCAAGACAAGATCAAAATCAGGGGACATCCAATGGTATGACTCAAGTGTACTGGTGTGGCTTACTCCGTTAGTGGATTGGCCTGATTTTCATATCAGGTGATCATCATGATGCGGACCACCTTTTGCATGGATTGGATATTTTACAAATGTCACATTTATCAAAACTTCAGATATAGCCTGCTGTATCTGATCATTTCTTGAATGGAGAAATGGGCAAAAGGCAGGTAGCAGTAGAACCACTAAAGTGAGATTGTAGTCCGCCATCTGGGCCATGTCAATCAGTGTACTGGAGGAAGGGCTCATCATGGATAGGCCATGGAGGGTCCTCAATTTCTGTCAAGACAAGATCCCAGCCACTCAAAAATGGACTTAAGTAAACCGTTGGCCATTCTACGATTTTATCTATCTATAGACAGAGGCAATTCCTGTTCATGGCGGTATCAACGAGCCTCTTGAACAGTTCCGATCATTGATACACATGGCCCAGCTAGTAGTCTGAAATGGCCTCTTCTCAGTGATGGGGTGCTCTTGTTTTGGTAGGTGCAGATGATTGGTACGATTCCTTTGATGGTTTCGATGATTTGAGTGTTAAGCCTCAACCGAAGAAAGATATGGTTTTTTGTAATGAAGAAGAGGGTGGTGAGGAGCTGAAAGAGATCAAGAAGGAAAGATGTAGAGAGGAAGGTATGGTGTTTTGCAATGGAGAAGAGATTAGTAGTGAGGAGCCGAAAGAGAGGAAGATGGAAAGTTGTAGAGAAGGTATGATGTTTTGCAATGGAGAGGAGCTGAAAGAGAGAAAGGCGGAAAGATGCAGAGAAGATAGGAGCATAAGCTTCAATGAGCTATCTCGTTATTTTTACATGCCCATAACACAAGCAGCAAAGGAGATGAACGTTGGATTGACGCTGCTGAAGAAGAGGTGTAGGGAGTTGGGTATTCCCAGATGGCCCCACAGGAAGATGAAGAGCTTGCAAACCCTCATCAAGAACGTCCAGGTACTTCCTTCTCTCTCTATCTAACATGCACCGTACCTGCACCGGATACCAAGCTTGTACGTACTTCCTTCTCTCTCTAACATGAGAAATTTTTTAGCTACGCCGGGTGTAGCAATGACCCCACCGTGATGTATTTGTTGTATCCACGCTGTCCATCCATTTGGCGAGATCATTTTAGGGCATGACACCAAAAATCAGGCAGATCCAAATCTTAAGTGGACCTAGCACATAAAATAATGGGGATTGAACGTCCAACCATTAAAAACTTATTGAGGGCCACCCGAGCTTCGGTTCTACCTTACTTTTGGTACCATGTGCTAAAATGATCTCGCCAAATGGATGAACAGGGTGGATACAACAAATACATCATGGTTGGGACATTGTTACGCCCGGTGTAGCTAGTGTATCTAAGGCGTGGGTGTAGCAAAAAATTTCTCCTCTAACATGCACCGTACATGCACCTTATACCAAGCCTGTACTTCGTTCTATCTCTAACATGCACCGCCGTATACCAAGCTTTTATTATTGGAAGCGGATTAGGCGCGTACCCGGCCTCACCCAAGCCGCAACGTGGGGCCCAACTCGATATATGTTTTCTATATCCATGCCATCCATCTGTTTTGCCTGATTATTTCAGGGCATGAGCCCAAAAATGAAGCCGATCCAAATTTCAGGTGGACCATACTATAAGAAAGAGTTGTGATTGAAAACCCCACCGTTAAAAAATTCCTAAGGCCCACTGTAATGTTTTTCTAATGTTGATTTGCAATCCAATTAGTAGATAAGGTCAGACAAACCTAAATGATAGGAAAAATAAATATAAGCTTGATCCAAAATTTTTGTGGTCATAATAAGTTTTTAATGACCAGTCAAGCACCATTGACTGTTTTATGGTCCATCTAATATTTTAACCTGCTTCGTTTTTTGGCTCATGCCCTAAATGACCTGGCAAAAAAAATAAAAAAAATGAACGGAATAGGCATAGTGTATATACATCAAGGTGGGCCCACAGCGAGGTTCTCACCCATCGGGCTGCACCGATTTGGGTGAACCTAATCCGTTCCCTTTATTATTAAGACTTGCTCGCAGATCACACGTGCCTTATCCAAGCTGATCATCAAGTGGACCAGAGGTTGACCCACTCATCAGGCGTTCCACACGTGTGGAAAAGAAATGAATGGTTAGCTAGGTTGACCATGGACCCTCAGTTAGCACACGTGTCCTACCATATTAGTGGAATGGCCTGATTTTGTTTCGGGTCGTCTGTGTGGTAATCCCTCCTGATGAGCGGCTTGGATCTCTCCCAAGTGCGGCCACGATGTACGCTCCCAAGTCCGGTTTGGGTTTCTTTTAAGGCTCGAAAACACCAGGTTGCATTGTAAGCTTGAAGTAGACCCTTGTGATTTGGGACACGTGACAGTCCAATCATCGATCTGGACCGTCCTTGTTTTGGCCTACAGTTTTCATAGCCGTTGGGTTTCCGAGCCAGTATCTCAGTGATTTTAAAATACAGGACACCCCTTATGGAGCCTATGAAACCAGATCGATGATTGGACCTTTTCCTACTGTAAATGATTCAAACCGTCCATTTTCTAGCCCATTGATCGTAAGGAACTGACCGTTGATCTGTATTTTTCTTTAGAGTTGGCCCATTTGGATGTAATGGACGGTCCAGATCTCTGATTGGACTGTCCACATGTCCAAAAACACAGGCCAAATTGAAGTTGATAGCATTCCTCATATGATGTAATGTGCATGATTGTTGGTACTGTAGGAACTGGGTAGGGAAGATGGAGAAGTAGGTGACTCCCAATTGAGGACTGCCGTAGAGGTGTTGGAGCAGCAGAGAAGATTGATGGAGAAAATCCCAGCCATGGAAATTGGGGAGAAAACGAAGAAGCTCAGACAAGCTTGCTTTAAGGCTAACTACAAGAAGAAAAAGCTTATGGGGATGGTGGACTTCCAGCCTAGTAGCTATACGTGGATGCAAGATTGAAAGGGAATTATTTGATCCTCGAGCTGGTTATATGCATTGTACTCGGGTTTTCATGTAAAAGTGGGGCCCGTTTTCTTGTGATGCAGACAAAAGGTGCGGAAGCCACCACCATGGGCTGACCATATCCCCAAATTCCCCTCAATGGGTCGACTCTTTAAGTTTTCTCATAGAAATGGTCTACCTCCAAAGGAAAAGGGCCCCAAGATTGGTGGCTAGGATCTTCCACTACGGGAGATTTTTGGTTCACGGTTCATCTAAGGTGGGGCATGACAAACTAATGGTTGGATCGCTATACCATATGTCCTACTTGTACAAATTGAAGACGCTGAGTATACTATTTTATACGGCAACGCAAAAATATAAATTAGGTTTTCTCTTACCCTTTTTATCATACCTACACTGCATATTTCCCTTCAAATGACCTCAAATGTCCTTACAGAGCTGTAAATGGGCCAGCAGACAGGATGGGGTATCAGAGCCGACCCATTTGTTAAATGGTATAGGTCTGGGTCTGGTTTATGTTTCAAGGGACCCATTTGCTTAACGGGTCTGGGTCTGGTTTCCTTTATATTTGGCCTGATCCGACCTGATCGGACCCGACTTGACCCGGCCCGAACCCATTTAGTAACTCGGCGGGTTTGGTTTATGTTTCAAGGGACCCATCCAGCCGAGACTCATCCAGACCTGGTTTTAAGCCTTGTAAAAATGCTTGCATACTAGATCTAGACCCAAACCCATTAGACCCAACCCATTTATAAACAGGTCTAGGTGGATCTCCCTCTACTAGACCCTGACCCATTTATAAATGAGCTAATGGGTTGACTCGGACTGACCTAGACCCGCTCATTTAGTAAAAGGGTTTGGGTCTAAAATTTAGACCCGGACCCATTTAGTAAATGGGCGGGTTTGGTTTTGGCTAAACCCGCCCTTAACCCAACCATTTACAGCCCTATGTCCTTATACAATTGAAATAATTTGGGCATGTTTGGTTGCAGAAACCAAACTCTAGAGAGCATGCAGATTCCATTGTTGGAATCCAAAATTGCATAAACTAGAGTGGAACTAGGTTTGATCCGGAACTTGCTGTTTGGTTGAAAACTGTTTAATCTAAATTATGTTCCAGCCATTGCTTGTGGCATGGCCCACTTGGGCTTTGGATCCACTTGAGAACTTAATGCTTGGCCTATAGTAGCCCTGCAAGACAGATGGTCAAGTTGGATGGCAAATAAACATTATAGTGGGCCCTAGGAAGTTTTTAATGGTGGACATTCAATCAAGATTTTTTTCTTATGGTGTGGTCCACTTGAAATTTAGATCTATCTCATTTTTTGTCTAATGCCCTTAATTGAGCTCTCGAAATGGATGGAACGTGTGGATATAAAACACATACATTATAGATGTACAATGCATACATGGAGGTTGGTGAGGCTCACTTCCGCCTCTTTTTCCTTTCGTAGAAACGGTCCCCCACATCGTTTTCGATAATCCTGATTCTAACCAATTTAAGTTTCCAAATGAAACCCTATTCAACTGGAATTTGCCACCAAACACACCATTTAAAATCGAATTACGCTAGGTTTCTAGATGCCAACCAAACAGGCCCTTAGTTTTGTTTTATGCATTCCTTTTAAATTTGGACCACTCATCATTTTACTTTTAACCATCCATTTGATGGTCATCCATCATGAGAGGTCACATTTTAATGTGAGTCATCCATCATGTGGGTCCCACCTTTGTTGTGGGCCATCCATCATATGGGGCCCAACCTTTAACATTGGTTGTTCATCATGTGGGCTCACCTTTGATGTCAACCTTCCATCATGTGGTCCCACCTTCAATGTCCACCATCTATCATATAGGTTCCACCTTTGATGTGGGTCTTCCATCATGTGGGGCTCGCCTTTGATGTCTATGTGCATTATGTGGGCCCACCTTAGATAGATTGTAAAGAGGAGAAGTGCGTAATATGTAAATTACTTAAAAAGTTTAAGGACAAATTTGTATAAAAGAATTAATTAAAAATGTTTATCTGCTTAAGCCAAATAAACTCTTAAAGAAGAAGCAACTTTCCAATAACTTTTTTTTTTAAAGGTATTTCCAATAATTTATTATTTAAGAGCTTTTTTATTAATATCTAAAAAATAAACTCTAAAATGAGAGGTTTACCAAATAATTTATTTTTATAATAAAAGCTTATTATTTTAAAATAAGCAAATAAACTCTTATTAAAAGAGATGCCAAACAACCCGTTGAACATTGGCTCCATGCATCTCCTGTGGGGATGGAGAATTAAGCCGCGGGCTAGGTTTGGGCTTTAAAATTCCTCCTCCTGTTTCCCAAGCCGGCTGGGCTTGACTTTATGGGAGGGAACAGCTAGTTCCAATGGGACTAGCGTAAGGGATGGTTTCAAATCTTTGTGGTCCCCACCATGATGCATGTGATTTATCCCTATCATTTTTTCATGTTATTTTAAGGCATTAGCCTAAAAACGACATAGGTCCAAATCTTACGTGGGCCACACAGGAAAATAGTAGGGATTGATGCTTACCCTTTAAAACTTTTTGGGGGCCACATAAGTTTGGTATCAAGCTTATATTTGTTTTTTCCCTTCCTCTAGGTCTATGTGGCCTTATCAAGAGGTTGGATAGCAAATAAACATTACAGTAGGCCCTATGAAGATTTTAATGGTGGACGTTCAATCTCCACTGTTTTCTTGTGGTGTGGTCCACCTTATATTTGGATCTGTGTTATTTTTGGGCTCGTGCTTTAACATAAGATGGAAAAATGGATGGACCGAGTGGATAAAACACATACATCATGGTGGGGCCCATGGAGATTTGAAACCACCCCTTATGCTGCGACTAGCTGATCGGATAAGATAGCCCCAAACGGAAGCGGATTAGCTGGTGGACCCTACACCAGCGACGTTGCTCGTGTAGGAACATGGCGGACGCAAAGCGAGTGCACAGTCCTCGAGCACCGTGATTGTACTCATAATTCAAAGAAGATTAAGGTTATGTGGAACTCACAATGATATATTTAGTATATCCAAACCGTCCATACATTTGGCGATATCATTTTAGTGCATGATACCTAAAATGATCCTATCCAAAACTCAAGTGGACCACACCACTAAAGGCAGTGGAGACAATGATTCTCACCTTTAAAACATACCCAGGGTCCACCATGATGTTTATTTTCCTTCCAAATTGTTCATAAGGTCACACGTACCTGGATGAAGGGTAAAAATAAATATCAGACTGATCCAAAGCTTCTGGGACAGGTTTCAATGGTATACGTTCAATCTCCCACTGCTTTCTGCAGTGTGATCCACTGGATCCTTGGATCTGTATTAGTTTTTGGCTCAAGCCTTAAAATGATCCCAAAACATGGACGGACGGTTTGGATATAACAATTACCTCATGGTGGGACACACAGAACTTGATGACGTCACTACACCCCAACCTCGCTAGTGTAGGGTGCACCAGCCAATCCGCTTCCGTCCCAAACCTGAAAAATGTGATTGTACTAATCCACTTAACTTTCAAATTTCCATACGTGATGGTATGGCTTTGATTCCCCTCAGCCGTTCCCATCTCTCTTCTTATCAAACCCATCTCTCTTCTCATCACCTTCTCCGTCACCACATTCACCAACAACTACAACTACAGCAGCAACGGCAAAAACCTTTGATACAACAACAGCAGCAGCAACAACAACAGCAAAATCACCTTAGTAGGTTTGAAGATACATGTCTTTCCATCATAAAGTCGTGCTCAACAAAGGCCCACCTTCTCCACATCCACGGCCATTCTCATCCGCACATCCCTCATTCAAAACCCCGCCATTATGGCCCCCTTCTTATCCTGCGCCACCTCTCAAGACCTAGACTACTCGCGCCAAATTGTCATTCAAATCCCCAACCCCACCCTTCCTCTGTACAATGCCATCATGAAAGCCTACTCTCAGAGCAGCTTCCCTGACCAGGCCTTCTACTTGTACTCGCGCATGCGGAAAGAAGGCATTCGTCCGACCCCATTCTCTTCTTCCCTCGTTCTCAAATCCTGTATTCGAATTCCGTCTCTAATAGGAGGCAGACAGATTCATGCCCGGATCCTCCGTGACGGTCACCAGTCCGATTCTCTTCTCCTCACCTCTTTGATGGGTCTTTATTCTGTATGCGGGAATGGTGATGCCGCACGACTAGTGTTCGAAGAAATGCCCGTACGAGATACGGTTGCATGGAACGTTTTGATTTCCTGCTATGCACGCAATGGTCGGACCAAAGATGCGCTGGGGCTGTTTGACGTTATGCAGGCTCCGCCCTATGAGTCTGAGCCGGATGATGTCACTTGTTTGCTTCTCCTCCAGGCTTGTGCTCAGTTGGGCATGCTTGATTTTGGAGAGCGGATTCATAATTACATCAATGAGCGAGGCTTTGGTAATGCTTTCAATCTGTGCAATTCGCTTATTGCAATGTACTCAAAATGTGGGTGTGTGGATAAGGCTTTTAGGGTTTTTGATGAGATGGTTGACAGAAATGTTATTACCTGGAGTGCAATGATTTCTGGGTTGGCAATGAATGGCCATGGAAGGGAAGCCATTGAAGCATTTGGAGAAATGCAGAGAGTAGGTATTGTGCCAGACGACCAGACTTTTACTGGTGTTTTATCAGCTTGCAGTCATGGTGGATTGGTGGATGAAGGTTTGAAGTTTTTTGATTTAATGAAGTCTGAATTCGGATTAGTGCCAAACATCCATCACTATGGGTGCATGGTTGATCTTTTGGGTCGTGCAGGTCTGCTGGATCAGGCCTACCATCTTATAAATTCAATGATGGTCAAGCCAGATTCGACAATTTGGAGGACTCTGCTTGGCGCTTGCAGAATTCATGGTCATGTTGCGCTCGGTGAACGCGTTGTTGGGCATTTGATCGAGTTAAAAGCCCAGCAAGCTGGGGATTATGTTTTGTTATTGAATATTTATGCTTCTGCTGGGAATTGGGAGAAGGTGGCAGATGTGAGGAGGTTGATGAAAGAGAAAGGAATCCAAACGATGCCTGGTTGTAGTACAATCGAACTAAGAGGAGAAGTCCATGAGTTTGTTGTGGACGATGATTCACATCCACAAAAGGAGGAGATCTATGAAATGTTGGATGAAATTGGAAAGCAACTGAAGATTGCTGGTTATATTCCAGATATGACAGCTGAGCTGCACAACTTAGATATGGAAGGAAAGGAGAATGCGCTCTCTTATCATAGCGAGAAGTTGGCCATTGCTTTTGGGATGGTTATGACTCCTCCTGGAACGACAATAAGAATTGCCAAGAACCTTCGCATCTGTGTTGATTGCCACAATTTTGCAAAGGTTCTATCTGGGGTTTATAATCGGGAGGTAGTTGTGAGAGATCGCAGCCGGTTCCACCATTTCCGAGAAGGATCATGTTCCTGTAATGATTACTGGTAGGCCTCCTTTTACTTCAAATCATGTGCAAAAGTGCTGACCGGGGCATTGACTGATGGAGGTCTTGCCCCAACAAAACCAGAATATTAAGAAATCAAATGAAACTAGTCAGTTCCTACAGCTGGACATACTCATCAATGTTCATTGGTGGTGAAATGCTGGCAATTGAGACTAAGTGGTCAGATAATTACAAATACCGACTGCAGTAATTCAAATGTTCTTTGAACAGTTTGGGCTATGGTGGTAATGAAGTACTACAGTCCACAACGTGGTCTTGAGCAGATCCTCAAACATGGAGATCATCCCTCAACTAATCTCAACCAAGAGGTGGATTTCAATAATCATAACTGATTGCTCACAGTCACACCATGTCATGGAAAGATCTTGCCTGCTCCTCAGAGGAATGATGTTGAGTTATTTTATAAGATCAGTCCAGAACTTTTGGAATGGGTGATTCCATGTACTTTTATCACTAAATATGGAAGTTCGAAGGGGTCTATCTTTAAACTTCACGGGAAGTACTAAAGTAAGTTTAGCCAACTATGGGAGGTGCACAAATAGGCTCTTTTGAGAGCTCTTTCTATTGAACATGAAATCAAGATTATATCACTCCATTTCTTTATCACAAATTACAGTGGGTTTTTATCATTACATATGATTTACAGTGTCCAGGCTGCTCAAGCTGTAATCAGCTCAGAAACAGGTTTTGTATTGATTTTGTCCAGCGGAATATCAGTAAACTCAGATAGGATTGCTCTGAATTCATCTCCATTTAGAGTTTCCTTTTCTAAGAGAACCTCTACTAGCTTGTCAATGGCTGCCCGGTTATTCCTTATGTGGGTCTTTGCAATTTCATATGCATTGTCAATAATTGCCTTTATTGACTTATCAATATCTTCAGCAAGTTTTTCTGACATGGAATTCCTTGCTAGCATCCTCAATACCACATCACTGCTATGAACTGCTGGATCAGTCAATGCCCATGGTCCAATCTTGGACATCCCGAACATGGTTACCATCTGGTGAGAAAGAGAAGGACCATGACTACCCATTAGAATTCATGTACATAAAAAGAAAAAAGAAAAAAAAAGGAGAACTTCCACAATAGAAAAGAAACTACATGCTTCATCTATCCAGCTCTTATTTACCAAAATAAGAGAAATTGCTGCACAACTACTCGCACTTCATAGCTTATAACAAGAAATAAAAGCCAGAGATAAGCATTTTCATGGATCTTACCTGTTTTGCTATTTGAGTGATCTGCACCAAATCCCCAGCTGCACCAGTTGTAACCTCCGATTCTCCAAATATAACTTCCTCTGCAGCCCGGCCTCCAAGACCTCCGACTATTCTAGCAAAGATCTGCTGTTTAGAAACAAGAGCTGGATCCTCCCCTGGCATGAACCAAGTAAGACCACGGGCTTGTCCTCGAGGAACAAGAGTAACTTTCTGTACTGGGTCATGCCCAGGAGTCAATGTCCTGTTATCAGCAGATTAATAAGGCCATTTAGTCTATGTACTTGCATTGTAATTTATGGAGTTTGCTGCCTGTCTTAGACAATGTAGGCCACAAATCCAAACATTAATAATGTCCTATGGAGGAGATTTTTGAGGCATGCTGTGTTTCTCTTCTTAACCATCTATCTGTAGGCCACAAATTGGATGGTAAATATTCTCCTAGGAGGTTCTTTATGCATGATCCATACATGTGGGGACAGCACACCAATTATCCGGACTGACTCATGGGCCCTTCTTTTCAGAAATAAGAACCCCTTTGTAGTTATATACTGTACAAAGATGTGGGAGACGTATCATATGATTCCTCTCTAAAGAAATAGAAACCCTTCACAACTGTATGTATAATATATAAATCATCATCATCTAAGCCTTAATTCAATGAATTGGGGTCAGCATGCATAACATATAATAGCGATGAAAAACATAAATTTAGGTTTTCCTTTGATTCCTGTTTTGATATGCATGCAACAAGTGATCTGGGCATTTGAGATTTTCCATGGTATTGAGAAGTGGACAGAGATTCTGCAGGTGGCTTAGGAGTATTTTATTTCACTGATCTTTTGCTGTGCCAGGATTTAGAGAAAGAGATGGATGTGTTTGTCTAGTGAAGTTGCGGACCATCAAAATTTTGAATTCTAAGTTCTCTTGCAGAAGAGTTTTTAAGGTTCCAAACTTTGCTTATGATGGCCTTATATTTCAATAACAGTGTTAATTGAATTGATGCTTGAATCACAGATTCACCAAGACAACAAAAGCATTTCTACCAAAAATCAAGTGATTTCAGAGAAATGTGCTAAAAACTCTCTTATCTGGTTTTTAGTGCCTAGACAAGGACTTAGTCAGTAATGAAACCATCCTTCATCTTCTAGGAACAAAATTCAAATCATAGATAAATTGACAAGTAGAGAGCATTTCAAGAACCTGAAGTATACGATTTCTCATGCAGAGATAATTCAAGAAAACTTACGCGCAGACTGCATGACCAATTTCATGATAAGCCACTAGGATCTTGCTCTTTCCATCTGTCATCTTGGTGCCCTCCATGCCTGCTACGATCCGATCGATGGAATCATCAATTTCTTTCAGTGTTATCTTCTCTTTGCCTCTTCTGCCAGCAAGAATGGCAGCTTCATTCATGAGGTTTGCCAGGTCGGCACCGCTGAACCCTGGTGTCCTCATGGCAACAACACTGAGAGATACGTCCTTACCAAGCTTCTTGTTTTTGCTATGGACCTTCAAGATTTCTTCTCTCCCTCTGACATCAGGTAATCCAACGGTTACCTGTTTAAGGAACAGGCCAAATGAGTTTTATTTGCTGGAAAACAACTATACATCTGTGCGGACACAAACAAATAGGAAATGTGCCACTGCCCTGTAGTGCCTCATGCTCTTATGAAATCAAAGCAAAAGCCAGAAAAAATCATGGAGGAAATCTACTTCAAAAAACTTCTGTTTCAACCAAGCTTCGACCATGCATTTAGATGCTCTAAGTGGGAAATTAATTTGGCTTTTCGTTGTTTCTGAAAATCTAACAGGATTGTGAATTGTAAAGAGGGTATATATAATCAAAATTTAAAATCAGATCATAAATTTCAATATCTCTAGCTGCAAAATTAGAGGTTTGCTAAGCCCACATGCATTACATATGCATAGCCCTGCCATCTACATGCCAGTGCAATTGGGTTCACCTGTACAAGACCTGAGCAGTCCGTCAGGTGGGCCACACCCTGTACATAACCATAGCCCTCAGGTTGTTTGCTCTTCAGGTGGCCCAGAGAAAACAAACAGATGGCTAAAATATACTTTTTACAAGCCACTGCTGTTTCATTAAGTGGCCCATGTGATGAGTGGACTGGCCTGAGTTTTTTTGCCAGAACATCTACACAGTGTGGCACACCCAATAGATTGCTCAAATCTTCCACGTCACCCATATTAGCACATGCACCGGTTTGTAGATGGACAGTTATAAATGCAGGCCGATCGAAACACATACCATAGTTTAACATATTACAACAAAATTTATTCCACTCAGAAGAATCTAATGATGAACTCTATGGAGCATTTAAACCAACAGATCATGAGAAAGACTGATATTACCTGCAATTCCACTTCACCCACCCTGCATTTTTTTGTAAAAAAGAATAACCAACTATGGCATTGCTATGTTATAGTATAATCAACAGTTTACATGGTGTCATTCCATCTTCTATCAAATCATACAACTCATATATGATTTTGTCGGTAAGGATTCAATTTGAATCCTCGTTATCCGGCCATATTTTCATGTGATTTGAATCCAATCATAGTACTAGAGTTGTAGATCATTGGATTTAGTTTACTTGTATTATTTCTATCCTGTTCTATTATACTCCATTTCTTTATCACAAATTACAGTGGGTTTTTATCATTACATATGATGCACAGTGTCCAGGCTGCTCAAGCTGTAATCAGCTCAGAAACAGGTTTTGTATTGATTTTGTCCAGTGGAATATCAGTAAACTCAGATAGGATTGCTCTGAATTCATCTCCATTTAGAGTTTCCTTTTCTAAGAGAACCTCTACTACGATCATTGGATTTAGAGTTTCCTTTGCTTGTATTATTTCTATCCTGTTCTATTATACTCTCATGACACAGATGTTCCTTCTGCATGTCATGGTTCAATACTAACATGTATATTATAATATGACTTGTATTATAACTGTACGGACTTGTGGATGTGCTGGTTCCAAATTGTTCCATAACAGTAATGGTGGACGTAATGGCCACTGCTGTTACCATTATGATACGGGTTACAGCCTTAATTTTTTTTTTTTTTTTTTTTTTTTTTTGAGACCATTAGGTGTCATTTTTTCTGTAACAGCCATTTTGGCCCTGTAATGTGTAACCATTACCATTGTTACCATTACATAATGGCCATATCATGGCTGGTTCCCCTCTTGGGTATGCATGCTTGACCAAAAAAAAAAAAAGGCTTCCTCAGTCCATGGCATGAACTATTTATGTCCTATTTGCTTTTATAAAATCCTTATTATTGATAAAAAAAAAAAGGTGTAAACTAATAGAAAGAACTGAATTTCTTACCTGTCTATCAAACCTTCCTGGTCTAAGCAAAGCCGAATCAAGAATTTCAGGCCGATTAGTGGCAGCGATGACAATCACTCCACTGTCCCCGCTGAACCCATCCATTTCTGTAAGCAACTGATTCAGCGTTTGCTCCCTCTCATCATTTCCTCCTCCGATTCCTGTTCCCCTCTGCCTTCCTACTGCATCAATCTCATCGATAAAAACCAGACATGGGGAATTTGCCTTCGCCTTGTTGAACAAATCTCTCACTCTTGAAGCACCCACCCCGACAAACATCTCAATGAACTCTGAACCTGAAAGAGAAAAGAAAGGGACCCCCGCTTCTCCAGCTATGGCTTTAGCCAGCAATGTTTTCCCTGTCCCAGGAGGGCCGAATAGCAACACCCCTTTAGGAATTCTTGCTCCGACTGCAGCAAATTTTTCCGGGTTTTTTAAGAATTCAACAATCTCCTGGAAATCTTGCTTTGCTTCATCGACTCCAGCTACATCATCGAATGTGATGCCAGTGTTGGGTTCCATCTGAAACTTGGCTTTGTTCCTGTTGTAATTTTACAGAGCGGTTTATATCAATCTTCACATGATTTCATAATTCTAACAGTAAGCAAATTTCGTGAAGTATTTCAGTTCTTACCTTCCAAGACCGAATGGCAAGTTGGGGCCACCCGGAGTATTCGTTGATGCTCCTCTCAGAAATAGAGAACCAAGCAGAAGCAAAGGGAAGGTTAAATTCCCCAGCAAATCGAGAAGCGCAAGTCCCATGTTGACTTCCACATGATGGGCAGAGAAATCGACATCTTTTTCTTCAAGTTTCCTCAGCAGTTCCCGTGGCAATCCGGGCAACTGTATTTTGACTCGCTGGATTTTGTTTAGTGCAGGATTGAATATCTCAGCGATGGCGACGCTGCCATTCTCGAATAGGTCTACCTTTTTCACAGCTCCTTCATCCAAGTACTGCAGGAATCTTGAGTAAGACATTCTACTGGAAGTAGCCTCCTGTGGGCTCTCTGGTTCAGCTCTTGCAGGCTGAATTAAAGACAACCCTCCTCCTAGAAGGCCCAAACCAGTAGATTTTAGGAAGCCCCTTCTGCTGTAATTGAGTGTTCTGGTATTCGGGTTTTCTCTAGTAGTGGTTTTACTAAGGCTTTCCTTGGAATGGTCTTGTGATTTGCAGATGGGTAGATGGGAAATCGATAGGGATAAGGCGGATGACATTTCCCCCTTAGATTGGCTTATGAGATGTTTTGGGCTTTTGAAGGATGGAGTCGAGAACTTTGAAATGTTGGGTTTTGTTCTGTTTGGGGAGTTTCAAGTGATTCCGGTTAATGGTTTTGGAGGGAAATGTCAGATGAGTATTAATAGAGCAGTGTGATGATTCTAGCTCTTTCATTAGCTTTGGATGTCTTTGTTTCTTTCTTGAAGGGTCTAGAGGGTGCTGATTTGTGAAAGTAGAAGGGTGCCGATACTCATTTTGACAGTGATGGCTACTGAAAGACTCTACATTGCTCCATGTCAAGGGCAATGAGAGATGCGAGTCCAAATTAGAAGATTTTTAGCCTCTACTGGCCATACACTTGGACGTGCCGTGGAGTCTGAGTTGGACACTGAAAATAGTCTGTGTAGGTCCCGGCCAAGGGCGATGGGATATGCTTGTCCAAGTAGAAGATTCATCGATGGGCCACACATGTGGACGGTTGCTTATTGCTTCAAAGGATACTGTTGTTCCTGGTTAAAAGAAGAGAGTGTTGCAAGTGAACTTCATTGAAGGAGTGGGTAAGCTTAATCTAATCAGATTGCAAATTGAAAACTGGAGAGATTTTTTTTTATCAAACAAAAGCTTGGCGATGTTTGTCATTGGTAGAAACACCTATGGGATTATTGTACTGTTTCTGGTGGGCCACCACATGAAAGGGCTGACTCTCAGAAGTCAGTGTGATTGGATAATTATCGCCTTGGCATTAGCATACATAGCAATCCAGAAATGGACGGTTAAGAATATGCTGAGCACATAAATGAGCGATGGTCCATATTCAATGGACCAAAGTTGCAATGAGCGGATGGCTTGGATTCTTACCGCAGTTTGATTTTTTTTTTTTTTGGTTGTTTATGGATTGTCCATCTAGTGTTTTACAAGAACAGTGGTTCCGATTACCATTAAAAGTGTGCCACGTGTGCAGTAGTGATGCTGGAGAGGAAATGTAGACTTTCAATTTGCATTTTCCTTCTTCCATGCAGAGAACACAAAACCATCCTGGAAAATATGTGGCTGTTAGTAGCCCGAAGAGTCGCTAGAAGGTTCATGAACGAGGGAGACAAGGTGGGACCATTTTCAAAGATTAAAAAAAAAAAAAAAAAAACTTGGAGAGAGTGGAATTGTGCACAGTATGCTTGGGTTTTCATTTCTGAACAGTACCCAAGCTTCCTTGATCTCTGTCTCACTATGGATAGAACATGTGCCCAAAACAAGTCATATTTGAAGATCCTAACCACCCACCTTGGAATTTTTTTTCAGTTGATTGTGGACCATTTAGAGGTTGCATAATGAAAGTGATTTTTTGGGCATGGTCCATCTATGGTGGGACCCAGTGGACCAGTGGTCCGGGTTACTAAACCATAGGTCCCGCTTTTTAGTATTGAAAATTGTGCAAAGTGTCCTGTTGCATATCCTATAATCACTGAAACTTATCCGATTTAACTCGATGAGATTTTGAGCTGAGTCACCACGAAACTCGCTGGTGAGCTTGACTCCGTTGAGACTCGGTCAACTTGCTGCAACTAGTTACAGTAACTCGTAACTTTGCTAGGTGATTGCTTTTCATGAAATGAAAGGGGGAGGTTGAGATTCAAGCCCAATAAAGTAAATCTTACCACTAAGCTATGCACTTAGCTTTGAAAGTTTGATTCTACGCAAAATCCTTCGGGAGCCATCATTTTACGAAATAATGCTTGAAAGATTAGATATTACAAGGAGGTGCTTTTTGAGGGATGAAATTACACAAATGCCCTAATCAAAATTTTTCTTTAAAAATTAATGAAAATTGAGACTCGTGCAGCCACATGGTAAGTATATAATATCCAGCTATCTAACACATGCAACCCACCATGATGACAGCATAAACAAAAAATCAGACCAATCGAATCATCAAATGGGATGCATATCAATTTGGATTTTTTGAGTGTTGTATATTATTTTTTTATGGACCGGCCCACCTTATGATTGGATCATCCGTATGTTTTTGGCCTGATAATTTTGTTGGTGTGAATTTGGGCAGTTTAGATGTCGAACACACACTGAGTGGATCCCACAATTCTGGATCTCCACTTTATAAAGAAAAAATAAATGAGGGTAGCATTGTAATTTCCCATCTAAAAAACATTCACTAAGAATTTTGGTTCCTAGAAGCAACATTTGGTAAAATCCAAATCCTAGAGGCATTTTGCTGTAAAAATCCCCCCTTTTATTTTATATTCATACAATTTCAATAGGTGTCATTATTTAAATACTCTTATTTAATTACTAAGTAAACGTCGGGTCGAGTTCAATCTTCGAGCCAATCCATCCTAGCTGGACATCGAGTTGAATTGAGTTTTCGATTTTTGATAGCAAATGGTTTGGCATCATGGAATTCCGCAAAGCAGTCCGAAAAATGTTAAGTGTGCTCATGGCATATGTGCATGGTGAGATGAATCATTGATTTGGTGGGCATCGAATGGATTGGCCATAGCCTACTACAATCAACGCAATCAGACTATGATGGTCATCTGTTTAGCCAACTAAAAATTGAAGGTTGATACAAGTTTTCAAGGCTTCAAGCATAAAAAAAGTGAGTCCACATTCATTGGGCAAAACCGGAACAATCTGACCGCAAGATAATGACTCACTGCAATTTTGACCAGGTGATGGCCCCACTGGATTAACGATCTGTATAGACATACAGATGATCAAATGCACAGTCATGACCTTACCTCACATACGAAGATGATCTCTAAAGACCTCAATGCAAGTCTGATCCAGGCTAACTTGTGGTTGAAGGTCTTGTTTAAGGTTCCGAGTACTGCATTGTTTTCTGTTTCAGCTTATTTGCATTTTCCTTTTTTTTTTCAATGAATCCTTTTGCCGCGGATATAAAAGAAAAACAGATTTTGATCATTTCCATTTTCTAAAAATGCTTCCTTGAGGAATCATACAAGAGAAGATGATTACAATAATAATACAATCTTTGAGGATGAATACATGAGAAGACAATTACGACAATAATACAATCCTTGAGGAAGAAGACAAGAGAGGAGAATTACACTAATAATACAACTTGAATCTTTATCACGATCAAACTTTAAATGGTTAAAATCAAACTGCTGCAAAGAAATGGACAGGCGAGGAAATAGCAATCAACACACTAATATAGTATTATGTTCGTAGAGAGGAGTAGCCACTCTCATTTCTTCTTACCTCCTTTCTTCTTCCCTCCTCCACACACCCCCTTTAAAACCAAAGTCTTCGACGGGAAACAAATCCAACTTCGGACACCAGCTAACACTCATGATTCTTAGGGATGGCATTGCCTGATGCACCCTCGACCACTCCTCTTCCAAGTCTGATAGCGATTCCAACATCAGGCCTTGCAGCTTCCAAACACTAGTATCTGTACCCCAAAACCTTCGATTCATGTGAGTGAAGTTTGCTGAAGAAATTGAAAGATACTGTAACCTGGGAAGGGAAATGGGGTTGAGCCAAGTGGGCGTTAGCTCTCCTGGAAAGAATTTAATAGAGAGCTCATGAAGCTGTTGAGGAAAAGAGAGTTCATCCAGCTTCCCTGCAAGATCATTCCCATGACTTTCGAAGCAATCTATGGTTAGAAATTGCAGTTGTTGGAGGTGAGACAATACATCCAGCTCATCATCTGCAATTTCATCTCCACGTGTTATTCGCATTTCAAGGCTCTTGAGTTGGGTCAGTTTCTTCAGCTCTACGACACGGCAACCATCTGAACAGCTTGGTCCTGAAGGTTTGAAGCCCAGCAACACCTGAAGATTGGAAAGCTTTCCCAAACCTTTGGGCATGTATTCAAGCGAGCCGCAATTGCTCACATCTAAGATGGTTAGCTTCTCCAATGTTGTGATATATGGAGGAAGTGTTTTGAGATTGTGGCAATAGCTTAGATCCAAAACCTGAAGGTTGCTGAGCTTTCCAATGGAGTGAGGGACTTCAATCATTGGGTGGGTGTTCTGTAGGCTGAGATACGTTAAGAGTTTGAGCGATCCGATCTGACTGAAGATATCTTTAAGGTGTGTATCAAATATCGATTTTGAAAGATCTAACACCCTCAGGTATTGAATTTCACGGAACCATCTTGCATCGCTCGAACTGACCTTGTTCGCTTCACCTGTTTTCGTCGTCGACAACAATGCCCGTAGCTTTGAATTGGTTTGCAAGAGCCTCCCATCGATGCAGCTTCTGAGACCCAGACGACGGGAACGAGTGCTGTCTAACCGACAAAATCCCTCTTCTTTGGCAATCTTAATCACCAAATCACGTACCAAGTCATGAATTTTGCAGGTGAGAACTTTCCCATTGTAGGTCTTGTCAGCTGCTTCTACCAAGCATCGGTTTCTCAGCCCCAAGAAACAAGCTTCTCCCAACTCAATTGTTAAACGGCCATTTCTCATGGGAACAAAACCCTCTCCAATCCACCAATGGACCAACTGCTCCTTCATTATTACACAATCTTCTGGATAGATGGAGAAAGACAAGAAACATGACTTGAGATGAGCTGGGAGTTCATCATAGCTCAGTTGCAAAGAAGCCATAACTGAATCGTCGTTCTCTGCCAATTCGTCGCGGAAGTTATCTGCAATTCGTCTCCATTCGTCGAAGGAAGGGGATTTACACAACATCATTCCTCCAACTGCCTTGATTGCTAGTGGGAGCCCTCCGCATTTCTCCACCATTTCCTTCCCAATATCTTCCAATTCCGGATACTGACACTCGCCTCGGCTTCCAGCAAATGCTATCTTGGAAAACAACAACCAACTTAGCTCCTTCGAGAGCAAACTGGGCTGATGGATTCGGCCTTTGACGACTCCCATCTTCCGTGCGACTTCTTCAATTCTTGTAGTGATGATGATGCCACTCCCATTTCCTTTCGGCAACCCATAGCATAGCCGTGCCCACCAGCCATTTTCTAAGCTCCAAACATCATCCATGACTATCAAATACCGCTTGCCCAATAGATATTGGTGAATCTTATTCAATAATTCACCTCTACTATCTCCCAGACTAGCGTCACCCAAGTTCTTCAACATACTTCTCATGATCTCTTCTTCGCTGAATGTTTGAGAAACAGACACCCACATTCTCCTGTCAAAGTGATCTTCTACCTCCCGATCATTGAATACCTTTTGAGCAGTGGTAGTTTTACCCAGACCGCCCATGCCAACGATACCGATGGCATTCAACCCATCATTTGCTTGAAATAGCCACCCTTTGATCTTCATTGCATCTTCTTCCAATCCGACAATCTGGGTCTGGTCGAAGATCGGTGAGGTCCATCTTTGGACCTCGTTCCTGTAGTCCTCTGCACTTGTCTGACTGACAGGCAGAAGAGTGAGGTAAGACCTCATGTCTATTTCTATCTCGCCGATTTTCTTGTTGATTTCCTTCAGTCGCTTTCCCGTATGTGAGAGGAATGGAATTTCTGTAGGAGAGAAGCAGATCCAACAGTTCCCTGCAATCACAGTCTCCTCATTGAGTCGAGTTTGGCAATCTGCCAATATATCTTCGGCATCATAAACCAACTCTCTGAGATCTTTCATTATCGTATGGAGAGTTTGGTTCTTCCGTTTCATCCTATCAGCATCTTTAAGAAAGCTCTGCATGAGCTGAAGCTGCCTCTTCATCCTTTCAAACTGCTCTTGGAATTCAATCACGGTCTGATGCTCCTCTGCTAGAGCATTAACCAATTTCTCCAAGAAGACACTAACGACTGCATCTGCCATTTCTTTGACCTGCTGTTAAGAACCTAACCAATGCGCCAAAAGCCCAGGACTAATGGAACGTGTAAAGTTAGGCTCTTAAGCCCTTAGGATCGTAACATTCCACCACGCTCCGCAGCCGATGTTGGCTCTGATACCAATTGTTAAGAACCTAACCAATGCACCAAAAGCCCCAGGACTGATAGAACGTGTAAAGTTAGGCTCTTAAACCCTTGGGGGTCGTAACACCTGCATATATCAATCCACCCTTCAACATCTATACCAAGGAATGACGGACATGATGATGGATGCAATGCCAAGAAAATTCCATGCATGTTGTGATCTAGACCATCCATCCATGCCATCCATGGCATGAAACGAAATGGTCAGAGGGGGGGACAAATGTCTCACAACTCTTTCCTTTGGAGTGGCCCACCTGAATCACAGGGCATCCTTTTTTTGACGCTGGATCTAACATGGGATTATACATGGTTGGAGTGGATTTTATATGCACATCACAGTGGGCCCTGTAAAAAAAACTCAAGCGCAGCATCTCTCTTCACTGTTAAAAAAAATAAAAAATTCATGGATCGCCACCCCTGATATTTTATGGGGCCCACTGTGATGTGTATTTGAGATCCACTTTGACCATTAGATGTATATCCTACGTTAGGCCCATGACCAAAAAATCAGGCTGACCTATGATTCTTGTGGGCCACTCAAAATTAAACAGTTGGGACAGAGACATCCACCCTTGATTTTTGCCGGGCTCACTGTGATGTGTATATAAAATCCACTCAAGCCATTAGATGCCACACAAAAATTTACACCTGTGTCCCAAAAGCAGTCCCATCAGTGATTCATGCGGGCCACACCAAGTGAAACATTTTGGAGGGTAAGCATCACCCTGTACCCTATTTCCAGTTTGTGGACTACCTGAATCATGTATGGAGTTGAGTTTTTGGTGCTGGGCCTAACAGGGGATGATGCAACTGGTGGTCAGGGTAGATTTCACATTGAACATCAGGTGTGGCCACCTGAGCCGCTAATGACTTTGCTGGCACGGACTTTAATAAATCGCAGGCAGGAAAACATTTCTGAAAAAAAGCAGCGGAATGTAAATTCTATTTTGGTTAGGGATTTTTTTATAGATAATATGCTAGAAAAATCTCATCCACGGCGGGCGCGGATTCAGTCACCGGTTCCGTCAAGTCTTTTCAGTGGGCAACACCTACATATTTATTGTATATCCACTCCATCCATCCGCTTTTCCAGCTTATTTTAGGGCATGGCCCCAAAAATGAAGAAGATTCAAGTCCCAAGTGGATCGCACTACAAGAAACAGTGATCATCAAACACCCACCATTAAAAACTTCATAAGATCCACCCTAAATTTTATTTTCTACCAAACCTGTTGATAATGTCACACAGACCTGGATGAAGGGAAAACACAAATATCAGCTGGATCAAAAACTTTTGTGGCCCATGAAAGGTTTTTAATGGTCAATCATCACTGTTTCCTATGGTGTGGTCCACCTGAGATTTGGATCTGCTTCTTTTTTGGGACTATGCTCTAAAATGATCTGGAAAAACGGATGGACGGCGTGGATATACAACACCTACATTGAGGTCGCCTCACGGGAAAGACGGAACTCGGTCAGATCCAAACCTAACTGAATCCGCGCCCATCTACGATGTATCTCCCTGTATCATCGCACTTCGGTTTTTAAGCAAATATAATCACAGAATTAATGTTGTTGTTGTTGATTACAAAGAATAACTCAGATGGGCGTTTTTTTAATTTTTATTAGGCTGGGTTAGATTTATAAGTAGAACCAAAATAATTACTGCCAACAGAAGGAAAAAGTAGCAAAAATTCAGAAAAAAATATAAAAATAAGATGGATCATAGCAGAGAGAGAGAGAGAGAGAGAGAGAGAGAGAGAGAGAGAGAGCTTACAAATCAAAGGGGGAGTAGGATTTGCAGAGTGACCGAACGAAATGATGGAAAGGCCGGATCGAAGCCGGACTCAAAGCTTCTCCCCTTTCATGACAAAGGAGTCTTCCAACTCGTTTTTGACTTGTCGACTTTTTAAAGGAAATAATAGAATTATAAAATCCACATTTGAAAATGGTGGTGAACCATCCTTTTCACACGCGGCATTCCTGTACATCTATCCAGACCTTCCAGATTAAGGGGCACGCTGTGAATGTAGCTTTGTCTAAAATCAGATGGATCGAGTAATCCTAACCGTAAAACTTATTGTTATCGAATAGATTAAAAGTAAAATAGTCAGTGGTCCAATTTTGGGTGAATAATTAGATGGTCTTAGTGTAATTTTTGGGTATATGTTCAATTAAAAATTAGGTCAGCAATTTGGACGATCTGGATTGCCGTACAACTAGCCCCCTGCTATATTTGGATTGCTATCGGAGTTTTCCCAGCCCACACGCACCTTTACATGCCGCACGCTTGCTAGATATTTGTGAGGTGGTTTGGGTGCCCCCAACTTGAAGATGATTATGCAAAATTAAGGCCGGCCATGTATATTGAATGTTAGAATCTTGCAAGTTTTCTAAAGCGTCATAGTTTGGTCCACTAGATAAGTGGACCAGATTAATTTTTACATATGTCCATCTGGACGGTGGGGTCCACCTTCTGCCCTTAGATGTCCTTTTCACTTGGCAGACAGCACGTTTGCATCGTCTCAAGTGGCGCCTGTGGGGCTATGCAAACTTACTGCGGTGGAAATCTCAAAGAAGTTTCTCTGTTCACCGTTCATATCCCAAGAGAAGCCAGGTGGAAATTTCTACACTACAGACCAAACTGTAGTACGCCCTTCCAAAGGTCAAAGTCTACCCTAGTCGCATGCATTTTCTAAACAGGAAATGAAATAGCATTGGACACTCGGAGGCCCCAACTACGTGGCTCCGCTGTCGACGGGAGTGGATTGGCTGGTGTACCCTACATCAGCAACTTGGCTGGTGTAGGCACGTAGAGTTAGCACAGGAGCACGTCAGTCTTGAGCACCCTGAAAGTACGAACCGGTTAAAAAAGATGAAGGGTTCGTGGTTCCCACAATGATGAATTTAATATACCCACACCATCCATCTATACGGCGAGGTCATTTCATAGCATGATCCAAAAAATGAGTTATATCTAAAGCTCAAATGGACCACACCAAAAAAGGTAGAGGGGACAATGTTTCTCGCTGTTAAAACATTCCTAGGGCCTACCATTATGTTTATTTGCTATCTAAACTGTTAATAACGTAACACATACGTGGATAAAGGGTTAAAACAAATATCATATTGATCCAAAACTTCTGTGATCCCCAAGAAGGTTTCAATGGTATACGTTCAATCTCCACTGCTTTGTGCAATGTAGTCCACTTGAGCTTTGTGAACTTGCTGACTCGCTGATGTCAATCCACTAGCCGAGTTGTACACCAGCCAATCTGCTTCCGCTGTGGACCTTCCATCTGGTGGACCTTGCACTAGATAAGCTCATCATTATCATCATTTAAGCCTCATCCCAACTAATTCGGGTAGGCTACACGAATCCCTTTTTGCTGTTCTACGCTATCGAGGGTCATAACACAGTTGGCATGTCACCATGTCACCGGCTGTGAATCTGACACAACCCTCTTCTTTTAGGAAGCAGATTGGCAGGTGTACTACCTTGCTGATGTGCCTACATGGCTAGCACAGATAAGCATGTCAGTCCTTCAGCATTGCACGTATGGTCTAAAAAGATTAAGGTTCGGTGGAACCCATAATGACATTAAAAATTAATCATATCCAAAACTCAAGTGGACCATACCACAAAAGGCAGTGAGGACAATGATTCTCACTGTTAAAACACAATTTTTTTTCTGCAAAAAGATGGGGAGCACACAATATATCTCTGTTGATCAACTAAAACACAGTTCATTTATTAAACATTTTGAAAATGTTATATATATCTATAAATGGATTAAACAAAATCTAATCCACTTGATTCATTTAATTAAAAATATAAAAAAATTACATTACCGTTTTGAATAAAAACATAAAAATAGTAATCAATTATTTAGAGCACTTGATTGATATAAAATCAAACCCTTATATAATTCAAATTGCACATCACATGATTGAGTTTAGAATTTTAAAAACGCATATTACATTATAATACATACATATATACATACAGTGAAGAGGCAAATGACAGACCATATTCAGGACTTGTTGGGTTGAGCTTAACAAATCAGTTATTTAATTTTGAGTTGACAAAACACAATCCAAATCCAACTCATATGAGAAATGGTGCGCAAACCTTGAACTTTTCAGGTTTGGCCTGGGTCGAGTTGGCAGGTTGTATCAAGTTTAATTTACCACCTCTAAAGAATGGTTGCCAACTAATTTGGTAGGAGCTTAAAAGTGTAGATAATTGAAAAGCTTGGATGAGTTAGCAAGTCCAACGAGCGCCTCTACATGCATCCACAAGTGCCAACTAAGCGTGCATGTATGTTTAGGCCTCCAAGCAATGCATTTGGTGAGACTGAAGGGACCAAGTGTACAAACATATCTTTTTAGCAAAAAATTTGGCCAACTCCGCCATTATGCCGACTACACATATGTACTAAAATTATCAATGGTGCAAAACCGATTGGAAAATTTTCATTCTTTGGGTGGCTGGCGGGGACAATGAAAATACTTATTCCTACATGCACCGGGTCTGGCAATACTTCATGAATCAAATGAAAGAGAAAAATTAAAAGTTACTAAATTAATTTTTTTTTAAATGATTCATTGCTCTCAGGGTATTACAAGTTTGGTGCCCTGGACGTGGATCCAAAATCCGATCCACTGCCTGGAGTTATGAATGCAATGGATTGACACATACAATATGGTGGGCCCCACAGCTTGGATGTTCTATGCCGCTGTGCAAACCAGGTGAGGTAGACTATTCCAGTCAGCCTTTAATGATGCAGGATGTGTGCAGATGCATTCTTAGCATGGATAGATCAAATTAAGAAGCTTAAATGAAAGGTAGTTCATAGGGCATGACATAACTAGGTCCTATGTGTGTTCAATTCCTAGAGATTCATTTCGAATAGGAAGAAATTGTTGTTTGAAGTGTTGATTGTAAGCCATAACCTTTGATTCAGGCATCATCACAAAAAACACATAACCTATCGATCTTTATGTAATTATTTTGGGGTCAGCTGGCTTGCATTGTAGGTTGTGAACATCCGTTTCGCAAGAAATGTTGTCTTGAAGAGTAATTTTTGTTTTCGTTGTATCTCCCTATTCTTGTAGTTTTGGGATTTTTTTCTTTTTTAGAAGTTGCTTAGTAATAATGCTAGGAGTTCTTTTGTAAGGCTTATTTGATGTTTTCGTTTTTGGCAAATTTAGTCATTTGGGAGATTTTTTAATTCTTTGAGTAATTTCCAATTAAGATTTTAGGTCTTTTATATAAGTAATATAATCGAGCAATCTTAGATCATTATGCAGTAAAGTATTCGAGTTTTCTCTTTTATTATTACTTTGTGGATTTAAGAACTATTTTGTGGATTCAAGGTTTTAACTTGAGAAAGACAATAATCTTTCTCATTTTATTTCACATTCTTCCTTGCCTCATTTAACAACTAGTGGCCAGTTTGTATTTAATTCTTCAATAATGTATTGTGTCAAGAGCCAACCTAGTTTGCTTTTGGACTGTTTCCCTAGTGTATATATGCTATATGATGTAAGGCATTGGTGATGTAGATTATACTCTACTATTAGGAATAACTTTGACATATACTTTGGTAAAGTATGGTGGATGATGCCCATTCTCTTATAAAATGTCCAAATGTAGACCTCAGTTTAGATGGTGAATGACATGTTAATATACTCATTTAAGATCGTGTACTCATTGACTGAGTTGGACATATGCTTTGGCTCACTTGACAGAAGTGTGTCTTTTAAGGGTTGAACCAAAGAAGCAGCTCAGTCCTTGCTATTCCTAACTCTTCATGTGCCCTAGTGCCAAACTCATCTAACACATCAATGAGCCTTATGGGCATTTCGCGATGGGTCCCACTTGTTGGGAAGGAAAGAAAACGGCCCACAAGGAAGTAAGAGATCAAACGAGATAAAACTACAATGATCAAACAAATCAACACACAAGAGAAGGCAATTCGATTTTAACGTGGAAAAATCTCTCACAGGTAAAACACCACAACACAAAGCGAATCCACTATGAAAACTAGAAGTTACAAGAGAATGAAGAAAGTTTACCCAAATCCCAAAGCCCCACAGAGAGAAACCCAAGCTACCACAGAGAAAGACTAACGTAGTTATTCCTCAAGCTTATTCTCTCACCTTTGAACTCTCTCAACCCACTTGAACATGTCTAGGACTCCTTGTGTTACCCAATCCTGTATTACACCCCTTTAAATAGGAAATAACTATAATTATAAACAAATCACGCTCAAAACCACGCAACTGACTTATATAGTTCGTCGGTCATTAGGCGACCGAGAATGGCCACATTTGTTCAGAGAGTTCACAGTTCCTATCTTGAAAATTGGGCGCCCGACTCGATCCTGTCTGGTTACCGACAACCCCAGATCAGCAGATCCAACAACATCTAACAAGATTCCATAAGCCTTCCTGAGTAGTTTTGGGCACCCAACCGCTCTTGTCGGTCGCTTGAAGCCCCTTTGGTGTTAATATTGAAGACAACCCCAACAATCTCCATCGTGACTTCCATCTTGAATCAGCACTGCTCCAAAGTTTTATCATTCATCTCTACTTCATCTCCTTCATAGCTTCACCACTTCTTGTGCCCCCACTGAGTTTACTCTTGCACCTTTATGTACCGCTCGCTCACGTGGCCTTTGTGCACACGCCATAAACGAGTAATCGTGGATTCTGCTACAACTGCTGTAGCTTCATTGTGAAAAGTGCTCCCGATATATATATATATATATATATATATATATATATATATATATATATATATATATATATATATATATATATATATATATAATGATTCGATATAAAACGATTCGATAAATAAATTCAATTTGATATAGAATGATTCGATCGATCGGAATCGAAAATTGAAATTGAATTTAAAAAAAAAAAATTTGAATTAAATCGATCTTGACAAACAATCCGATTCGATAAATCGATCCTAAATTGAATTGTGTGTAGCCCTGTCTGCGCGTGAGAACAATTATGTGGATTATACTGAAAGAGATTTTCGAGGTAATGCAATTTTGAATGAGATCTCTAAAGTAGAACCTACCACCATCCCAGAGAATGTTCAGAATTCTGAAGAGGTGGAGGAAATCAATACCTCAGTATTAAATGATAGGGAAGAAGAATATGAAATTATTTCAGATGCTAGCACATAGTATGCATGTAACTTATTTTAACATTTAGGGTCAGGCTAGCCCAACCTTCAAGGACAAGGGTTGGGCTAGGTCCTCTTTAGATTGTTAGGGCCCTGGCTGGGCTAGGGCCAACGTCAGCTTGGTCCATTGCCACCTCATGTGCTCTTGTGCCAAACTAACCTAACGTGTCAATGATCCTTCCGGCATTTCCTGGTGAGTTCCACTACTAACACTGGCATGTATTGTATGTGAATGTGTCAGGAAGGGAGATGAAAAAGGATGCGGGTTGAATGATACCTTGCCCAAAGATGGGTGGCGATGTGGTGGGATTTGATTGGGCCATAGACAACGGTTAGAGATGGTTTCAGTCGAGTTCATTTTGTATGGGCTTCATGTTTGACATGGGCTTGCTGACCAGCAAAATCCTACCACATCACCAGCCGTCTTGATCTGCTAGGTATGGCTCGGGGGAGTCAGGATCCTCTGTTTGCTCAGTGTTATAAGGTTGTATATATAGGACGTGATGAGGTTGTACCAATAAAAAAGCTGCAAACAGGGATTACCTATATGCAACCTCATTACATTGAAGCTGCAAACAGGGATTACCTGTTTACAGCAAACAGATGATCCGAATTCAGCTTGGTGTTTGGGGACCTTAGTGGGTGTTATTCTACCTGTTTGCAGCGAACAGATGATCCGAATTCAGCTTGGGTGTTTGGGGACCTTAGTGGGTGTTACTCTAGCTATGTGGGCCTATATTGATTTATTTGTTGTATGTCCGCATTGACCATCTATTTTCAATCTTATTTTAGTCCATGTCCAAAACCTTAAGAAGATAAAATTCTAAGGTGGACCACACAGCTAGAAAAAGTGATGAACAACCATTAAAAGCTTTTTCGTGGGCCACAAAAGTTTTGGATCAAGCTGATCTTTGTATTTTTCCTCCATTCATATCTTCTTGACATTATCAACAGGTTGGAGGGTGCGGATTGCATCCGACCCTTGGTCGGAACTTTAAGCATTGACCAGATTTGTGTTGGGCCACTGTGATGTATCTGCTAATCCATGCCGTCTCTCTCTTATTTAATATGTATGGGTTAAAAAAAATAAAAAATAGGCAAATCTAAGGATCTAGCAGACCACAACAGAAATGACTGTGGCATTTAATGCAGTTGGCAACCCACGGTGGGAGTGGATGACATTGTGACGTGTACTAACAGGGGTGGGTGAGCGTAGTAACAATGGGGTGTGTGAACTAACTCATAAAAAAAAAAAAATAGTAATAATAATTGGCAACCCAAGCTTACTATTTGGTGTGATCCACTAGAGCATTGGATTTTCTTGATTTTTTGGGGCATGTCTTAGCATGATCTTATAAAAAGGATGGACGGCCTGGTTAAGCAGATATATCACGGTGGCAACTCACATAGATCTGGTCAGACGCTTAAAGGTCCGACTAGGGTTCGGACGCAATCCGCGTCCTAGGTTGGTTGGATGGCAAATAAACATTAAAGCAGACTTTACCGTCGGCCCTTTGGATTTTGTAATAGTATTTCAATCACCACTATTTCCTGTGGTGTGGTCTACCTGAGTTTTGGATCTGCTTATTTTTTTGGAACACGACCTAAAATGGGCCGGCCAAACAGGTGGACGGCGTTTATATACAACGCATCATCAAGGTGGCCCCACGGCAAGGGTAACACCCACTAAACTGTTACACGGGTAACACCTAACCCGCGCTGGTCTTCAATCCAGACTCATCAAACGACCTCATCAGCATTTAAGCCTGACGGAGGACGGTAGGCAATTTTCTTGGCTGGAAAGCCGAGCATACTGTGCAAGCATCAGAGCCACACATGATCGTTGAAAAGTGCTACGGTGGAACATAAACAAAAAAGGGTTGGGTTCTTGATGCATCTGCACCTCCTCCACTGCTGACTCTTTTGTATTCAAATTCCATCAGACAGAGGGAAGGAATGAAAAGCTATTTTTATTTTCCTTGTTATTGGGGGAGAAGGAAGTTGGGCTCAAAGAAAATGAGAAGAAGAAGAGAGGTAAATTTCATAGAGAACGGGGCGCGGTTGCTGGAGGAATTAATCTCTTCTTGTGATGGCAGAGTGAAACCCATCCGGATGTACTCAGAAGCCGAGCTGGAAAAGGCAATTGGCAACAGCAATCCAATTTTGCATTGTTTCTATGGAAATTATTACAAAGGAACCTACAATGGCCGTACCATTCTCATAAAAAAGTTCTATGAAGGCTGCAATCAAGACGAAATTTTCAACGAGATCGCTGTGTTATCACAGATCAACCATAGGAACGTGGTGAAGCTCTTGGGATGTTGCCTTGAGATGGAACTTCCCATGCTTGTCTATGAATTCGCTTCCAATGGAACACTCTCCGATCATATCAAAGACCTTTCATGGGAAGACCGTCTAAGAATTGCTTCCCAAGTTGCCGATGCACTTACCTACATGCACACTGCAACGTCTCTGCCCATCGTACATAGGGACATGAAGCCGTCCTCTATTTTATTGGATGAAGACTATTCCCCCAAAGTAACTGAACTAGGGATTTCGGTAACAATTCCTCTAGGAGAAACGAATGTAGAGACCCTGGTAAAAGGAACCTATCCATATGCGGCTCCTGAACTAGTGGCTACAGGCCAAGTAACAGAAAAGTGCGATGTTTTTGGCTTTGGGCAGCTCCTGCTTGATCTGCTTACCCGAGCAGGGGCTTATAATCGGATGAAAGACACGGGGTATGCAGCTGTTGATTTGGCCATTTCATCCATTGAAGATAAGTTCCTTCGCCAGGAATTGAATGCTGGCAATTGGAGCCAGGGAAAGACAAAGCAATTGTTGGCTTTTGCAGTGCTTGCCTCAAGATGCCTCAAATTGAAGGAGGAGGAAAGGCCAACCATGAAGGAAGTCGTTCAAGAGCTCAGAAGGATAATAAGGTCCTCTTTGGGAACAAGGAATACAACAGAAATGGAAAGCTTTTCAGAAACCGACGCAGGTGCATCTCCACACTGGGGTGGGGGGGCCCACGAGGTGGAGCCTGTGAGATGCAGGATGGCCACAGGGTGAGGCGGGACCTGTGAGATGCGGGGTAGCCTATGGGGAGGTCTTGGTCAGTTTCTTGGAAGGGCAGGATAATGGGATATTCTGGTGCTTTTCCAATGACTCTGGAGCTTTTGGTGTGTTGGCCTGTACTCCCTCATCAGAAACGGAGAGTGTTTCCAATCTAAGTGATGATATTTATCCAAGGTAGTCCATGTAAAACACCTTTTTTTTTTTTTTTTTTTTTCTTTCTGGATTTAAAAGTTGTAGGCATGCTAAACTTCTGTTTGGTGGTTTATTTTGGTGGGTATCATTTGGTTGTGCTTGTTTATGGCCATGAAATTCTTTATTGTGCTGGTTTAATGGTGGGCTGAGATGGCTTTTGGAATCATGATATTATCAGCTGAAGCTGCTGCTTCCTTAAAGATGCTAACCATCATCTGAGAAATTGTAGCGTCTTTGTTCTCCTCTTCTCCTCTCTTTTTTAGGGTCCAACACAAGGGGTTTTCCTTGGAAATTGATGATTGTGGAAGCCACAAATATTGATGACTAATTTTGGTGTTGTTATGGTCATGTTACGCTCTGAAATGTTTGGTATCATGGATGATTAGGGATGATTTTCTTGCCGATTTTAGGTATTTGTTGCTTGTAACACACTGGTGATGATGGATGCTGAGATCTGGGCTTCTGGTTGTTCCTCAGTTCATCATGCTTAGCAATGAATTTAAGAAGGAGACGGTATTCGCTCTCTAATATCTAGTTGGAAGATGCTGCTTGGAGCAGTGTTTATTGTCCACTGATTTTTTTTTTTTCGAGAACATGTTTGCGGCAGTTAATTTGGACAATTGCCTAGTCATTTGTATGGACTGAAGGCGACAAATTGGTGCATTTATACTTTTTTAAGTTTATGAGATTTGGACCATGGAGAACTTAATACTTTATTTCTTTACTGTTCAAAACTACGTATGGATGTTTCCTACTTTCAGTGCCACTCCCACCCTTCTATTTTATTTATATTTTGACTGGATGATGTTGATTCCTTTTTCCTATTCCATGACTATGAATCACCTGCTTGTGTAACCCAATAGAACCCATATGCAGATGTTCTCCAACAATTCGACCCCTCCATCTTTTGGGCAAATATCATTGTTGCAGCCCAGTCATTGCATATGAACCAGAGATGGGGATTTCAATTAAGCATGGGCAAAAAAAACTGGGTTTGAAGCTATCTGTTTGCTCTAACATTATGACGGAGCTGACAAGTCAGCCAGTCTAATTTGTGGGCCAGGGCATCTACACAGTGGGAGCCACTTGATGGACAGCCTCCGTCAACATCAACCACCCGTACATGGGCTGCCTTACATATGCTTATGGGATTAGCAAACCTTGCTTCTACCCCTTGATACTGAGATACTATACAAGTAATATAAATGCTGTGGAACCGTATCCTCCTACCTGGTGGAATGATAGGGTGCTGGGCTTTTCATCACATCTAAGGTGATGAGGGTTCCCCTGCTTTCTACACATGGGATGCTCAAATCTGGAGTGTACAGATAGTGGAATCCACTATATATATATATATATATATATATATATATATATATATATATATATATATATATATATATATATATATATATATATATATATATATATATATATATATTGGTCATATCCAATAAATAGATTCTTAAACAATTCGACCTCTGATTAGAAAATTTGTTTGTTCAATTTCATCTGCTTGCTACTTTTCCTTTTTCTGTCCATTAGGCTTCCACCAATAGCCTAATTGGGCTCATATTTTCAGATGAATTTATGGGTTAGCATTTGTGGCGGGTCTACAATGGGTCCCACTACTTGGGTGGTTTGGCCGCATCATTCTCAACACCAAATCTTCGCGACCAATGGTCATATGGTTGAACAAAAGGCCCGTCTAATGGTCATATGGGTCCCACTAAAGAAGTTGTGTAAAGGCCCGTCTAATGGTCATATGGTTCGTGACCAAATCTTCAACGAAATGGCGGTGTTGTCACAGATGAACCATAGGAACGTGGTGAAGCTCTTGGGGTGTTGCCTTGAGACGAAATTTCCCATGCTTGTCTATGAATTCGCCTCGAATGGAAAGCTTGCTGACCATATCAAAGACCTTTCATGGGAAGGCCGTCTAAGAATTGCTGCCCAAGTTGCTGACGCACTTACATACGTGCACACGGCCACTTCTAAGCCCATCGTACATAGGGACATAAAGCCGGACACTATTTTATTGGACGGAACCTATTGTCCCAAAGTATTTGAACTAGGGTTCTCAGTAACAATTCCTCAAGGAGAAATGCATGTACAGACGGTGTTAGTGGGTACCCATAACTATCTGGCTCCTGAACTAATTCACACATACCCCAAGTAACAGAAAAAGTGCGACTTCTTTGGCTTCGGGCAGCTCCTGCTTGATCTGCTTACCCAAATGCTGGCTCATGAGCGGATACCAGTCACAGTGGTGGATGGAGCCGATGATTTGGCCATTTCATCCATTGAATATGAGTTCCTTCACCCAGAATTGGATGTTGGCAATTGGAGCCAGGAAAAGATGGAGCAATTATTGGCTTTTGCAGTGCTTGCCTCAAGGTGTCTCAAATACAAGGTTGTGGAAAGGCCAACCATGAAGGAAGTGGTTCAAGAGCTCACGAGGATAATAATGTCCTCTTTGGGAAGAAGGAATGCAACAGAAACAGAAAACGTTTCCATGAAGTGTGTCAAGAGATCACAAGTATAATAAGGTCCTCGACCGAATCAATTTATAAAACAGAAATGGAAAGCTTTTAGGAAATAGAAATGGAAAGGCTTTCCGATACAAGTGATTTTTATCCAAAGTAATCCATGTAAAACACCCTTTTTTCCCGGATTTAAAGTTGTAGGCATGTTAAACTGTTGTTTGGTGGGTATCATTTGGTTGTGCTGGTTAATGGCTATGAAATTCACTATTTCTCCATCTTTCTTTCATTTGTGCTGGTTTAATGGTGTGCTGAGATGGCTTTTGGAATCATAAATATTCTCAGCCGAAGCGCTGCTTGGTTATAGAGGCTGGCCATTGTCTGAGAAATTGTATGGCCTTTGTTCTCCTCTTCTCTTTTCTCTCTCCATTTTAGGGTCCAATACAAGGGGTTTTCCTTCTAATTGATGAAGTGCTGTTTGCTTGTAAATGGAAGTAAATGGGAAATGGATTTGGAGGTAAATGAATGCGGAGTAAGTGGCTTTACACTGTTATGTTTGGATTGGAGTAAATGAAATGCATTTAAAATCAAAATATTTTGTTTGGATGGGAGTAAATGGTAGGAATTGGAATGCATATGAATTTTTCAATTAGGAATATATGTGATATCCCAAATTAGCTTTAATATCCCAACTTAGTGTACACAAGCGATATTTAATAGAATGATTGTAATAACTAATAAGCCCATTGAAATATATACTTCAGCAAAAGAGGAGGAAATTTCAAGCCTTGGGCAGGCCACGAATGTAAAGATCACAAACAAGAACTTGTGAACATTTTTTAACCTTCCGTTTAGATGGCCATCCTTTGGATGGTTTGGATCATTCTTTTGGTGTGATTTTAGTGATGTAGCCAAAATTTGGATTATTGGGGAGTATCATTAGTGTGACACGTGCACCAGCTGGGGAGAGGGTAAAATCCCATATGTTGGGAAACTTCCTCCCTTGAATGGGATGCTAGGGTCCAACGTGCCTTAGGATGAAATGCGGGTAGGCACCCCGTGCACCAGCTGCCTTAAATGGCTCTTTGATGAGAACGTCTGGAACACCTGGGGTTTGCTCCCAAATACCATTTACCTCCATTTACTCCCAATTCTACCCATTTACATCCATTTTCTGCCATCCAAATGGCCCATTATATGGATGGCTAATTTTGCTCTTGTTATGGTGGTGGTACGCTTTGAAATGTTTGGTATTGTGGATGATTTCCGTGTTGATTTTGGGCCTGTGATGCTTGTATTACATTGAAAGTGATAATTGGTGATAATGATGAATGCTGAGATCTGGGATTCTGGAAGTGCTTGGTTCATCATCTTGGCAATGAATTTGAGAACAAGATACAGCAGTAGGTATTGGCTCTTTAATATCCAGTTGGAAGATGCTGCTGGAGCAGTTTTTTTTGTACACTGATTTCTTTTCTTCTTCTTCTTCTTCTTCCTCTTCTTTTTCTAAGAACATGTTTGCAGCAGTTAATTTGTACAGTTACCCAGTCATTTGTATGGAATGAAGACTACACAAGTGTGTAGTTATACCTTTTTGAGTTTTTGAGATTTGGACCATGGAGAACTTAATACTTTATTTCATTACCTGTATTCGAAAAGTATGTATGGATGTATGGATGTTTCCTATTTTCAGTGCCACTCCCCACCCTTTTATTTTCCTTATCTTACTTGGCTGGACAATTGTCCACCCAAATGGAATTCATATTTTGATGGACAACGTTGATTCGTTTTTTCCTATTCCATGACTATGGATACTGCTTCTGTTACCGAATAGAGCCCATATGCAGATGTTGACCAACAATTGGACCCATCCATCTTTTGGGCAACTATAATGAATTGAATTATCTTTATTATTGTACCGTGGAGCCAAACTTTAGCCACTGAAAATTCTCTTCAATGATCTACATCAGCTAAACATAACAATGTTTAGAATCATGTCAATTCAGTAGGGCTAAACAAAAGCATCATGTCCGTGTTTTAGGGACCATGGAAGATGTTGCTGCAAATAAAAGAAAGGGCATGGGTTTAGGACATAACATCTCCTCCTGTATCATCTTCTTATTTATCAATATATGTTCCAAATGCTTTCCTCTTCAATCTCTTTCATTATTTGGTTTCTTACAGATATAGACGGAATAATGAATTTTCTACTTCCATCCAGCTAAGATATTTTGATTTCTCTTGTTATTTCTGCAGGTAAGGGCTTGATGAAGTGAAGGGAACGAGAGCAACTGTTCGTTGAAAATGGAGCTCAATTGCTGGAGGAGCTAATCTCCTCTCGCAATGGCAAAGTAAAGTCTCTATCTGCGTCTTCTCTGCAGTAGAGCTTTAAAAGGCCAACGTCAAAGAGAAAGTGATTTTATATGAGGATGACAAGCATACCTATTATGGCGGAACCCACCGTGGCCACACAATTGTCATTAAGAAGCAGAGCGAACAGTTGAGCCACCATATTTTCAATGAGATTGCGGTGTTATCTCAAATCAACCATAAGAATGCGGTGAAGCTCTTGGGTTGTTGCCTCGAGATGAAACCTCCCTTGCTGGTCTATGAATTTGCCTCAATAGAAGCCTTTCCCACCACATCTATTACATAGAAGAAATCTTTCATGGGAGGACTTAGGGCTCTCAATGGAGCGGGTCAGATCCGAGATAGGTTCGATTATTTAAATGGACCGGATTTGGATATTAAAATAGCTCCAATTATTTAAATGGACCGGATGTGGATATTAAAATAGCTCCGATTATTTAAATGGACCGGATTTGGATATTAAAATAGCTCCGATTATTAAATAGCTCCGATTCACATAAACATATCCGAGTTCAATCCAAATCTGATCCAGATCCGACTCATTGTCACCTTACTTATATGTTATATTTATGCTGGCCAGCCATCTTCCAAATTATTTTAGGCCATGTCTCAAAATTGAGACATGCCACTCTTAGGTCGACCATATCACAATAAATAGTGGGATTTGCATCATTTTGCTACTAAATTAAATATATTATATTATATATATTTTAAATTTGTAATGGGGTGGATTTGGACCTAGATCCGACCCAAATCCAATGATTATATAGATTTTGGATCGGAAATGGATCTAACTATTTATAAATGGACTGGATATGAATATCACCTTTTGGATCTGAGTTGGATCCGAATCCGATCGGAATCTGTCTACAGATATTTGGACTTGGAGCCCGATCCGACCCATTGAAAGCCCTAAGAGGACTGTCTTAGAATTGCCAGCGAACTCGCAGATGCACTTACCTATCTGCACACAGCCACTCCCCATCATACATAGGGACATAAAGCCCTCCAGTATTTTGTTGGACGAACACTATTCTGCCAAAGTAGCTGAACTGGGTCTCGCACTATCAATTCCCTTGGGAGAAACGCGTGTAGAATTGGAGAAGATTGAAGGAACATATGGGTATGCAGATCCTGAATACTTAAGCACAGGCAAATTGACAGAAAAGAGCTACGTTTATAGCTTTGGGGAGCTCTTGCTCGATCTTTAACTGGAAAGAAGGCTTATGACCGGAAGAGGACGGATGACGGGGGTGCTGCATTTTCAGATTTGGTAATTTCTTCCATGAAAAAGGAGTGGCTTGGCCTCGATTCGGAGGTCAGCATTGGGAGCAACAGAAAGATGGAGCAACTGATAGCTTGGGTAGAACTTACCTTAAGCTGTGTCAAAGCAAAAGGGGAGAAAAGGCCTACAATGAAGGAAGTTGCAAAGCAAAAGGGGAGGAAAGGCCTACAATGAAGGAAGTTGAGCAGGAGCTCAGAAGAATAATAGGATCCAAGAATTATTCATAAGGATCTCACTGTAAGTGCTGCTGTGTTTCTCATGATTTTCGTAAGCAGGCTTTTGTCGCTGCTTCTATTCTCTTCAGAATTTCTGTTGGCAAGACCATTGCCTTTTGGCATGTAAGATCGGGTTTTATGAGGTTTTTTAGCCTTGTACATTGATGATTCTAGACTGGTAATGAGAGTTTATGGTTTTAATTTTATGCTGAAATATTTGTGTAAATGAAATTAGTGAAAAAATACTGCTTGTGCTGACGAAGAAACTGGTGGACGAGCTGGATCATGATGAAAAAGTTCAGATGGAGAAGGGGTGCTATTGTAACTAATTCTTCATTATATTTCTTGAGTTTTGGAGGAGCTTTCAGGCCCATTCTTGGCCCATAATTGCTTTGTGGCTGTATGGTCTTTGAATCTGTACCTGACATCTGGTGGCCCTGCAATGGATGCTCGTGGTTCAAAGAACACACAGTTCAGCACTGAGGGTTGGGTCTGAGATCACCCCGGCCTTGGCTGAGTCTCAACTCGATTCAAGACCATCTGACTCACTGGTCAAAAAACCATGCTTGATGGATGTTTGACATTTCACATTGCTGTTTACTGGGGTTGTTCTGCCACATGGTCATCCCAATGTTACAAAGTTACATCCCAATGTCTCCATAAAACTCGGATGGGGCCTTGTCAGTGGTTAGATTGATTCAACCCTGACATTACTTAAATGGTCAAGATGATAGAATTTAAGCAACTAAACGCATAGCAAAGTGGGTAGTGTTTGGTTTGTATAAAATTCTATACACTCAACTGGCTGACCTTACCTGATCCATGACCAGATCCTGCCCACACCGGTCTGACCAATCCAATCGAGGTTAAACCTAACATTCTTTCAGTTATGGTGTCCTGTCCATTGTAAACATGGCGTAAATGCACAGTGCACAGCAATTTGAGCGATTAGTTGTGGGTTGCGTTGTAGGTAGAGCATAGCTCGAAATTCACACTGATCAAACAATCTGAACCATCTGATTTCTTTGATTGAATTTTGACTGTTGGCCATTTGGTCATTTGGACTGTTATGGATTGCCAAGCCTCTACAGCATGATAAAACGATGGGTGAGACAACACAACTTAAGAGTTGGTGGTAAATTGTCTTTTATTATAATCCGTTAATAAATTTCAATTCATTGACTTTTGGGCATTGATAGACATAAGATCCCATGAAATTTCGACCAGTGAGCTGGAATTTTGAGGCGTTGACTGAAAATAATTGAGCCCCTTACCACCCACTTTCTCCTTATCAGCTATCCATCATCTTGCAGGTTGGGATTAATTCTCCAAGTAAAGGTGCGGATACGATCTTCGTCTTTTAGATGCTCTTTCTTCCCCGGGAGTTTCCAAATGCACGTTGCATGTTGCATGTAAGAGGCCTTTCCATCACTTGCGTTTGTTAGGCAGTATTAATTAGGCATCTCTCATTGCCATTAGAGCAATTGGGGTCCTTGAAAGACACCTATAGGTTTTTGAAAAATGGCTTTTAAAGGTAAGTTGTCTTGCTCCTCTCCCAACAACTATTTGATTATGTTCTGACAATCCCCACATTTGATCTCTCTCACCACGCTTGCATATAGATGAAATGAATGAATTTTCAATCTTATAGTTTTTGCAGGTAGCTCAGCGAAGAAAAGAAAACAGGAACAATGGTTCATAGAAAACGGAGCACGGTTGCTACGGGAGCTAATCTCTTCCTGCGATGGCAAAGTTAAAAACCCCATCCGTATCTTCTCTGTGGTAGAGATCGAAACGATTATTGCAAATTACTTCCGAATTGGTCGTGGAGGCTTCACTAATTATAAGGGTCTGTACCAAGGCCGGCCAATTTTCATTAAAAGGGAAATAATTTCGAATGATAGCCAAAGAAGCGCAGAGTATGTTTTTAATGAAATTGTCATGTTATCCCAAATCAACCACAGGAACGTGGTGAAGCTCTTGGGTTGTTGTCTGGAGACTGTCCCTTGTTGGTCTACGAATTCGTCTCCAAAGGAAGTCTTTTCCACCACATCCGCGAGTTTGAACTTTCCTGGGAAATTCGTTTAAGGATAGCTACTCAAGTTGCCGATGCGGTTACATATCTCCACATAGCTTTTCCAAGTCCCGTCTTGCACAATGACATAAGATCCACAAATATCTTATTGGATGAACATTACAATCCCAAACTAATTGATTTCGGTCTTGCAGTATCAATTCCGCTGGGTCAAAAGCATGTAGAATCGACTGAAGCAGGGACTCTAGTTCATTTTGATCCTGAATACATTTGCACTGGACAATTAACAGAAAAGAGTGATGTTTTTAGCTTTGGGGTTTTGCTACTTGAGCTTTTAACAGGAAAGGCGGCTTTCGAGACAAGCAGGGAGAACATGTGGTTGGGGGAGATTATCTTTTCTTCAATGGAAGATAAACGCCTTGGCTCGGTTTTGGAGGAAAGGATTTTAAACAACGGAAAGACGGAGCAATTCACCACATTTGCAGAACTTGCCTTGAAATGCATCGACAAAAAGGGGGAGGAAAGGCCAACAATGAAGGAAGTGACACAAGAGCTCCGACAGATAAGAAAATTGGGCGTTATTCATGTGGTCCCAAAAGCACAACCTTCCCTGTGTATTCCACCCAATTCATGTGCAGGCCTACCATGCAACTCATGATTTTATTTTAATTTTTGTTCTTGAATTTGCATTGTACCATGTATTCTTGACTGTTGAAATTACATGAAGGGAAGTCCAAATGCAATTTGGATTGTGGTCTTTAGGACAAGTTCCACCTACTAGAATGCTAATTCTAGGTGTACTGGTTCTTGCTACTGAATCAATTGCCCCACCAACGATGTGTATCTGGACTCTGGTTACACTACAGATCAAGCCAAGTTGAGAGAGTTATTACTCTTTGCTCAGTTAAAGTTGCAAGTCAGCAGCAAAAATGAAGAGAAGTGATGGCTCAAATCATCAGACCAGCATATTTTTTGAACCATGGACCATCCACTATAGATTTCTACATGGCAGACCATAGTTCTAAAACTACGGTTCCAAAACATGGTTCTAGAACATGGTGACTTAATTCAAAACTTGGCCAAGTCGACTCGAGGAGATTTTGAGCTGAGTCATGGAGAAACTCACTGGCAAGATCAACTTAGTCTTGACTCATCTAGACTCGTTAAGTCTGCTTGCCGAGTTACTTGACTAGATGCAATTTGAACCAAGTAACTTGCTGGGTGATTGCTTTTCGTAATTAAAATAAATAAATAAAAGTGGAGGGCGTGAGATTCAAACCACCATTATTTCAAATGTCAATTTTTATATTCATATACTATATTACTTCAATATTTCTATTAATTTAATAATTAAATGTCGAGTCCAGTCGAGTTTTTGAGTAGATCCGACCCGGCTGAACATGGAGTCGAGTCTTCAAGCTGGTCCGACCCGGATGAGCATGGAGTCGAGTCTTCAAGTCAGCCTGACCTGGCTGAACACTGAGTTGAGTCTTGAGTTTTCGGGTTTTTGAACTATGCGTTTTGAACCAAGGCCACATATGGTAGGTTCAACATGGCAGACGGTCCAGATCCAGCATGATTTTTTGTACCATCTGCCAACATAGGTTCCACATGATCAACGGCTGGGATCCACTGAACTGGACGCGCGTGGGGATAGAGGTGAAGCTCATCAGGTAAGATAAGAGCGCGTCAATCATATCAGCGAGCCCATTCATTTTCATTCTATTGGGGAACATGGTAGCTGTTAAGTTTGAAAATGTGCACATGGTTTTGCAAGTTGCAGCACTTTCCATTGACCAGAAACTGTAGAAAGTAAAAGGAAAAGGTTCAGCTCCTTCCGACCCTTTCTTCAGCTGAAATTATGCGCAATGGAATCTTTGGGTCGGTTTGAATAACGTAATGACGTAGACGATTCCGGTCCTCCAACAACTGTAGCCGGTTTCATTTAATTCTTCTTCCACCACGTGTTGCCCTAGTGTATGCTATATAGTATTAGGTATTAGTAACTAGATTATACTCTAGTGCCCACTGTTATGGGATAATTTCACATAGTCCGACCCGAGCATATGAGAACTCGGAGCGATAGAGCAAGTTGAAGCTTGAGCTAATGACTTCGCCTGCCCTGAGGATAGATCGGATCAGACCCGAGCTGACGGGTAAGCGAAGGCCGACCTCATCTCCTTCGTAAGCGGCTTAAAACAAGGGAGCGTCCGAAAGATCGGAACCGTCCGAAAGATCCGAACGGCCCAAGATTTTCGCCCAGATTCCCAGGGACGATATCCGCCGTGATCTCATCCCATATCGATGCCTATAAGTAAGAGACGAAACACCAATGACAGGTACACAAGAATCTCTACTCAAAGTAATCTCTCGATTCTTAAAGGCCATTACTGATTTAGGCATCGGAGGGTTCACGGCTGGATCCTAGCCACCCCCTTTACCATTATCTGTGGTGTTCTACAGGATCAAAGCCAAGCCACTGATCGGAACATCTCCTCTGATTCAATCGAAGGATATCTCCAGCGACGATCCGCTCTTACGTATACAAATACTATCACCTCGTCTGTTGACCAGAAATCGGCATCAACACCCACCCCTATCCATAGCTCAAGTGGTAGACTAGTGAAGATAGCCTCCTTTCAACACTTATGTCTTGGTACTAATTCTTAAGTGGGGGTGGCTAACATTGCGGTGTGACTAACAGTGGGTGTAGGTGTAGTAACAGTCTTGTATGCATGGTCCTGTAAAGTGTCCAAAAGTATAGACCTCAGTTTAGATAGTGAATAACAGATTAATACACTCATTTTAGTAATGTATTTAGTCAATATCTAAGTTGGATATACACTTGGACAGCAAATAATGTTATTCGATACAAGTGTGTCAGGGAAAAACCTTGATACTCATAATTCTAAAAGAGAACTATGATTTAAAAGAGAACTATGATTTAAAAGAGAACTATGATGATTCATAACATGCACTAGCTAACTTTTTGTTAACAGATAAGGCTAAGAAGGCCGGGCCCTCTAGAGAGGACGGTTGGGCCACGTTTCCGTTACCTTGTTAGGGCTCAGGTAGGCCAACATCAGCCTGGTCCATTGCCACCCTTAGCTCTCCCTCTGTCGGCAGGTGCGCTGTGCCAAATTCACCATAGGCGTGAAAGAGCCTCACGGGAAGGAAGAGACCAGGGACACGGATTGACTGGGTGACCCAATTCTGTGCGGCACACTGCCATGTATGTGTTTTATTCAAACCATTCATCCGTTTTACCCAATCATTTTAGTGCATGAGCCCAAAATAAGGCCAGTCTCCAGTGGACCACACCATAGGATACCGAAGAGATTGAACGCCTACCGTTGACAATTTCTTGGGCCAGAGAAGTCCTGGATAAGCTGATTTCTGTGTTTTTATCTTCATCCAGATCTGCATGAACTAGTGAACGTGGTGGATGGAAAATAAACATCTGAGCCCCATGAAGATTTCAACAGTGGGTATCTGTTTGGCTTTGTATCATTATCCCCACTGTTTCTTGTGGTGTGGTACACTTGAGCTTTGTATCTGTTTCATTTTTGGGATCATGTCCTAAAATGATTTGGCAAAACGGATCTGTCTCGTTTAATGGTGGGGATTCAATCACTATTGTTTCCTGTGGTATAGTCTACATAAGAATTGGATCCACTTCATTTTTCGGATGATGCTCTAAAATGAGCTTTAAAAACAGTTGGACGGTGCGGATTCAAGGAACATACATCACTGTGAGCCCCACAGGCAGGGGTCCCACCCACTTCCGTGGATCCGGGGTCTTACCTAATCCGTTCCGCTAAAATGATCTGGAAAAACGGATGGACGGCGTGGATAAGACATACATCCATGGTGGCCCACAGCGTTTATTCAGTACACAATCCGCTACCGTCTCGAGGCAATCCGCGTCGGGAAGGGAGACGAAGAGACGAGGAAAGGTCATTTGACCTCGAAAGTCTAATTGATGGATATATCAGACATCATTAGCATCTAAAAGCCCGATCGGGGACGGCAGACATTTCCTGAAAACTGCAAGCGAATTGGTTGGAAAGCCGAGCATACTCTGTAGATATTAGAACCATGAGAAAACGCGTAGAAGACGGCAAAGGAGGAAAAAAAAAAAAAAGTTGGGTTCTGAATGTTATCCTTCCTTCTCCTCCCTTGCGGACTCTTTTGTACATTTAATTTCCGTCAGACAGCAATGGAATGAAATGCTATTTTGATTTTCTTTGTTATTTGGGGAGATGAAGTTGGGCTCAAAGAAGATGAGAGAGAGAAATTTCATAGAGAACGGAGGGCGTATGCTGGAGGAATTCATCTCTTCTTGTGATGGCAGAGTGAAACCCATCCGGATGTACTCCGCAGCAGAGCTGGAAAAGGCCATTGGCGACACCGAACCAGTTTGTCATGCTTCTTTTGGCGATGAGGTTTATTACAAGGGAACATGCCTTGGCCGTACCATTCTCATAAAGAAGATCCAAGAAGGCCGGACTATAGATGGATGGGTTGAGGACCGAATTTTCAACGAACTAGCCGTGTTAGCACAGGTGAACCATAGGAACGTGGTGAAGCTCTTGGGGTGTTGCCTTGAGACGGAACTTCCCATCTTGGTCTATGAATTCGTCTCAAATGGAAAGCTTGATGACTACATTAATGACGCGAAACTCTCCGGCCCAAGGAGAAGACTTCCGTGGGAAGACCGTCTAAGAATCGCTATGGAAGTCGCAGATGCACTCACCTACATGCACACAGCCACTGCCAAGCCCATCGTGCTTATCGAAGTAAAGCCCTCAAATATTTTTTTGGATGAGAACTATTCCGCTAAGGTAATGGAGTTCGGTCTGGCAATATCGATTCCCTTGGGAGAAGAAACAGTTACTGTGGACTGCAGTTCAAGGTACGTCTAGTTTTCTGAGTCCTGAATACGTGATGTCTGGCCAAGTATCAGAAAAGTGCGATGTCTATGGCTTCGGCATGCTCCTGCTTCAGCTGCTTACTGGAATGCTTGTTCGTTGGTCGACAAGCACAACGGACAAACCTGTTGATATGGCCATTTCATATATTGAAGAAAAGTTGATTCGCCCGGAATTGGATGCTGGCAATTGGAGCCAAGGGAAAGACGGAGCAATTGTTGGCTTTTGCAGTGCTTCCCTCAAGGTGCCTTCAAATACAAGGGTGAGGAAAGGCCAACCATGAAGGAAGTGGCTCAAGAGCTGAGAAGGATAATGAGGTCCTCTTTGGAAACAAGGAATACAACAGAAACAGAAAATGTTTCCATGGAAGAAGTGGTTCAAGAGCTTAGAATGATAATAAGGTCCCTTTTCTTTACTGTTGCTGGTTTATGGCCATGAAATTCACTATTTCTCTTTATTTCTTTCATTTGTGCACTTTTAATGGTGGCCTGAGATGGCTTTTGGAATCATGAATATTATCAGCCAAAGTGCTGCTTGCTTATAGAGGCTGGCCATCATCTGAGAAATTGTATGGCCATCTGAGAAAGAGCCAATACAAGGGGGGTTTTCTTTGGAAATTGATGATCGTCGAAGCCACAATATGGATGGCTAATTTTGCTCTTGTTAGGGTCGTGGTACGGTTTGAAATATTTGGTATTGTGGATGATTAAGGATGGTCAATTTCTGTGTCGATTTTGAGTCTGTGATGCTTGTATTACATTGAAAATGATGATCGGTGGTGGTGATGATGAATGCTGAGATATGGGCTTCTTGAATTGCCTCAATTCATCATGCTTAGCAATGATTTTGAGAAGGAGACGAAGCAGTAGGTATTGGCTCTTTAATATCTAGTTGGAAGGTGCTGCTTGGAGCAGTGTTTTTGTCTTGTTTTTCTTTTCAAGAACATGTTTGTAGCAGTTAATTTGGGCAGGGCAGTGACACAGTCATTTGAATGTAATGAACACTACAGAAGTGTGCAGTCGTGCCTCTTTTAAGTTTTCGAGTTTAGGACCATGGAGAACTTATGCCTCTTCAGTTTTCAAGTTTTGGATCATGGAGAACTTAATACTTCATTTTGTTACCTGTTTTCAAACAACTATGGATGTTTCCTATTTTCAGTGCCACTCCCACACTTTTATTTTCCTTATCTTACTTGGCTGGACAATTGTCCACCAAATTGAATTTATATTTTGATGGACAACGTTGGTTCGTTTTTCCTATTCCATGACTACAGATCCTGCTTGTGTTACCCAATAGAGCCCATATGGGTCCAACAATTGGACCCATCCACCTTTTGGGCAACTACCATGAATGGAATGATCTTTATTATTGTACTGGGGAGATGAATTTCAGCCACTGAAAATCCTCTTCAATGATCCACATCAGCTAAACATTACGATGTTTGGAATCATGTCAATTCAGTAGGGAACTAGGGATAAACACGAGTATCATGTCTGTGTTTTACGAACCATGAAAGATGTCGCTGCAGAATATATAGCTACTGGCTGATAAAACAGAAAAAGATGGAATTATATATAGCTCGGTATGTTGACTCACTCATCGCAACACAATCATCAAATATGATCGAGAGATGGGGATTTCAATTAAGTGCGGGCAAAATGCACATTACACATCCCAGGATTTTTTGGCTCCTGAATTTTGAGTCCCTTGTTGTATTTCTTTCATTGGCGGTTCATGTTATCAGTTTCAGCATGAACAATTTTGTACAGCGACTGGTACACAATTTATGTTTTTCATCACTCAGGATGAGTCAATTGGCCCAATTTTTGGTCTTAGAAACTGGGTTTGAAGCGATTCATTTATTCTAACATTATGCTGGATCTGACAACTCAGCTGGTCTGATTTATGGGTAGAGCATCTACATGGTGAAACCCACATGATGGATGGCTTCGGACTACGCCACACAGGTGATAGCCTGCAGAAGGGCTGCTTTAAACATGCGTATGGGATTAGCAAACCTCTGACTTGCTGCTACTACGTAATACGAGACACTATACAAGTAATATAAATTATGCAGGACTGCATCATCTACCTGGTGGAATGATTGGGCGCTGTGCTTTTCAACACGTCTAAGGTGCTGAGGGCTGCCCTGATTTGTACACATGGTATGCTCAAATCCAAACTGTCCAAATAGTGGAACCCACTATAGATTGGTCATGTCCAATAAATGGATTCTTGAGCAATTTAGACTACTGACTAGAAAAAAATTTCAATTTCATCTGCTTGCTACTTTTCCTTTTTCCATCCATTAGACTTCCACCAATAGGCCAATTGGGCTCATATTTTCCGCTGGATTTATGGGTTAGCATCTATGGAAGATCTACAGTGAGTCCCTCTACTTGGGTGATTTGGATATGAAGTAGGTGCCATGTTTACAGCAGAGGCGCTCCCTGCGCATTATCTGTGTTATAATGCCGAGTAGCTTATAATTTCCCCCTCTACTTTTAAAATTCCAACCATTTGAACAAATTCTGCCACCAACTGTTTGGAAAAGAAATTCTACCAACATCTAGTGAAAAGGGTAAATGCTAGAAACATGGACGCTTAGGAAGGTTCATGGAATGCAGACAATAGTGTACAGTAACATAAATGCTAATTGGCAATGCTCATGTGGTGAACTATCATGTGGATGGGCCAGAATACATGTTGCGATGGTTTAAGGATCTACACATTACCATAATAAGACCATGTTGATTTTTGGGTTGGCCTCCCAATTAGTGGTGTAGATCACCATAAAATGTGGAATGACATGTTGGAGATGTCTTCAGTCTTACACAATGGAACTCAATGGATTCTGCTGATTACAGTATCCGCATTCCTCTTGATTGATCATATTCTGGCATTTTAAAGACCAAGAAATGGTCATAGTCTCCTATCTTCAATAGGGATATGTGGAAGATCCAATCGATCCATCAGATTGTGCTGTAAAAATCCCCATATGATGACTTGTAACCATCTGAATATCAGTCACTGCAAAATGGATGGAAAGATTGCTTATGAAGAAACAGACCCAATCTACCATTTCAAATATCCATTTGGTGGGCCTTTTTGCGTGAATGGTTTATGGTTCCAAAGAATAATGGTAACAAATGATCCTAATTATAATCCGTGTATTGGAAAACAGATGGTTTTGGAAAAGAAGGGAAACCTTTGGACACAAAAGAAGGGAAACCTTCGGACCCATAAGATTATCCGATTGGAGAGATTTCTTTGGGTTAGTCCATGAAGTATGGGCTGGACCTAACATATGGGCAAGATCAATTAATTGAACGGTCCACAGCAAACCACACTTATTTAAGTATAAATTTCAGACCAATTGACAGGAAGTCATCATTGACTTGCAGCAAAGCTGACTTATTGACCAATTTGTTCATCCTTAATTATTTAATTATTATTTTTATTAACTTTTGTTTAGTTGTAGTCGAGAGGTGAGGATTATGTTCATTCATAACAAAGCAGCTTAAAGCATTTGCATTGCAAATAGAAGAAAGAGAGCATGGGTTTTGGACATAACATCTCCTCCTCTATCATCAACTTCTTATTTATCGATATAGGTTCCAGACACCTCCCTCTTCAATCTTTGTCATTTTTTGGTTTCTTACAGATATAGATTAACGAATTTTCTACTCGCATCCAGCTAAGATGAATGCTATTTGATTTCTCTTGTTATTTCTGCAGGTAAGGGCTTCTTGAAGAGAAGGGAACGAGAGGAACGGTTCATTGAAAATGGAGCTCAATTGCTGGAGGAGTTGATCTCCACTTGTGACAGCAAAGTAAAGTCTATCCATACCTTCTCTGCGGTTGAGCTCCAAAAGGCCATCGTCAAAGAGAAAGTGGTTTTGTATGAGGATGACACACATACCTATTATAAGGGAACCCGCCATAGACACACAATTGTCATTAAGAAGCAGAGCGAACAGTTGAGTCACCATATTTTCAATGAGATTATGGAGTTTTCCCAAATTAACCATAAGAATGTGGTGATGCTCTTGGGCTGTTGCCTTGAGACGAAACCTCCCTTGCTGGTCTATGAATTCGTCTCAAATGGAAGCCTTTCCCACCATATCTATTACACAGACAAAAGAAGCCTTTCATGGGAGGACTGTCTAAGAATTGCTAGCAAAGTTGCAGATGCACTTACCTATCTGCACAAAGCCACTCCTTGGCCTATCATACATAGGGACATAAAGCCCTCCAGTATTTTATTGGACGAACACTATTCCGCCAAAGTAGCCGAACTGGGTCTCGCAGTATCAATTCCCATGGGAGAAACACGTGTAGAATTGGAGAAGATTGAAGGAACATACGGGTATGCGGATCCCAAATACTTGAGCACAGGAAAATTGACAGAAAAAAGCAATGTTTATAGCTTTGGGGAGCTCTTGCTCGATCTTTTAACTGGAAAGAAGGCTTACGACCGGAAGAGGACGGGTGACGGAGGTGCTGAATTTTCAGATTTGGTAATTTCTTCCATGAAAGAGGAGTGGCTTGGCCTGGATTCGAAGGCCAGCATTGGGAGCGACAGAAAGATGGAGCAACTGATAGCTTGGGTAGAGCTTGCCTTAAGCTGTGTCAAACCAAAAGGGGAGGAAAGGCCTACAATGAAGGAAGTGGCGCAGGAGCTCAGACGAATAAAAAAAGCCAAGAATTATTTGTAAGGATATCACTGCAAGTGCTTTTGTGTTGCTCAAGATTTTCATAAGCAGGTTTTTTCGCTTGTGCCATTCTCTTCAGAGTTTTTGTTGGCAAGACGATTGCCTTTTGGCACATATGATCAGGTTTTACGAGGTTATTTAGAGCCATGTAGACTGGTAATGAGAGTGCTTATGATTTTATTTTTATGCTCAAGTACTTATCTAAATGAAATTAGAGAGAGAAAAAAAAATGCTGCTCGTGCTCGACAAAGTAACTGGCCAAGAAGCTGGTTCAAGATGTTGACAAAGATGGAAAGAGTTCAGATGGAGAAGGGGCTGTATTGAGTTTAGAGTTTTGGAGGAGCTTTCAGTCCCATTCTTGGTCCATTGATTTTGTGGCTGTATTGTCCTCGAAATCTGGACTGCTCATCTGGTGACCCAGCAATGGATGCTCATGGAACAAAGAACACAGTTCAGTATCACCCTCCTCCACGGCTGAGTCTCTACTCGATTCAAGATCATCTTAGACACCACTAAAAAATCCATGCCTGATGGATGTTGGACATTTCACATTGTTGTTTACTGGGGTTGTTCTGCCATGGTCATTCCAATGTTACAAAGTTACATCCCAATGTCATAAAACCCAGATGAGGCCTTGTCCTGTTTCCAAACAGGTCCAACCAGTCGTTAGATTGGTTCAACCCTGACGTTAACTGGATAAGATTATAGATTTTAAACAACTAAACGCATGGCAAAGTGATGAGTGGTGTTTGGTTTGTATAAAATTCTATACACTCAACTGGCCGACCTTTCCTGATCCATGACCAGATCCGAGGACACCGGTCTGACAATCCAATCCAGATTAAACGTAACATTCTTTCAGTTACGAAATGCACGGCAATTCGAGCAAGTAGTAGTTGTGGATCACATTGTAGTTAGAGAATATCTCAAAATTCAAACTGATCAAACAATCTCAACCATCTTGATTGAATTTTGACTGCTGGCCATTTGGGACTCCATTTCCCTATCATTTGGACTGTATGTACTGCCAAGCCTTCACCGCATGATAAAACGCTGGGTGAGACAACACAACTTAAAAAATGGTGGTAAATTGTCATTTAATATAATCAGTTTCCAAATTTCAATTCATCAACTTTAGGGCATTGATATACATGATTATCCCATGAAATTTCAACCAGTCGACTGGACTTTTGATGCATAGACTCAAAACAATTGAGCCCTTCCTACCCATTTTCTTTTTATAAGCTATCCACCATTATGCAGTTTGGGATTAATTCTCCAAGTAAGGTGGCAATGCGATCTCATCTTTTATTAGATGCTCTTTCTTCCCAAGGAGTTTCCAAATGCATGTTACATGTTGTATGTAGGCGGCCTTTCCATCACTAGCCTTTGTTAGGCCATATTAGGCGTCTCTCGTTGTCATTAGAGTGATTGGGGTCCTTAAAAGAGAACTTTAGCTTTCTGAAGCCTTATTCAATTTATTAGAGTCTGCTACACCCATCGTTTTCTGCCATTCGACTCTATCAAGGAGAGAGGATATCAAACCATTTCTTACCATCTCCCCTCACACTCTTTTGAGGAATGCCCCATACCTTTCGGATGCCTTGAAAAACTCCCTCCTTTTAAACCCACTCCCTCCACCCAAATCAATGTAATCTAAACCGCAAAATCAGGCCCGTGTGCTCATCAGATGGGGCCCCTGTGCCAATAGAAGTAACAGCTAAAAAAAATACACCAACACTCGACATTAATTCATTGGCGCAAGCATGGTCCACCTATTACGTCCAATGGAATTAATTTTTGTTCTAAACGCTGTTCGATCTGCCCGAAATAGAGCTGGATCTTGAACATTTACTGGGCCACAGTGGCAAGTGTGGGGCGGTTGTGTTTGACCGGTGCATATGCAAGAGGAGAGTAGGTAAGTAACATTCATCTTGTGCCAATTATTCTAAGTTCTAACCAGTGTGATCTAGAAAGTGAAACATAGAAAAATGATAGCCCCACACGCTTTCGACTACCATGTAAATTTCAGATTGAGAGTCCGTAATAGCAACATGTCTCTAGGAAATGATACGATAGAGACGGTCTCTTTGATGACACGATAGATGCCCCTTTCCATCGTACGAATAGCAGGTGTGACTGTGGATCTGGACCGTGCAACTAGTATAATCTGATCTGGATGGACCTTGGTTCAGAAACCATACTAATGGGACTACCGTAGCCATCATTTTCTCTCAACATTCCTCGTCAATATCAACTGTCTACTATTTTCCCCGCCTCCTACCGACCATTTGAAGGCTCCATCTGTATCTGGTGATTCGGTGAACTATTCATCATGGAATGGTAGGGTCTGCTAGATTTATGGTCATCCACCGTCTCCACTTACCAATCACTTGGCGCCTATTAGTCCTCCCTCCAAAACTGGCTCTAGTTCAATTCTATCTTATTATGGTAGTACCACATCCATCCGTAGGAGACAGTTGATCAGTACCATCCACCAGGCAGATTGCAGCATGAATGTACCATCGTTCAAGAACCGGACGCGGATTGCCCGCTAAAGCCTTTCGCAGGCATCTCCTGTGCTCGGAATCTAGGTGGGGCCTACCGTGATGTTTTTGATAAATCTACGCTGTCGGACCGTTTTGTGAGATCATTTTAGTCGTTGATACCAAAAATAATAGGATCCAAGACTCAAGTGGGCCGCACTAAAGCAAAATGTGGGTAGGGAAATTCTTACTGTTGAAACCTCTATGGGGCCCACAGTGATGTTTATCTGCCATCCATACCGTTCATAATGTCATTCCTACTGAGATGAACAGAAAACTCAAATATAATCTTGACTCGATACTTCTGTGGCCCCACGAATATTTCAACTGTATAATTCAATCGTCACGTTTTCGGCCCACTTGAGTCTTGGATCCTGTTCATTTTTGGTCTCAACGCCTAAAATGATCTCAAAAAACGGTTGTACGGCGTAGATTTCTCACAAACATCACGTTGAGCCCCACCTAGATTCCGAGAGCAGGAGATGCCTGCGAAAGGCTTTCGCAGGCAATCCGCGTCCGAAATAACCATACCAATAGGATAATCCTACCCGTCTGATTTGAGGGGCCTTACAGTGGACGGTAGAGAGAGAAAAAAAAAATAGTTACGATTTGAAAGCCAGGGAGGAAAATGAAGAGAAGCGATAGCCGAGATCATCGGGCCATATGATCTTTCTGTAGGTCCCACATGGCAGGCGATCTAGACCTACCAATCCCGGACGCGTCAATGGACAGAAGAACGTCCACATGATTTCTTAACCATGTCACAATCACAAGTTGCGAGTCTTTGCAATTGACTGGAAACCATGGAGAGGAAAAGGCAGGGCACCTTCCCCATCTTTTCCTTCGGTTGAAAACTCCACCTTCTGGATTTACTTTAAAAATCTCTTTCACGATTGATTTTATATGCATATTTGAATAGACTCCAGCACAGCAAGAGCAATCCCCTTTGTTAACACGCAAAGACTCGCCGTAAATTGTTGAGCTTAATTTCGTCGTAACTACCATCTCGATAACCGTCTATTTTCCAAACAAACAGTATTTTATCTTCAGGAATGATCCAGTAAAACCCCTGTTATCATAGTATGATGCAATGCCCAGCTACCAGACATGTACAACTTGTTGGGGGTAGCCTTCAAACGTAGGTGCACGTTTTTGGGTGCTCAGATCGGTCTGATGGTCACGGCCTAGATGTACAGTTTGAGAAGGTGCTGGACAATTTTCTGTGTGCCCAGACCGGTCGGCCGACTGGTTGTCAGGGGGCTCCGACCGGTTGGGCGACCGGTCGGTGGTGCGACAGCGTGTTGAATTAGTTTCCTTGTTGGAAACGGATCTCTTGCACGAGATTGCGCAAGAGGTTTCCAATTTGAGTTCTTTCCCTATTTAAGGGATGTAGTGCGGGATTAGAAACGCCGCCATTGGGGCCGTGTTTCGTAGATGGATTCTAGGAAGAACAGAAAAAGCTTAGGGAAGCTTGGGGGTTCTCTGGGATGAAGAGAATGACTATTTTTGTCTGTTTCATGTGAGAATAAGCTTCGGGTAGCTCGAGATTTCTCTTGTGGGCGTTTTTTGTTTCTTCGATTTCTGTAATCTTCTGATATTCATAGTGGATCGTTTGTGCCGTGGTTTTTTACCCGTTTTGGAGTTTTTCCACGTAAAATTCGGAGTCTCTTGTGGTGAATGCTTGTGTGTGATTGATTGCATCTTGTTTCTCGTTTGATTTCGCATTGCTTCACGTGTTTGACGTTCCGCTTCCGTTGCCGACTTTTCCCAACACAACTAGGCCTGCCCAACGGTAGATTTTTTTTTTTTTTTTTTGGGCCATGTGCAATTTGAGATCCTGATCGATCAAGGACTACAGGTCAATGATAATAGTGATGCATTGGAATTGTATTTGATCATTCAAACTTTCTTGGATTTGTTATGGTGGTGTTGGGAAAACCAGCAGCGGAAGTAAAGCTGAAACACACAGCAGAGAATGGATCAAACAAGAAACACAATGCAACCACTTACACAAGCATTCAACCACACATAGACAATCTAATTTTATGTGGAAAAACCCCTCGATGGATTAAAAAAAACCACGGCACAAAGCGATCTACTATGAATCAGAAGATTATAGAGATGAACAGCCCACAAACAAAGAAACCCAAGAGAAAACTCAAGCTCTCTCTCTCTCTCAAAACACTTTCCCCTCTCCCTAATACACTTAGGAAACCTTAGACACCTTAGGATACCATTTAAGTCTGGATTCATGCCATATATATAGCAAACAACCCAAAAATAGAAACAACATATGTAGATCCGCGTAACTGCGTAAAAAACCGCGTATATAGTCGACCGATCGGACCCCATGGCTGACTGGTCGGACAACGCAAAAACAGTCCAGACAAAAAAATCAAGATTCGTCACGCTTGCTTCAACAGCCAATCGGTAGGACCCGTGAAAACTTGTCACCCAATCCGAAATTCGACCGGTCTAACTATTCCAACCGGTTAGGGGATCCTTTACATGCACAGTTTAAAGACTCTGCCAACAATCTCTACTAAGGGTTCAAACGTCGAATTAAACCTTCCTTGTTTTTTTCATCATCTCAACTTTAAACATAGCTCCACCGCTTCTCATGCCTCCATCGACCTTATCCTTACCCTTTCACGTCCTTTACCGCTTTTTTCATGTGGCCTTTAGACACTTGCCACATACGAGCAACCGTGGATCCTGTTGTCGATCCCACAGCTCCGCCGTGAAACGTGCTTTCGATCAACTTGTAAAGATAGCTATACATTCGTGCCTTTATCCACATGAGTGCCCCCTTCATCACTTTACAACAACGATCGCAACCGATGAACCTACACCCTTTCACCTCGAGTACACTAAGAGAGATCATATTCTTCATCATCTTTGGGACATGCTTCACATCTTCCAGAACTTGTTCGATCTCCTAGAACATTCTAATGCGCACCATACCAATGCCTACCACCTTGCAAGAGTAACCATCGCCCACAAACACCAATCTACCATCATACGCCCTGTATGTCATGAATGAATTCCGGTTAAGACAAATGTGACATGAAGCACCTGAATCTATGATCTACTTTCTACCGTGAGATCCCTTGCCGGATATAGTCAGAACTTCACAAAGATCACCACCGTCCTCTACGGTATTGGCTCCCTCTCTAGAAGAATTTACAGACTTCTTTTGCTTCAACTTGGGATTCTGACAATTCCCCTTCATGTAGCTTTCCTGACCACAATTCTAGCACTGCACATTGACTTTTCCTTTGGCCTTGGCTTTCGACCCCGATTTAGAATATCCCTCACCATACTCAGAATTTCTTTCCCTTATAATTAGTGCCCCTGAGGAAGAACGAGAACACACGTCACCACTTTTCTTTCTTATCGTTCTCGACTGGAGGGCTGAGATAATGGTCTCAACATTGATCGTCTCCTTCCCTTCGCACAAAGAGTTTATAAATGACTTGTATGATTCTGTAAGAGAATTCAGCAGGATGCATGCTTGATATTTATCCTTCATCGGCTCATCTATCTCTACCAACTTGCAAACCAACCAATTGAACGTGCTAATGTGGTCCTCCACATCCGTCGCCTCTGCCATTCTGAAGGTGAACAACTGCATCAACAGATACATCCAATTCTCTAGATATTTCTTAGCAGATACCTTATCTAACTTCGACATCATATCAGTTGCGGTCTTCTCCTTCATGACATTATAGAGGACATCATTCGTAAGGCACAACAGGATCGAAGTTTTGACCTTCTTGTCGAGCTTTGTCCACTCATCTTCTTTCATAGCCTCAGGTCGCTTTCTAAGAGTTTCTTGAGGGCTTCAAACTTCACCTTTCATATTTCAAAGTTATTTTTGCCAGAGAACTTCTTTATGTCTAATCTTGTACTTAATGTCATGCTCACGTCTCAGATCCGAATTCTGCTCCACCCTAACTTCATCTCTGATACCACTTGTTGGGAAAATCGGTAGCGGAAGCAAAGCCGAAACACACAGCAGAGAATGGATCAAACAAGCAACACAATGCAACCAAACACACAAGCATTCAACCACATAGAGACAATCTAATTTTACGTGGAAAAACCCCTTAACGGGTAAAAAACCACGGCACAAAGCGATTTACTATGAATCAGAAGATTATAAAGATAAACAGCCCACAAGTAAGGAAACCCAAGAGAAAACCCAAGCTCTCTCTCTAGCTCTCTCTCTCTCTCTCTCTCTCTCTCTCTCTCTCAAAACACTACACTTAAGAAACCTTGGACACCTAAGGATACCATCTAAGTCTGAATTCACGCCATATATATAGCAAACAACCCAAAAACAGAAACAACTTATGCATATCAACGTAACTGTGTAAGAAACCGCATAAACAGCCAACTGATCGGATAGTCAAACAACGCAAAAACAATCTAGAGATAAAAAAAAATTCAGATTTGTCACACCTCCCTCAACAACCAACTGGTCGAACCTGTGAAAACTTGTCCAAAGTCTTGCTATACACTAGTTCGAAATTCGATCAGTCAGACCAGTCTGTCTTTGAAAACTCTTTCAACAGGCGGTACAGGTGAAATGAATGAATGGTAAGTCTTTGATGCCGATCAAGGACAACACTTGCTTTGCAACCAATTGGCTTGCAGTCTACAGGAAATGTCTGCCGTCCCAACCAGGTTTGGGGGACGCGGATTGCCTGCAAAAGCCTTTAGCGGACATCTCCTGCGCTCAGAATCTAGGTGGGGCCTACTGTGATGTTTGTGAGAAATCTATGCTGTCCAACCGTTTTGTGAGATAATTTTAGGCCGTGCAACGAAAAAAGAACGGGATCCAAGACTCAAGTGGGCCGCAATAAAGTGAAAGGTGGGTAGGAAAATTCCTACCATTGAAACCTCTATGGGGTCTAGAGTGATGTTTATATGCCATCCATACAGTTATAATGTCATTCCTACATAGATGAACTGAAAACACAAATATTATCCTGATTCGAAACTTCAGTGGCCCCACGAATATTTCAACTGTGGAATTTCAATCATCAATTTTCGGCCCACTTGAGTCTTGGATCCCATTAATTTTTAGTCGCAACGCCTAAAATGATCTCACAAAACGGTTCGGCGGTGTAGATTTCTCACAAACATCACGTTAGGCCCCACCTAGATTCCGAGCGAAGGAGATGCCTGCGAAAGGCAATCCGCGTCCCAGGCTTAGACGCTGACGATGATTACGATCATGTCCGATTTTTTGCATTGATGAAGACCTTTCCTCGTCTCTGTGTCTGTGTCTGTGTCTGTGTCTGACGATGATTACGAAGGTGTCTGATTTATCCACTAGTGAACGTCTTCCCTCGCCTCTTTGTCTCCATCCTCCTCCCTTAGTCTTGCCGACTCTTTCGTATATTTATTTTCCATCGGACAGAGAGATGGAATGAAAAGCTATTTTGATTTTCCTTGTTATTTGGGGAGATGAAGTTGGGCTCAAAGAAGATGAGAAGACAAAGAGAGGAAAATGTCATTAAGAACGGGGCGCGGATGCTGGAGGAATTGATCTCTTCTTGTGATGGCAGAGTGAATCCCATCCGGATGTACTCAGCAGCAGAGCTGGAAAAGGCCATTGGCAACACCGAACCAGTTTTCAGTACTGGCATTGCATGTTACTACAAGGGAACCTATCTTGGCCGTACCATTCTCATAGAGAAGTGCGACTCGAACGATGATTGTCATGCACGTTGGAATCCTGACCTAATTTTCAACGAATTGGGGGTGTTATCCCAGATGAAGCATATGAACGTGGTGAAGCTCTTGGGGTGTTGCCTTGAGACGGAAATTCCCATACTAGTCTATAAATTCCCCTCGAATGGAAGACTTTCAGACCATATCAATGACCTCTCATGGGAATACCGTCTAAGAATTGCTTCCCAAGTTGCTCACGCACTTACCTATATGCACACTGGCACTTCTCAGCCCATTGTACATAGAAACATAAAACCTCACGCTATTTTATTGGACGAAAACTATTCCCCCAAAGTAATTGAACTAGGGCTCTCGGTAACAATTCCTCCAGGAGAAACGCATGTACAGATGGAGGAAGTTTCGGGAACCTTTGCCTATTTGGATCCTCAATATATTCTTACAAGCCAAGTAACAGAAAAGTGCGATGTCTATGGCTTTGGGCAGCTTCTGCTTGATCTGCTTACCCAAACGCTTTCATCAGAGCGGAGGAAAGAAACAATGGATGAGACCGTTGATTTCGCCATATCATCCATCAAAGATGAATTGGATGCTGGCAATTGGAGCCAGGGAAAGATGGAGCAATTGTTGGCTTTTGCAGTGCTTGCCTCAAGGTGCGTCAGATTATATGGTGAGGAAAGGCCTACAATGAAGGAAGTTGCTCAAGAGCTCATGAGGATAATAAGGTCCTCTTCGCTAACACGGAATACAACAGAAACGGAAAACGTTTCCGTGGATGAAGTGCTTCAAGAGCTCAGAAGGATGCTAAGGTCCTGTTATGAGCCCTTGTATCAAAGGGAAAAGTTACCAGAAACGGAAAGCCTCTCGGATGAAATTGACTTTTCAGTAACGGAAAGCCTTTCGGATCTTAGTGATTTTTCTCCAAGGTAGATGTAAAATCCCCCTCCCCTGATTTTTTTTGCTTTTTTTTTTTTTTTTTTTTTTTTCCAGATTTTGGTGGGTATCATTTGGTTGTGGTTGTTTATGGCCATGAAATTCACTATTTCTCCTTTCTTTCTTTTTTTTCTTTCCTTCTATCCATGGGATGGTTTGATGGTGGGCTGAGACGGCTTTTGGAATCATGGATAACAGGATTTTATCAACCAAAGCCTGGCTTAGTTATGGAGGTTTATCTCATCTGAGAAATTGCATAGCCTTTGTTCTCTTCTCTTTTCATGTACAAGGGGTTGTCCTTGGAAATGGATGATAGTGGAAGCCATGAATATGGATGGCTAATTATGCTCTCGTTACAGTGGCTGTAGGCTCTGAAATGTTTGATAATATGGATTATTAGGGATGATTTCCATGACAATTTTGGGTCTGTGATGCTTGTACCACATTGAAAATGACGATTGATGGTGATGATGAATGCCGAGCTCTGGGCTTCTGGGAGTGCCTCACTTCATCATGCTTAGCAATGAATTTTGAGATTGGGATGAAGCAGTTGCTATTGGTTCTCTGATATCTAGTTGGAAGATGCTGCTTGGAGCAGTGTTTTTTGTCCATTGATTTTTTTTTTTTCCCCCAAGACCATGTTTGCAGCAGTTGCTCAGTCATTTGAATGGAATGAACACTACAGAAGTGTGCAGTTATACCTCTTTGAGTTTTTGAGATTTGGACCATGGAGAACTCAATACTTTATTTCATTGCCTGGTTTCCAAAAGCATGTATGGATGTTTCACATTTTTAGTGCCACTCCCACCCTCTTAATTTCGTCATCTTGCTTGTCTGGACAATTGTCCACCCAAATGTAATTTATATTTTGATGGACGGTGTTGATTCGTTTTTCCTATTCTATGACTATGGATCCCGTTCGTGTTACCCAATAAAGCCCATATACAGATGCAGTCCAACGATTGCACCCATCCATCTTTTGGGAATATATCGTGATAGGAATGATCCTTATTATTGTACCGTGGAGCTGAATTTTGGCCACCAAAAATTTCCTCTTCAATGATCCACATCAGCTAAACATAACAGTGTTTTGAATCATCTCAATTCAGTAGGGCTAAACACAAGTATCATATTTGTGTTTTTGGGACCATGGAAGCTGTCGCAGCAGAATATATAGCTACTGGCTGATAAAACAGAAAAGAAAGAAGTATATTTAGCTTGGTATATTGACTCACAAATCACAACACAGTCATCGAGTATGAATGAGAGATGGGGATTTCAATTAAGCATGGGCAAAATACATATTACACGTGCCATGAATTTTTGGGTCCTGAATTTTGTGTCCCTTGTTGTATATCTATTTAATGCTACCAGTTTCAGCATGAACAATTTTGTACAGCAGCTGGAACACAATTTTATGTTTTTCATGAATCATCCTGAGTCAGTTGTACAGCAGCTGGAACACAATTTATGTTTTTCCATCACTAGCTAGCCTTTGTTACGCTATATTAGTTAGGCATTTCTCATTCTCATTAGAGTGATTGGGCTACATGCATCCTTTTCTGAAGCCTTGTTAAAAGAGAACTTTAGCTTTCTGAAGCCTTGTTCAATTTATTAGAGTCAGCTACATGCATCCTTTTCTGCCATTCCACTCTGTCAGGAAGGGAGGATATCAAACCATTTCTTACCATCTCCCCTCACACTCTTTTGAGGAATACCCCTCACCTTTTGGAAGCCTTGAACAAGTCCCTCCTTTTAAACCCACTCCCTCCACCCAAATGAATGTAATTTAAGCCGCAAAATCATGCCCGTGTGCTCGTCAGATGGGACCCATGCGCCCATAGAAGGAACAGCTAAAAATAAATAAAATAAACAACAACACTCCACATTCATTGGCACATGCATGGCCCACCTAAGACGTCCAATGGAATTAATTTTTCTAAACCCTGTTCGATCTGCCTGCAATAGAGCTGGATCTTGAACATGTAGACCACAGTGGTACGTGTGGGGCGGTCGTATTTGGTCGGTGCATATACAAGAGTAGGTAAGTAACATTCAACTTGTGTCGGGCTGTTGATGGGCCGGGCCTGGGGTCTGTCTCCGCCCAGAGCCCGGCCCATTGACACGCTATTCAAACATTGACACCCGCGATTCTCACCGGTCAAATGTAGAAAATGATAGCCCCACGCTGTTTAGACTGCTTATGTAATGATGCAAGTTTCAGATTGGTCGATAACAGCAACATGGCTCTAGGAAATTATATGATAGAGACTGTCTCATTGATGACACGATAGATGCCCCCTTCCCATCGTACAAATGGCATGTGTGACTGTGGATCCAGACCGTGCAACTAGTATAATCTGCCCCTGGATGGACCTTGGTTCAGAAACCATACTAATGGGACTACCGTAGACATCATTTTCTCTTAACATTCCTCCTCAATATAGACAGTTTACTATTTTTCCCGCTTTCTACCAGCCATTTGAAGGCACCATCTGCATCTGGTGAACTATTAATCATGTAATGGTAGGGTCCACTAGGTTTATGGTCCAGATCCACCGTTTCCACCAACCAATCACTTGGTGACTATTAGTCCTCCCTTCAAAACTGGCTATAATTCAATTCTATCTTATTATGGTAATGCCACATCCATCCGTAGGAGACAGTGGATCGGGACCATCCACCATGTGGACTATACCATTCATGTACCATCTTTCAAGAACCATGCCAATAGTACAATGTGTGTGTGTGTAAGAGAGAGAGAGAGAGAGAGAGAGAGAGAGAGAGAGGTGGGCAACCATCCGATCCGAGTCGAACATGGACTAGACCGGATCCTTCGCTAGCTTGAGTGAGTGTGTTCGAACAGGGTGGCTCTTTTCAAACTCGATTTTGACTAGCCCAGCCATGTACTCAGATTTTGACTAGCCCAGCCATGTTCAAATATGTTTGAACATGTGAATTTTGGACAATTTTTAAGAGTATGAACAAAGTTCAAACAATTTCACCTTTTTCTCTTGAAAATATTTTTTCTACTGCTGAATAGTGAATACCAATTTGTTCACAAATTACATATTAGAAATGACAATCACAAGGTTTAAGGTTTCTAACTAACAAGGAATGAGGGAGATACAATGCTCAAGTGGACCACACCACAAGAAACAGTGAGGAGAATGATGTCCACCGTGGAAACCTTACTAGGACCCACAGTCATGTTTATTTGTCATCCAACCTCTCTCTCTCTCTCTCTCTCTCTCTCTCTCTCTCTCTATATATATATATATATATATATATATATATATATATATATATATATATATATATATATATAGTGATTAGTATCTAGAACTCACGTGGGCCATACCAACTGAAAGAGTGTAAAATCATGCTTAAAACATCTAAAAGCACTTGTTGGGGCCCACCTGAGTTTTGGATACGGTTGAAACTTGGTATGACCTCTTATTTAAGTGGGACAGGAACAATGGATGGGATGGATCTCTCAACCACATCTCAGTCAGTCCTATAAACGATCATAAAGGTTTGAATGGGTGGATATCTACTCTTAACTGTTGTCTATGGTGTGGCCCACCCAACTCATGGATTGGCCTACATTTTAGGCCCATGGCCCACCATGAAATGGTGCATCTAACTGATGGTGTGGATACCCATCACACATCACAGTGGGGCCCACACAGCTCGACCTCATGGGAACTTCCCATGAGGTCGACCGCATAGTACCTTTTCCCATATATATATATATATATATATATATATATATATATATATATATATATATATATATATATATAATCGAGTTGAATGAACAGGTCGAGTCGAGTCGGTCAATATTCGAGTCGAGTTCGAGTTTGATTTCGAGTTGAGTTGAACAGGGTTGTGATTGAAACTTACTCAAATTTTTTTTCAAACAGACTCTGTGTGTTCAAACACAAAGACTTTCTGCTTGAACAGAGTTTCACCGAGTCGATTCGAAAGATCAAACTCAATTCATGTCCATCTCATTATATAAATACCACTTGAAATGCCCGCACCTGGAATCCCAGACCACATTCCTCTACAATATTACCACACCCAATCTCTTTGGGGCCTACAATATTGTATATGTAACATCAAGTCTATCCTACATTTTAGGCTCTAAAAAGAAACAGTAACCCAGGTCCAAAACTCAGGTGTGCCACACCATAGAGAGCCATGGGATGGAATTCCAACCATAGGTTTGTGCGCGGACCGACCATGTTGTGTATCTTTCATCAAACTCGTTAATCGGGTGTAACTCACCACAATAGAGTGAACGAAAAAAAAATCCAGCCTAATCTAAAAGTCGGGAGAGCCACATGGCATCAAATTAGAGGTTTTAGGAGCAATTTTACATTGTTCCCTTTGGTCTGGCCCATTGAAATTTTCTATCTCAATGCCCTTTTTCCCATGTCCCGTTCAAACGAGGGTTCTCACCTTATGGACAAAGTGGATTTACATATACGACATGGTGCGCCCCACAGAGCTTGGGTATTTTATCTAGGGCTGTAAATGGGTCAATGGACCCGATGGGGTACCCAAACCTAACCCATTTAGACCCGGCCCATTTATTAAATGGTACGGGTTTGGGTCCAAGAACAGACCCATTTGCTAAACGGGTTTGGGTTTGGTTTCCTTTATATTTAGCCCGACCCGACCCGAACCCATTTATTTAGTGGGCGGGTTTGGTCTATGTTTCAAGAGACCCATCCAGCCCAGACCCGTCCAAACCCGATTTTAAGTCTTGTAAAAATGCTTGCATACTAGATCCAGACCCAGACCCATTTATAAATGGGTCTGATGGGTTGACTCGAACTTGACCCAGACTTGCCCATTTAGTAAAAGGGTCTGGGTCTAAAATTTGGACCCAGTCCCATTTAGTAAATGGGCAGGTCTAGTTTGGCTAAACCCGCCTTGAACCCGACCATTTACGGCCTAATTTTATCCACTGCCTACATACAGGTGTTTTAGACAATTCATAGCTACCACCCAGCCAGCTTTTCGCAATCTTCCACGCTCTTGTACAATTTATCCAAGCATTCAACGGAAGAACCTGGGCCTAAGAGATTTACGTTAGATCCAAGACGAATGGTGAGGAACTTGAAAAGAAGGTCCAAGAAGTCTTTTGTGGCTTCTGCATACAACACCTTGTTCTTGGATTTGCTGAGCAGAAGCTTCACGCTCATCTTTTCGCTAGTGTCTTTGCTGTTTGTCACCATGTCCTTAGATTTCAACTGTACTGCATCGGGATCATCACAAGAGCATCTGGTTTCAGCTGGAACGCATCGGTGACGGGGGTGTTGGAAACCAACAATCACTTCAATAGATGAAAGTCCCAATTTAAAATAAGACCAATAATCAATGTATTCTTTTTGTTGTGTAGGTAGGTAGAGCTTGGCTCAATTGCCCAAATATGCTATTTGAATAACCAAACGTTTGTTCTTTTATTCTTGATGTTCCCTACTTGGATTTTTTGAGGAGTGGTTTCCAAATAGTGGGCCATTGACAATACGATAACCAGATGGATGGTGGGATGACCAAAGTCACCAGCATGGCTTTCTCATGGCCCTCAAGGTAGACCTAACCTCATTTATGCCATTTCCTCATACAGGAAGAGAAATGAGAATGGAACTCAAATTGTCTAAAACACATAAGGATAGCTACTCAAATTGCCGATGCGGTTACATATCTCCACATAGCTTTTCCTAGTCCCGTCTTGCACAATGACATAACATCCACGAATATCTTATTGGATGAACATTACAATCCCAAACTAATTGATTTCGGTCTTGCAGTATCAATTCTGCTGGGTCAAAAGCATGTAGAATCGACTGAAGCAGGGACTCTAGTTCATTTTGATCCCGAATAGATTTGCACCGGTCAATTAACAGAAAAGAGTGATGTTTTTAGCTTTGGGGTTCTGCTACTCGAGCTTTTAACAGGAAAGGCGGCTTTTGAGACAAGCAGAGAGAACATGTGGTTGGGGGAGATTGTCTTTTCTTTAATGGAAGAGACGCCTTCGCTCGGTTTTGGAGGAAAGGATTTTAAATGACGGAACGACGGAGCAATTCATCACATTTGCAGAACTAGCCTTGAAATGCATCAACAAGAAGGGGGAGCAAAGGCCAACAATGAAGGAAGTCGCACCAGAGCTCCGACGGATAAGCAAAATCAGGCGTTCTTCATGTGGTCCCAAAAGCACAACCTTCGCCGTGTATTCCATCCAATTCATGTGCAGGCCTACCATTCAACTCATGATTTTATTCTTGAATTTGCATTGTACCATGTATTCTTGACTTTTGAAACTACATGAGGAGTCCAAATGTGATTTGGATTGTTGTCTTTAGGACAAGTTCACTTCCACCAACTAGAAAGCTAATTCTAGGTGTACTGGTTCTTGCTGCTGAATCAATTGCCCCACCAACGATGTGTATGTGGACTCTGGCTACGCTACAGATCAAGCCAAGTTGAGAGAGTTAATACTCTCTGCTCGGTTAAAGTTGCAAGTCAGGGGCAAAAATGAAGAGAAGTGATGGCTCAAATCATCAGACCAGCATGATTTTAAAAACCATGGACCATCCAATATAGATTCCACATGGCAGACCATAGTTCTAAAACTATGGTTCCAAAACATGGTTCTAGAACATGGTGACTTAACTCAAAACCTGGCCAAGTCGACTCAAGGAGATTTTGAGCTGAGTCATGGTGAAACTCACTGGCGAGATCAACTTAGTCGAGACTCATCTAGACTCGTTGAGTCTGCTTGCTGAGTTAGTTGACTCGATGCAACTTGAACCAAGTAACTTGCTGGGTGATTGCTTTTCATAATTAAAATAAATAAATAAATAGAAGTGGAGGGCGTGAGATTCAAACCGCCATTATTTAAAGGAGAGTCAAGATGACTCTACCACCAAGGCAAGCATTTTATTTTCTTTTTTATTTTTTTGAATGATGAGGAAAATTTATTAAGGAAAAAGGCCAATTTTTATATTCATATCCAAGTATTATTACTAAAATATTTCTATTAATTTAATAATTAAATATCAAGGTCCAGTCGAGTCTTCAAGTTGATCTGACCGGGCTGAACATGGAGTCGAGTCTTCGAGTTGATCCGACCCGGCTGAACATGGAAGTTGAGTCTTCAAGTCAGCCTAACCCGGCTGAACACTGAGTTGAGTCGAGTTTTCAAGTTTTTTGAACTGTGCTTTTGAACCAAGGCCACCCATGGTAGTTCAACATGGCAGACGGTCCAGATCCACCATGATTTTTTGAACCATCGTCCAACCGCTGTAGGTTCCACATGATCGACGGCTGGATCCACTGAACCGGACGCGTGTGGGGATAGAGGTGGGGCTCATCAGATAAGAGCGCGTCAATCATATCAGTGTCCCCATTCATTTTCATTTTCATTTTCATTCTTATTCTATTGGGAAACAGGGCAGCTTTTAAATTTGAAAATGTGCACATGGTTTTGCAAGTTGCAGCACTTTCCACTGACCAGAAACCGTAGAAAGGAAAAGGTTCGGCTCCTTCCCACCCTTTCTCCAGCTGAAATTCCTGCCAATGGAATCTTTGGGTCGGTTTGAATAACATGATGATGTAGACGATTCCGGTCCTCCTTGAACAACTGTAGCCAGTTTCATTTAATTCTTCCACCACGTGTTGCCCTGGTGTATGCCATATAGCAATAGGTATTAGTAACTAGATTATAGATTAGTGCACACCCCTTTCCATTGCTCAAGTGGTAGACTGAGTGAAGATAGCCTCATTTCAACATTGAGGTCTTGGTATCAATTCCTAAAGGAGGCTAACATTGTGGTGTGACTAACCTGTTCTAACCAACCTGTCAAAAGCAATGATGGAGAAGCCTACAATGCTGAGAAGAGCAGCCGATTGCAGTTTTATATCTCGACTTGATACAAAACACGACTGATTGCATTTCGCATCTCAACTAAGGAAAGCAGCCGATTGTTGTTTTTTCGCCGAAGCGGGATGTGGAAGAGCAGGAAGTAAAAATATCATCTAGAAGAGAAGCGGTCAAAGGAAGTAGAAACGTTTGGGGAAGAGGAACGGACCGGAAAAAAGGATTCAGAGGATCAACGTGACATTGATTCAACTGCCTTAACCACTGGAGTAATGATAGAAATATCTAAGCTATGCAGTAGAAATCTATAAATAGGAGATGAAGTCAACAGAAGAAAAGGTCCAACACCAACCAAACCAAATCAAATATTTTAAATTATCATGTTTCCTCTTATCCTATTATATGTGCTTCTTAGCGTAATCTATCTTAGCTTTCATTAGTCTAATCCTTTTCTCCTTTGGGATTACCTCCCATAGAAGAAAATTTATAGCTAGAATCAAGTAGCGGTAGTGGTAATATTAACAAAAGTCTACGCTCATACGATAAACTTAGTTTGCTAGTATATTCAGTCCCGAAAGGTTAATTACAGTTTGTTCCAAGCGACCGATTGCAAATATTCCCTTTTGTTATTTGATTTACATTATCCGGTTTTATATTGAAAAGTCCTTTTACAGAATGCAAGAGTACGACCCATCTTTGGAGGACGAACTCCACCCTCCAAGTATCGCCTAATTCTATTTAAACAACTGAGCGAGAGGCTAAATAGGCGGCCGATCTACACAGATTCTGGCCATATATAGCTGATCACAACATATCTACCTATTTTGACGCTCGATTCATCGTTGTTCGGTTGGATTCAAGCCTCACAATCGGTTCTGGCGCGCCCGCACACATCTCATATGCATGGCCGAAGAATAGCGAGCAACATTTTTTGTCACGCCCGCTGGGACTAGATCTCAAATATATTTTGGATTCTTTTCTGCTTGGTTGCCATAAACATTTGTTGTGCACCGATCGTGAGAGAGCAACATTTTTTTACATGCTCGGTGGGACACTGGTTTGGTTCATATACCGGTGTGACGTTGTTTAAGTGATTGAAATATCGGTCGAGCTTTAAGATATGAAAATAAAAATTCAGCATATTACAGAACAAGAGAGAGCTCTGGTCGAGCTATTACCTGCTCAGGCCAAACAAACCGAGAGCATGAATCAGTTGATGGCTCTTGTCACTGAAAGAGTGCAAATGACATCAGCAGCACCTCACCTGAATGTTTCAAATGTTGAGAATGTACGGAATGCTCAACCGCCTGTCGAGTTCAGGTGACCGGAAGCTACAACCAAAGCATTGGATGTGTCCTCGCCCGTCTGCAATCAAGATGTCACGCCATTAATTGACCAGAACGTTGAGTTGCCGAATGTTACTAACGGAAGCAATCTGGTCAGGAAACACTTGGGGGGCAACCTTCTGAACATTTTCCTAGAAATTCATTATTCGAAGAAGGACAGAACCAAATAGGACCGAAACCGGCACCAGTGCCTAAACCAAATCGTCTGGATAGTGACCAAATCATGCATCTGGTCCAAGAAGTGGCTGGCCAGGTCATTGGACGTACCACTATTCTGGTTTATCATAAGCCGGATGCCGAATGGATCAACCGACAATCTTTATTACCATGATCGACTTCGATGTTTTCTGATCAAGATAGCAGATTTCAACTGAAATGACTGACTTTGATGTTTTCATACGGTTGTTGTTGATCAAGATGGCCGATTTCAATGTTTACGACCAGGTGAGGTTTTAGAACATCGCCACCCATTGTGTTTGAAAATAATATGGTATTTACACTCACAGCTCATTTTCAAGCAAAACCGTCTCAATTCAATGAAATGGAAAGAGATGCAAAATGATTGATTCTAGCCAAAGAAGCCGAATTTTATATTTTTCAATCAAGACAGCTGATTTCGACCAAGACGACTAACTTTGATGTTTTTTCGACCAAGATGACCGATTTCGACCAAGAAGGCTGAGTTTGATGTTTTCCGATCAGAACGCCAAATTTTTCGGTGCAAGTGGTAAAGAGCAACAAAATTCAAAAGCACGATCAATGTCACTTTCACCTTTTCCCCATAGGTAAAGTGACATAGGGGGCAATGTTGTACCCTGTTATGACCAACTTGTCAGAAGCAATGATGGAGAAGGTACCCTGTTATGACCAACCTATCAGAAGCAATGATGGAGAAGCTTGTAATGCCGAGAAGAACGGCCGATTGCAATTTTGTATCCCAACTTGACACAAAATACAACCGATTACATTTTGCATCTCAACTAACGCAAGTGGCCGATTGTTTTTTTTTTTTTTTTTTTTTTTTTTTTTTGCCAAGGAGCAACAGTCGATTATGTTTGCAACAGAAGGAAGCGGCCAAGCGTCTTGGCTAGAAACAGAAACAGCAACCGGTTTCCATTTCAAAAGCGAAACGAACCTGGAAACGTATCAAGAAAGACAAAAGGATCTGGAAGAGCAGGAAGTGGAAACATCATCCAGAAGAGAAGCGGTCAAAAGAAGCAGAAACGTTTGGGGAAGAGGAACGAACCGAAAAGAAGGATCCAGAGGATCAATGTGGCAATGATTCCGCTGCCATAACCGCTGGAGTAATGATAGAAATATTTAAGCTATGTAACAGAAATCCATAAATAGGAGACGAAGTCGACAGAAGAAAAGGTCCAGAACCAATCAAACCAAATCAAATATCTCAAATTATCATGTTTCCTTTTATCATGTTATCTACGCCTGCTTCTTAGCGTAATCTATCTTAGCTTTCATTAGTTTACTCCTTTTCTCATTTGGGATTACCTCCTATAGAAGAAAATTCATAGCTAGAATCCAATAGCAATAGTGGTAATATTAACAAAAGTCTATGCTCATACGCTGGACTTAGTTTGATAGTGTATTCAGTCCTGAAAGGTTAACTACAATTTGTTTCAAACGACCAATTGTAAGTATTTCCTTTTGTTATTTGATTTACAATATTTGATTTTATATTGAAAAATTCTTTTATAGAAGGCAAGAGTGCAACCCATTTTTGGAGGATGAACTCCACCCTCCAAGTATCGCCTGATTCTATTTAAACAACTGAGCGAGTGGCTAAATAGGCGGCTGATCTGCACAGATTCTGACCATATATAACTAATCATGGCATATTTGCCTATTCTAGCGCTCGGGGTCATCATTGTTCAGTTGGAATCAAGCCGCACAATCGGTTCTGACATGCCCATACACATCTCACATGCGTGGCTGAAGAATAGCGAGCAACACTAAGAAAAAGTCCAAAACTTTCTTAAAGTGAGGTGAAGAATAAGCATGGTCTTGTAAAGTGTCCAAAGTATAGACCTCAGTTTAGATAGTGAATAACATATTAATACAATCATTTTAGTAATGTATTTAGTCAATATCTAAGTTGGATATACACTTGGACAGTAAATAATGTTATTTGATACAAGTGTGTCATGGAAAATCCTTGATACTCGTGTTCTAAAAGAGAACTATGATGATTCATAAACATGCACTAGCTAACTTTTTGTTAACAGGTAGGCCAACCTTGGCGTGGTCCATTGCCACCCTTAGCTCTCCCTCTGTCTGCGAGTGCAGTCCATGCCAAATTCACCTAAGGCGTGAAAGAGCCTCACAGGAAGGAAGAGACCAGGGAAGCGGATTACCTGGGTGACCCAATTCTATGAGGCACATTGCGATGCATATGTTTTATTCAAACCATTCATCCATTTTATCCAATCGCATGAGCCCAAAATAACGCACTTTCCAGTCGACCACACTATTAGGATACACTACAGATTGAACGCCTACCGTCGACAATTTCTTGGGGCTAGAGAAGTCTTAGATAGGCTGATTTTTGTGTTTTATCTTCATCCAGGTCTACAAGACCTTATGTACAGGGTGGATGGAAAATAAACATCATGGTGGGCCCTAGGAAGGTTTCGACGGTGGGTGTCATTATTCCCACTCTTTCTTGTGGTGTGGTCCACTTGAGCTTTAGATCTGCCTCCTTTTTGGGATCATGTCCTAAAATGATTTGGCAAAACGGATGGACAGTGTGGATAAAGTGCATACATCACGGTGGTCCCCACAGAGTCGGGATATCCTTGATGAGCGGGTCTCCAGGGCAAGCAGATTGTGAACTGAGAAAACTGTGCGGCCGACTGTGATTTATGCCTTTTGTCCATGTGTCCATCAATCTTACTAGATAATTTTAGGGTATAAGACCAAAATTGAATCACATCCAAAGCTCAAGTGAACCACACCAAAGGAAAGGAAAACAGTGTGAATTGGACGCTTACCAATAACTTCTCCAGGCCACGGAAGTTTTGGTTCAAGCTGATATTTGTATTTTCCCTTCATCTATGTCTGTGATGTTGGCCTAGGAAGGTTTTAACAGCGAATGTCATTATTGTTGGGAAAAAGCCAGCAACGGAAGCGGAACGCCGAAACACGTGAAGCAATCCAAGATCAAACGAGTAAACAAGATATAATCAATCACACACAAGCATTCACTACAAGAGGCTCCGAATTTACGTGGAAGAACCCCTCAACGGGTAAAAAAACAACGACACAAAACGATCCACTATGAATATCAGAAGATTACAGAGATTGACAGCCCACAAAGCAAGGAAATACAGAGAAAACCCCAAGTTCTCTCTCACACATACCTCTCCCCTCTTCCTAACATGAATAGGAAACCTTGGACACCTTAGGATACCAATCTAAGACAGATTACAACTCCTTAAATAAGTAAAAATCCGAAATTAGAAACACCTTGCGCAGTACTGCGGACTGTGCAAGAAATCCGCACGCACAGCCAACCGGTCGGCCGACCGGTCAGCCAATACAAAAAACGGTCCAGGGAGATTTCACACGTCTCTGCCTCACAGCTGACTGATCGCCTGACCGGTCAAAGCCTGCTAACGACCGGTCGGCCGACCGGTCTGGGCACACGCAGAAAGTTGCTGTCTTCACTGTGCATCTGAGCCAACTTCGTCAGACTAGTCACCCGACTAATCTGAGCACCCTGTCTACACACATAGTTTGAAGACTCTCCAACAAACTCCACCGAGGCTTCAAACGTCGAAACAACACATCCTCGCAACGTCATCTCATCTTCAATCATAGCTCCACCGCTTCTCGTGCCACCATCGACCCTAACCTTGTAAATTCATGCCCTTTTTCGCTCTTCTCATGTGGCCCTTTGGCACTTACCACATACGAGCAACCGTAGATCTCGCTGCCTCTCCCGCAGCTCCACCGTGAATTGTGCTCCCGATCAACATATAAAGATGGCCACACCTCCATGCCTTCATACACACGAGTGCTCCCTTCATCACTTCACAACAACGATCGTGGCCGATAAACACGCACCCTTTTGCCTCAAGTGCACCAAGAGAAATCACATTCATCTTCATCTTGGGAACATGGTTCACATCTTCCGGGACTCGTTTGACCCCATCGAACATCCTGATGCGCACAGTACCAATACCCACAACCTTATGAGTGACTCCATCGCCCACAAACATCGATTCTCCACCATACTCCCTATATGTCGTGAATGAACTCCGGTTAAGACAAACATGACATGAAGCCCCTGAATCAAGGATCCACTCACTATCGTGAGATCCCTTGCCAGATACAGTCAGAACTTCATAAAAAACGCCACTGTCCTCTACGGTATTGGCTCCATCTCCAGAAGAATTTTCATACTTCTCTTGCCTCAACTTGGGATTCTGACAATCCCCTCTCATGTGGCCCTCCTGGCCACAATTCCAGCACTTCACCTTAGCCTTCCCTTTGCCCTTGGCCCTAGATCCCGACTTCGAATATCCTCCATGCTCAGAACTTCTTCCCCTCATAACCAGTGCCTCTGAAGAATAACGGGAAGCCATGTCACCGCTTTTCTTTCTCATCGCCTTCGACTGGAGGGCTGAGATAACGGTCTCGACGCTTATGGTTTCCCTCCCTGCGCACACAGCATTCCTGAACGACTCATATGAATCTGGAAGAGAATTCAACAGGATGCATGCTTGGTATTCATTCTTCATCGGTTCATCGATCTCCACCAACTTGCAAATCAGCCTATTGAATGTACTCAGGTGGTCCTCCACCTCAGTTCCCTCAGCCATCCTCAAGGTGAACAACTGCATCAACACGTACATGTGATTCTCTAGAGACTTATTGGCATAAACCTTCTCTAGCTTTGCCATTGTTTCAGCCGCAGTCTTCTCCTTCATGACATTATATAGAACATCATCCGTAAGGTTTAACGGGATTGAGGTTCTTGCCTTCTTGTCGAGCCTCGTCCACTCATTATCTTTCATAACCTCGGGTCACTTTCCAAGAGCTCCATCAAGCCCTTGCTGAATTAGGAAGGATTCATTTTTCACCTTCCATAGCTCAAAGTTATTTTTCTTGGAGAACTTCTCTATATCGAACCTTGCGCTCGATCCCATCTTCTCGTCTCAGATTCGAATCTACTCCACCCCAACTTTAACTCTGATACCACTTGTTGGGAAAAAGCCGGTAGCGGAAGCGGAACGCCGAAACGCGTGAAGCAATCCGATATCAAACGAGTAAACAAGATGCAATCAATCACACACAAGCATTCACCACAAGAGACTCCGAATTTATGTGGAAAAACCCCTCAACAGGTAAAAAACCACGGCATAAAACGATCCACTATGAATATCAGAAGATTACAGAGATTGACAGCCCACAAAGTAAGGAAACACAAAGAAAACCCCAAGTTCTCTCTCACACACACCTCTCCCCTCTTCCTAACACGAATAGGAAACCTTAGACACCTTAGGATACCAATCTAAGACAGATTACAACTCCTTAAATAAGCAAAAATTCGAAATTAGAAACACCTTGCGCAGTACTGCGGACTGCGAAGAAATCCATGCGCACAGCCGACTGGTCGGCCAATACAAAAAACAATCCAGGGAGATTTCACACATCTCTGCCTCACAGCCGACCAGTCGCCCGACCGGTCAGAGCCCACTGACGATCGGTCTAGGCACATGCAGAAAGTTGCTGTCTTCACTGTGCATCTGAGCCAACTTCGTCAGACCGGTCGCCCGACTGGTCTGAGCACCCTGTCCACGCACATAGTTTGATCCACACACCCTTCATCCTTGTCGGTGATGTTGGCCTAGGAAGGTTTTAACAGCGGATGTCATTATTACAGGGTTCAAGCTGAGATTTGTGTTTTCGCTACATCCATGTCAGTGTGATCTCATGACTGTGGGCCCTAGGAAGGTTTCAATCAGTGGACATCACTGGTGGGACCTTTAAGCAACCGACCAAATCTGTGTGGAGTCCCACTGTGAAGTATTTGTTTAGCCAAGCTGTACATTCCCTTTTTAAAATCATGTTAAGTTATGGCACAAAATTACGCTGTTGTAATGCTTTAGTTAACAATACCAGAGATGACTTGCATTTAATGCTTTAGTGGACCACACAAGAGGTGACTCTTGCATTTAATGCTCTGAGAGTTTAATGGGCATTTAATGCAACCCAAGCTTACTATTTGGTCCACCACAGCGCTGGATCTTCCTCAATTTTGAGCCCATACTTTAACATGATCTTAGAAGAGGGATGGATGGCTTGAATAAACAGATATATCACAGTGGCCCTCCACACAAATTTGGTCAGACGCTTAAGGGTTCACCAAGGGTCCGACGCAATCCGCATCCCATTATTACAGTGTGGTTTACTTAGCTTTGGGTATGCTTCAATTTTGGGCTCGTGCACTAAAATAATCTGGAAAAACGGATGGACGGCGTGGATAAAACATACATCCATGTGGCCCCACAGCGTTTACTCATTACACAATCCGCTTCCGTCTCGAGGCAATCCGCGTCCGGAAGGGAGACGAAGAGACGAGGAAAGGTCGTTTGACAAAGTCTAATTGATGGAGAAATCAGACATCATCAGCATCTAAGCCTGATCGGGGACGGCAGTCATTTCCTGGAAACTACAAGCGAATTGGTTGGAAAGCCAAGCATACTGTGTAAACAGAGATGTATATTTATTTTCCATTAGAAAGATGTAATGAAATACTATTTTGATTTTCCTTATTATTTGGGGAGATGAAGTTGAGCTCAAAGAAGATGAGAAGACAAAGAGAGAGAAATGTCATTAATAACGGCGCACGGATGCTGGAGAATTCATCTCTTCTTGTGATGGCAGAGTGAATCCCATCCGGATGTACTCAGCAGTAGAGCTGGAAAAGGCCATCGGCAATACCGAACCAGTTTTGCCCGACGTCTCTGGAAATTGTTACAAGGGAAACTACCTTGGCCGTACCATTCTCGTAAAGAAGTGCCGTGAAAACTTGTCCAATGGTCACCACCGTGAGCGAAATCTTCAACGAAATGGTCGTGTTATCACAGATGAACCATAGGAACGTGATGAAGCTCTTGGGGTGTTGCCTTGAGACAGAAATTCCCATGCTCGTCTATGAGTTCGCCTCGAATGGAAGACTTTCTAACCATATCCAAGACCTTTCATGGGAAGATCGTCTTAGAATTGCTGCCCAAGTTGCTGACGCACTTACCTATCTGCACACTGCCACTTCTCAGCCTATCGTACATAGGGACATCAAGCCGTCCAGTATTTTATTGGACGAAAACTATTCTCCCAAAGTATTTGAACTAGGGCTCTCTGTAACAATTCCTCCAGGAGAAACGCATGTAGAGACGGGCGGCAGCGGGAACCTTGTACTATCTGGCTCCTGAACAATTTAGTACAGGGCATGTAACAGAAAAGTGCGACGTCTATGGCCTCGGGCAGCTTCTGCTTGATCTGCTTACCCAGACGCATGCAAGAAATCGGATGGGAGAGACGGTGGACAAGGTCGTTGATTTGGTCATGTCATCAATCGAAGATACATTCGATGCTGGCAATTGGAACCAGGGAAAGATGGCATTTGCAGTGCTAGCCTCAAGGTGTCTCAATTGGAAGGACGAGGAAAGGCCAACCATGAAGGAAGTGGTTCAAGAGCTCAGAAGGATAATAAGGTCCTCTTTGCAAACAAGGAATTCAACAGAAACGGAAACCGTTTCCATGAATGAAGTGCTTCAAGAGGTCAGAAGGATATTTAATCCCATTCTCGAACAATTTTTTACAACCGAAAGGGAAAGTTTCTCAGACACGGAAAGCCTTTTCAATGTAAGTGATTTTTCTCCAGTGTAGTCCGTGTAAAGCACCTTCTTTTTTCCTTTCGGATTTAGAAGTTGTAGGCATGTTAAACTGTTGTTTGTGGGTATCATTTGTTTGTGCTGGTGTATGGCCATGAAATTCCTTATTTCTCTTTCTTTCTTTCTTTCATGTGCTGGTTTAATGGTGACCTGACATGGCTTTTGGAATCATGACTATTATCAGCCCGAGTGCTGCTGGCTTATAAAGGCTGGCCACCATCTGAGAAATTGCATGGCTTTTGTTCTCTTCTTTTCTCTCTCTTTTTAGGGTCCAAAACAAGGGGTTTTCCTTGCTAATTGATGATATTGGAAGCCAGTGAATATAGATGGCTAATTCTACTCTTGTTACGGTGGTGGTACGCTTTGAAATGTTTGGTGTTGTGGATGATTAAGGATGATTTCTGTGTCAATTTGGGGTCTGTGATGCTTGTATTACATTGAAAATAATGATCGGTGGTGATGATGAATGCTAAGATCTGGGCTCCTGGAAGCGCCTCAGTTCATCACGCTGAGCAATGAATTTGAGAACGAGACACAGCAGTAGGTTTTGGCTCTTCAATATCTAATTGGAAGATGCTGCTTGGAGCAGTGTCTTTTGTGCCACTGATTTTTTTCTTTCTTTTTTGAAGAACATGTTTGCAGCAGTTAATTTTGGCAGTGACCCAGTCATTTGAATGGAATGAATACTACATAATTGTGCAGCTATACCTCTTTAAGTTTTCAGGTTTTGAACCATGGAGAACTTAATACTTTATTTGGGTGGTTTGGATATGAAGTAGGTGCCATGTTTACAACAGAGGCGCTTCCTGCACATTATCTGTGTTATAATGCCGAGCAGCTTATAATTTCCCCCTCTAGTTTTAAAATTCCAACCATTTGAACAAATTCTACCACCAACTGTTTGGAAGAGATATTCTACCAACATCTAGTGAAAAAGGCAAACGCTAGAAACATGGATGCTTGGGAAGTTTCATGGAATGCAGACATTAGTGTACAGTAACATGAATACTAATTGGCAATGCTCGTGTGGTGAACTATCATGTGGATGGGCCAGCATACATGGTGCGATGGTTTAAGGATCTGCACATTACAATAATATGACCATGCTGATTTTTGGGTTGGCTTCCTAATTAGTGGTGTAGATCACCATAAAATGTGGAATGACATGTTGCAGATGTTTTCAATGTTACACAATGGAACCCAATGGATTCTGCTGATTACAGTATCCGCATTCCTCTTGATTGATCATATTCTGGCATTTTAAAGACCAAGAGATGGTCTTAGTCTCCTATTTTAGATAGGGATATGTGGAAGATCCAATCGATCCATCAGATTGTGCTGTAAAAATCCCCATATGATGACTTGTAACCATCTAATCAGTCACGACAAAATGGTTGGAAAGATTGCTTATGAAGAAACAGACCCAATCTACCATTTCAACCATCCATTTGGTGGGCCTTTTTGCATGAATGGTTTATGGTTCCAAAGAACAATGGTAACAAATGATCCTAATTATAATCCTTGTATTGGAAAACAGATGGTTTTGGAAAAGAAAGGAAACCTTCGGACACAAAAGAAGGGAAACCTTTGGACCCATAAGATTATCCGATTAGAGAGATTTCTTTGGGTAAGTCATGAAGTATGGGCTGGACCTAACATACTGGGCAAGATCAATTAATTGAACGGTCCACAGCGAACCACACTCATTTAAGTATAAATTTCAGACCGATTGACAGGAAGTCATCATTGACTTGTGGCAAAGCTGACTTATTGACCAATTTGTTCATCCTTAATTATTTTATTATTATTGTTATTAATTTTTGTTTAGTTGTAGTCGAGAGGTGAGGATTATGTTCGTTCATAACAAAACAGCTTAAAGGATTCGCATTGCAAATAGAAGAAAGAAGACATGGGTTTTGGACATAAGATCTCCTCCTCTATCATCAACTTCTTATTTATCAATATAGGTTCCAAACACCTCCCTCTTCAATCTTTGTCATTATTTGGTTTCTTACAGATATAGATTAACAAAACAGCTAAGATGAATGCTATTTGATTTCTCTTGTTATTTCTGCAGGTAAGGGCTTGTTAAAGAGAAGGTAACGAGAGCAACAGGTTCATTGAAAATGGAGCTCAATTGCTGGAGGAGTTGATCTCCTCTTGTGACGGCAAAGTAAAGTCTATCCGTACCTTCTCTGCAGGTAGAGATCGAAAAGGCCATCGTCAAAGAGAAAGTGATTTTGTATGAGGATGACACGCATACCCGTTATAGGGGAACCCGCCGTGGCCACACAATTGTCATTAAGAAGCAGAGCGAACAGTTGAGCCACCATATTTTCAATGAGATTACGGTGTTATCCCAAATTAACCATAAGAATGTGGTGAAACTCTTGGGCTGTTACCTTGGGACGAAACCTCCCTTGCTGGTCTATGAATTCGTCTGAAATGGAAGCCTTTCCCACCATATCTATTACACGGACAAAAGAAGCCTTTCATGGGAGGACTGTCTAAGAATTGCTAGTGAAATTGCTAGCGAAGTTGCAGATGCACTTACCTATCTGCACAAAGCCACTCTCAGCCTATCATACATAGGGACATAAAGCCCTCCAGTATTTTGTTGGACGAACACTATTCCGCCAAAGTAGCTGAACTGGGTCTCGCAGTATCAATTCCCTTGGGAGAAACGCGTGTAGAATTGGAGAAGATTGAAGAAACATATGGGTATGCAGATCCCGAATACTTAAGCACAGGCAAATTGACAGAAAAGAGCGACGTTTATAGCTTTGGGGAGCTCTTGCTCGATCTTTTAACTGGAAAGAAGGCTTATGACCGGAAGAGGACAGGTGACGGAGGTGCTGGATTTTCAGATTTGATAATTTCTTCCATGAAGGGGGGGTGGCTTAGCCTAGATTCGGAGGCCAGAATTGGGAGCAACAGAAAGATGGAGCAACTGATAGCTTAGGTAGAGTTTGCCTTAAGCTGTGTCAAACCAAAAGGGGAGGAAAGGCCTATGATCAGGTTTTACAAAGTTAGTTAGAGCCATGTGTGTTGATGATTGTAGACTGGTAACGATAGTGTTTATGATTTTATTTTTATGCTCAAGTACATAACTAAATTAAATTAGAGAAAAAAGGCTGCTTGTGCTCGAGAAAGTAACTGGTCGAGAAGCTGGTTCAAAATGTTGACAAAGATGGAAAGAGTTCAGATGGAGAAGGGACACTATTGTAACTAATTCTCCTTAGTTTGAGTTTTGGAGGAGCTTTCAGTCCAATTCTTGGTCCATTGCTTTTGTGGCTCTATTGTCCTCGAAATCTGGACTGCACATCTGGTGATCCAGCAATGGATGATCGTGGTACAAAGAACACACAGTTCAGCATCACCCCTGCCATGGTTGAGTCTCAACTCAATTCAAGATCATCTGAATCACTGGTAAAAAAAAAAAAAAACCATGCTTGATGGATGTTGGACATTTCCCATTGCTGTTTAGTGGGGTTGTTCTGCCATGGTCATCCCAATGTTACAAAGTTACATCCCAATGTCACAAAACCCGGATGGGTCCTTGTCCTGTTTCCAAACAGGTCCAACCAGTCGTTAGATTGGTTCAACCCTGACATTACTCAAATGGATAAGATGATAGATTTTAAACAACTAAACGCATGGCAAAGTGAGTAGTGTTTCGTTTGTATAAAATTTTATTCACTCAACTGGCCGACCTTACCTGATCCATGACCAGATCCGAGGACACCAGTCTGACAATCCAATCCAGATTAAACCTAACATTCTTTCAGTTATGAGTCCTGTTCATGGTAAACATGGCATAAATGCACGGCAATTCGAGCAAGTAGTTGTGGATCACATTGTAGTTAGAGAATATCTCGAAATTCATACTGATCAAACAATCTCAACCATCTTGATTGAATTTTGACTGCTGGCCATTTGGGACTCCATTTCCCTATCATTTGGACTGTATGTACTGCCAAGCCTCTACCGCATGATAAAACGATGGGTGAGACAACACGACTTAAAAATTGGTGGTAAATTGTCATTTATTATAATCTGTTTCGAAATTTCAATTCATCGACTTTTGGGCACTGATATACATGTATCCCATGAAATTTGAACCAGTCGACTGGACTTTTGAGGCATAGACTGAAAATAATTGAGCCCTGCCCACCTGTTTTCTTTTTATCAGCTATCCACCATTATGCAGTTTGGCAGTAATTTTCCAAGCAAGGTGTGGCAATGCGATCTCAGAGTTTCTAAATGCATGTTACATGTTGCATGTAGGTGGCCTTTTCATCACTAGCCTTTGTTACACCATATTAGTTAGTCATTTCTCATTGTCATTAGAGTGATTGGGATCCTTGAAAGATACCTTTAGCTTTCTGAAGCCTTATTCAATTTATTAGAGTCGGCTACATGCTTCCTGTTCTGCCATTCCACTCTGTCAGGGAGAGAGGATATCCAGCCATTTCTTACCATCTCCTCTCACGATCTTTTGAGGAATGCCCCTCACCTTTTGGAAGCCTTGAAAAACTCCCTCCTTTTAAACCCACTCCCTCCCACCCAAATGAATGTAATCTAAACTACAAAATCAGGCCCGTGTGCTCATCAGATGGGACCCATGTGCCCATACAAGTAACAGCTAAAAAAAAAAAAGGCACCAACACTCCACATTCATTGGCCCATGCATGGCCCACCTAATACGTCCAATGGAATTAATTTTTCTAAATGCTGTTCGATCTGCCTGAAATAGAGCTGGATCTTGAACATGTGGGCCACAGTGGCACAAGATGAATGTTACTTACTCTTGCATATGCACCCGCCAAATACAACCAACGTAGAAAATGGTTTCAGATTTGAGAGTCGGTAATAGCAACTTGGCTCTAGGAAATGATACGGTAGAGCCGTCTCTTTGATGACAAGATAGATTCCCCTTTTCCACCATACACATGGCAGCTGTGACTGTGGATCCGGACCGTGCAACCAGTATAATCTTCTTTGGATGGACCTTGGTTCAGAAACCATACTAATGGGACTACCATAGCCATAATTTTCTCTCAATATTCCTCCTCAATATCAACTGTTTACTATTTTTCTCACTTTCTACGGGCCATTTGAAGGCACCTGCATCTGTATCTGATGAACTATTAATCGTGGAATGGTGGGGTCCACTAGATTTATGGTCCAGATCCACCGTTTCCACCAACCAGGCGCCTATTAGTCCTCCCTTCGAAACTGGCTCTAGTTCAATTCTATCTTATTATGGAGGTACCACATCCATCCGTAGGAGACAGTGGATCGGGACCATCCACCATGTGGACTATACTATGGATGTACCATCTTTCAAGAACCATACCAATAGGATGATCCTACCCTTTTGATTTGAGGGGCCTTACAATGGATGATAGAAAACAAAAGTAGTTACGATTTGAAAACGGGGAGGAAAATGAAGAGAATCCCGGACGTGATCTTTCTGTAGGTCCCACATGGCAGGCAATCTAGACCCACCAATCCCGGACGCGTCAATGGACAGAAGAACGTTCACACGATTTCTTAACCATGTCACAATCACAAGTTGCGACTCTTTGCAATTGACTGGAAACCATGGAGAGGAAAAGGCTGGGCACCTTCCTGCCTCACCATCTTTTACCTCGGTTGAAAATTCCACCTTCTGGTAGCAGATTTTCTTGTTTTGGTTTTCTTCAATGTTCCAAAGGCCTCTGCAATATGTTTGTTGGATTTCCTCGAAAAATCTCTTTCATGATTGATTTTATATGCATATATATTTCAATAGAGTGCAGCACAGCAAGAGCAATCCCCATTGTTAACACCCAAAGAATTGTCGTAAATTGATGGGCTTTCTTCGTAACTTCCGTCTCCATAACTGTTTATTTTCCAAACAAACTGTATTTTTTCTTCAGGAATGATCCAGTAAAACTCCTGTTATCATAATATGATGCAATGCCCAGCTAACAGACATGTACAACTAGGACTGCCCGACGGTAGAGTTCTTTTTTTTTTTTTTTGGGCCATGGACATTTTGAGGTCCTGATCGATCAAGGACTACAGGTCAATGATAATATTGTGATGCATTGGAGTTGTATTTGATCATTCAAACTATGTTGTGTTTGATATGGTGGTGCAGGTGAAATGAATGAATGGTCAGTTTCTAATGACGAATAATTTATTTATTTATTTTTGTTTCCTTTGTCATTGTTGCAGGTGGGGCCTTTCCAAAGAAAACAGACACAGAACGGAGGTTCTTAGAAAACTGGAGCTCGGCTGTTGCAAGACCAAATATCTTCGTGCGATGGCAAAGTTAACCTTTTCCGGATCTTCTCTGAGAAAGAGCTCAGGAAGGCTACTGACCACTACGATGAGAGAAGAATTTTGGGTAAGAAAGGCACCTTCACCTATTATAAGGGAACCTATGAAGACCGCACGATCATTGTTAGGACTATTAGTTCTGATAGTGCAAATGAGGAGGACATGAACTTTGTTTTCAATGAAATCGTCATGTTATCACAAATCAATCACAGGAATGTGGTGAAGCTCTTGGGTTGTTGCTTGGAGACTGAAGTTCCCATGCGGGTTTATGAATTCGTCCCCAATGGAAGTCTGTACCAGCATATCCATGAGACTGATCTTTCAGGTCGGATCTCATGGGAGAATCGTCTAAGAATTGCGACCGAAGTTGCGGATGCACTTACCTATCTTCACGCTTCATCTCCCAAGCCAATCATACATATGCACGTAAAGCCCTCCAGTATTCTATTGGATGGAAACTACACTGCAAAATTAACCAATTTCAGGATCTCAGGTTTCAATATCACCTGACGAAACGTATGTAGAATCAGCTATTAAAGGCACCAGTTGGATACATTGATCCTGAATATGCGAGTACTAGGTTATTCACAGAGAAGAGCGATGTTTTTGGCTTCGGGGTGCTACTTCTTGAGCTTTTAACTGGAGAGAAGGCATTGGACCAGACCAGAGAGGAGATGTGGTTGGGGTATCTTGTCATGTCTTCCATGAACAAGAACCAGCTTAGCTCAATTGTGGATATGGGCATTATGGAAGAGGGAAAGATGGAACAATTCACATCTTCATGCAGAGCTTGCCTTAAGATGCATCCACTGAGAAGGGCGAGGAAAGGCCAACGATGAAGGAAGTGGTGCAAGAGCTCAGAAGTATACTAAGGTTCAAGCATCCTTCAGTCCCAATCGACTTCTGATTCCTGAATTCACATCTCTCATCAAATGCATGCTATGTATGTTATTGCAAGTGACAAAATGGTTAAAGGTGGATAAAAATGAAGGTTAAAATGTTGGTCCAAACAATTGGACTGACAAAATCCTCAATGTCTTAGTGTCATGTTTCAAAGTCGCAATGTAGATTTCCATTGTTGATGTAACGCATTTTATTATCGACTTAACCCCAAATAAAACACAAACGTAGACTTATTTTCTCAACAATGCATACATTTCTGGATTTGTGCACAGTTTTTTAGGCCAGCTTCAATCCGAAACACTAAGAAGGAGACTGAAAGTTGAATCTGCTAGGGGGAATTCTCTTGCAGAAAAAAAGTTTGTGGATTCTCTAAACCCTGAAGCTATGGAAAGGAATGGAGTACTGTGGGTTCTCTAAAGCCTAAAGTTCATTCATCTTTATTCCTCGAAGGTGAATGAATGTCAAATATGGACCACATGTTCGTCGGAATACAGACTGCCCATCACACTAATCTGACAGTGGGGATAGATTTTGCCAGGACCGTAATGGACCAATCACCTTATATGGCTGTCTCACTAATGCCTTACTATGGGCCCTTGGTTGCATTAAGCAAGGATGCGCAATGGAAAAGTGGTTAGCCTGGTTGATAGCTGTTGGGACAACAGTTGGTTCTCAATTTTAATTAACATCATTAGTTCTGGATTTATCAAATCAGCAAGGTGTCTGCAACAAGCAGACCCTCTGTCTCCTAGCTCATCCATCCTAGCTATGGAAGATTTTAGTAGAGACTTTTAGAACATGATCCATAGAATGCTAGTGCAAATGTGTTACTTTCTGCTTCGAGTGGACACCCAATTGTTTCACATCTTTTTTGCGGATGATATGATTCTTTTTGTGAATGGCAGGGTCGATTCCCTTCGGAAAATCAAAATTGTTTCTGTAGCTTGTATGAAATGGGTCCAGGCCAAAAGTTAAATCTCCAAAAAAGCACATTCGTCATTTCATCAAAGGCCAGTCCATCTAGAATTGAAGTAGCAGAGAGGGTTTTGGGATGCAATCAAGCCCACTTTGGCTTGGAATTTCTTGAAAATCCTACAAGATTAATTGGTTCTTTTTTTCTCTGACAGATGGTCAGAACTTCATCTGGGTTTGAATCCTCTGAGAGGCCCACTAGAGATGAATCTGAGGTTTTAATCGATTCATAGGTTCTCCACATGAGAATTCCTATAAATGGTAAACAAAACATATGGTAAATCTATAATATGCACAAGCAAAAACAACAAATTCAAAATAAAATAAAGGGAGTTCTCATTTCCAAGGGGAGAGCTTGGTTGTGCTTTTTTAGCCATTGGTGCAGAAAAACATCAACCGCCTTGCAGCACCTTCTTTCCACTGTAGGTAGAAAGGTTTTAATCAAACATGTTGTTTTCAATATGTCACTGGAAGGTTGAATCGGTCTGAATTGACTTGATGGTTAATAAATATAAATTAGAACTTTTAGAAATAACAAGGAATCTTTTTTGAAAGACCCCTCCATAGAGGAAGAAAAACTTCTGAAGCATCTGTTCTTGCGTTCGGCCCAAATAGCCCAGAAAACAGCAAGAATAATGATTCTCCACTTTACCCCAAAGCACCACCCGAGTCTGCATGCCATGCCGACGGAAGGTCATCAACGGAGCTGGGCATAACCCATGATATCCCAGCGAGCCTTAGAACTCTCCACCAAATGATGAAAGAGAACGAGCAGTGGATGAGCAGATGATCGACCGTCTCTTCTGCCTTCAAACACAGCAGGGCAACCATTGAGGATTTGCATTCTGCGTTTCTTTAGGTTGTCAATAGTAAGAATTTCTTTCTCCCAACCAGCCAGCCAAAAGCAGCAACCTCAGGAGGGACACCAGTATGACCAGATGGGCCCGGTTGGACATGGACCGGAGAAGAAGAGCTGACCAGGGATTTGTAAAAGGACTTAACAGAAAACACGCCTGAAGGTGACAAGGACCAGATCATCGCATCTTTCGGGTCTGAAGGTAAGCGGCATCAGGATTCCCTGCAATAGGGTAATAAGTTCAGAAAAATCAGGCAATCTCAATGTCAGAGAGGGACCTCTTAAACTCAGGGAGACCACACCACCAAGTTCCTGACATTAGAAACAGTCCGAAATCAAGACATTCGAATTGACAGAAATGGCGAACAAAGAAGGAAAAGATTCCGCTAGATTTCTATTACCAATCCAAGAGTCCAACCAGAATCTGATGTTACCCTCTCTACCTAAAGAGAAGGTAAAGAGAAGGCAAATCTATCCAAAAATAACTCAGCAGACTTCGCAATGCCTTTCCACAAGAAAGAAGCTCTATATAAGGAGGAGCTCATAGTCCACCAACCAGCCTGATTGGTGTCGTATTTAGCAGCAACAATCCGACGTCACAAACTCTCTTCTTCACAACCGAATCTCTCCACACCCATTTGCCCAAAAGGGCATCGTTGAACAAAGATAGGTCTTTGATGTTGGCCACTCCATTCTCAAAAGGGAGACAAACTTCTTTCCACCTCAGGAGAGGAAATTTACCTCCACTCTCTTTTGAGTTTATCGAACTTTAGGATAACAGATTTAGCTTCTAGGCTGCCAGTTTCCAATTCATTCTCTCAATAACTCTATCCCACAAGGCAAGAGGGGGTTTACCTCTACAAAGAGGGAAACCCAAATATAAAGAAGGCAAGGAACTAACCTTACAGCCAAAAGACTGCCAAATAAGAGCATTCCTCGCTATCCAGATTGATACCAAAAAAATTCCGATTTTGAGAGATTAATTTTCAAATAGCAAGGAATCTTTAAAATATATGTATATATAAAAATAAGAAATCAAACAACAAAGTCATTAATAGCTTAGTGGTGAGGAGTGTCCATGAGCAAAACAAGGGTCTTGTGGATTCAATTTCTAAACTCTTCTTTTTAAAATTTTTATTAAAAATCCACTTGAGTGAGAGACCCAGACCGATTCACTCGTGTTGCGTCAAGCCAGCCAAGTTATCTAGTCAACTTGATGAGTCTTCCTGAGTTAGTGACTGAGTCGTTGCCAGAATCAAGTTTCCTAAAGACTCTCCTCGAAATCTTGTCAAGACCAGTTGACTAGGTCCAAGTATCGAGTCGAGTGAACGAGCTTTAGAACTATAATTGAATTTCGAAGTCACTTACATGACCCCAACACAAATGGCCCTAAAACTATATAAGGAGGGCTCTCATTTTGAGGTGCGTCATAAAGTTGTAAGCACTTTGGTTCTCTAGTGCAATATAAGTCCTATTCAAACTCTCTTGTGCTCTCTCATCTTCTAAGTTAGGTTTTCTACACTTTTGAGTGTTAGGCTGACTCTTCCACAAAGGGATCATGAGTCGAGAGTTGCACAGCCTATGCTTGGAGAAGCATCCAGCTATGTCTCCAATAGGTTGGCCTAAGGTTGGTTTAGGCCAGTAATTTGAACTGGTTCAGCCAAGACTATCAAATATAGATAAGCCCTGTGCTATTCCAATGTTGATTTTGCTCGGCCCAGGCCCAGCCCATTGCCTGCTTCATTCAGGCCACGACACTAAACTCTCAACCCTAAGCAAAAAGCCTGCAGGGCTTCAATTTCAATAATGTGTGTGGGGATGACCATCTTGGAAGTTTCCTAATGTGAAGATAAAAAAAAAAAAAAAATTAAAAAAAAAATTGAAATCCATCTCACCATCTAAGTTGTATCTGCGTTTTCCCCTTTCTCACTCAACCCTCAACCCGCACCAAAAATACAATTCGAACAGATACTAAGGTGGTGGTCCCGCTCACATCTCTCTTGTGTGTGTGTGTGTGTATATATATATATATATATATATATATATATATATATATATATATATATATATATATATACATACCACTTGAAGTGGCCACCCCTGGAAGCCCGGACCACATTCCTCTACAACACCACACCCAATCTCTGTGGGGCCTACAATATTGCGTGTTCCCCTTTCTCACTCAACCCTCAGACCACACCAAAAATACAATTCGAACAGATATTATGGTAGTGGTCCCGCTCGCATCTCTCTTGTCTACACACACACACACGGTACTATGAGGTCTACCACATGGGAACTTTCCATGAGGTCGAGCTGTGTGGGCCCCGCCGTGATATGGATTGTGCATCAACAACGTGCATTTGATGGGTCTCCTTTAAGTAATGGGATATCCCAAAAATCAGCCATATACGGAACTCAGGTGGGCCATACCATCTAAAACCATGTGAAGATATGCCTAAAACATCTAAAAGCACTTGGTGAGGCCCACCTGAGTTTTGGATGCGGCTGAAAGTTGGTCTAACCCCTCATCCAAGTGGGACACACGCAATGGATGGGCTGGATTTGTGAACCACATCTCAGTGAGCCCAATAACCGATCATGAAGGTTTTATTGGGTGGATAACCCCTCTCAACTGTTGTATATAGTGTGGCCCACCTAAGTCACAGATTGACCTGAATTTTAAGCCTATGGCCCACCGTGGAATGGCGCATCTAATTGATGGGGCAGATGTCCTATCCACATCACGGTGGGGCCCACATAGCTTGACCTCATGGGAAGCTCCCATGAGGTCGACCTCATAGTACAATGTGTGTGTGTGTGTGTGTGTGTGTGTGTGTGTGTGTGAGAGAGAGAGAGAGAGAGAGAGAGAGAGAGAGGTGGGCAACGATCTGATACAAGTCGAACATGAACTAGATCCGATCCTTCGCTAGTTTGAGTGGGTGTGTTCGAACAATGTTCAAACAAATATTGGAACAGGGTGGCTCTATTCAAACTCGATTTGAACTGGCCCAGCCATGTTCAAACATGTTGGAACATATAAATTTTGAACAATTTTTTCGAGTTTGAATAAGTTCAAACAATTTCATTTTTTTCTCTTGAAAATATTTTTTCTACTACTGAATAGTGAATACCAATTTGTTCACAAATTACATATCACAAATGACAAATCACAAGATTTAAGGTTTCTAACTAACAAAAAATGAGGTAGATACAAAGCTCAAGTGGACCACACCACAAGAAACAGTGAGGAGAATGATGTCCACCGTTGAAACCTTCCTAGGGCCCACAATCATGTTTATTTGTCATCCAACCTACCTCTCTCTCTCTCTCTCTCTCTCTCTCTCTATATATATATATATATATATATATAATCATCAGTATCCAGAACTCACATGGGCCATACCAACTGAAAGAGTGTAAAATCTTGCTTACAACATCTAAAAGCACTTGTTGGGGCCTACCTGAAAGCACTTGTTGGGGCCTACCTGAGTTTTGGATACGGTTGAAACTTGGTGTGACCTGTTATTTAAGTGGGATGTACAGGAACAATGGATGGGATGGATCTCTCAACCACATCTCAATCGGTCCTATAAACGATCATAAAGGTTTGAATGGGTGGATATCTACTCTTAACTGTTGTCTATGGTGTGGCCCACCCAACTCATGGATTGGCCTACATTTTAGGCCCATGGCCCACCACGAAATGGTGCATCTAACTGATGGTGTGGATACCCATCACACATCACAGTGGGGCCCACACAGCTCGACCTCATGGGAACTTCCCATGAGGTCGACCGCACAGTATATATATAACCGAGTCAAATGAATGGGTCGAGTTGAGTTGGTCAATATTCGACTTGAGTTCAAGTTCGATTTCGAGTTGAGTTGAACAGGGTTGTGATTGAAACTGACTCAAATTTCTTTTCGAAGAGACCCTATGTGTTCAAACAAAGTTCAAACACGAAGACTTTCTGTTCGAACAGAGTTTCACCGAGTCGATCCGAAAGATCAAACTCAATTCGTGTCCATCTCATTATATATATACCACTTAAAATAACCGCACCTGGAAGCCCGGACCACATTCCTCTACAATATTACCACACCCAATCTCTGTGGGGCCTACAATATTGTATATGTAACATATACTCCGTCCATCAAGTCTATCCTCCTTTTAGGCTCTAAAAAGAAACAGTAAGTCAGGTCCAAAACTCAGGTGTGCCACACCACAGAGAGCGATGGGATGGAATTCCAACCGTAGGTTTGTGCGCGGAGCCACCATGTTGTGCATCTTTCATCAAACCCGTTAATCAGGTGTAACTCACCACAATGGAGTGAACGAAAAAAAAAATCCAGCTTGATCTAAAAGTCGGGAGAGCCATATGGCATGAAATTAGAGGTTTTAGGAGCAATTTTACATTGTTTCCTTTGGTCTGGCCCATCGAAGTTTTCTATCTCGATGCCCTTTTTCCCATGTACCGTTCAAACGAGGGTTCTCACCTTATGGACAGAGTGGATTTACATATACGACATGGTGGGCCCCACAGAGCTTGGGTATTTTATCTAGGGCTGTAAATGGGTCAATGGACCCGATGGGGGTACTCAGACGCAACCCATTTAGACCCGGCCCATTTGTTAAATGGTACGGGTCTGGGTCCAAGAACAGACCCATTTGCTAAATAGGTCTGGGTTTTGTTTCCTTTATATTTAGCCCGACCCAACCCAAACCCATTTATATAGTGGGCAGGTTTGGTCTATATTTCAAGAGACCCGTCCAGCCTAGACCTGTCCAAACCCAATTTTAAGTCTTGTAAAAATGCTTGCATGCTAGATCCAGACTTAGACCCAGACCCATTAGACCCAACCCATTTATAAACGGGTCTAGGTTGACTTGGACCCGACCTAGACCCGCCTATTTAGTAAAAGGGTATGGGTCTAAAATTTGGACCCAAACCCATTTAGTAAATGGGCAGGTCTGAACCCGAGCATTTACCGCCTGAATTTTATCCGCTGCCCACATACAGGTGTTTTAGACAATTCCAGTCCCGGAAAGCCATATACAGTCGGAGCTGTCACATGCAAAAACCGTGCACATGAGATGAACGTCGACGCCTTGTATCGATAACTGCATGTTATTCGAGCACGATGGATCGAAGCAGTGATCTGCAGCGCACGATGCCATCCTCCAGGCCATTCATCAGGTGGTTCCCACCATGAACAAGAGCTAGCCCAAAATTCAGGCTTGTACAATCATCAAGTTAGCTGCATGTATATGAGAAAAACGGATGGTTGGGAAAACAGATTACCAACGGTCTATGTTCTTCCAACATATGTGCCAGATCCAATGAGTGGATAGTCTTGATCATTTAGCCTGGGCATATCGTTAGTGGTCCCTAGCTGATTAATGCTCAGATGCACCGGTTGGTTGGCATGTGGGCTGCTCCGATCCCCTGAATGGCCTCAGCATTTCTCCTCATGTGGCCATAGGGTTGTTAAAAAACTGACTAAACATGTAAAATCGATCGAACTGGACGGAGCCAGCCGGTTTTGGCCGATTTTCTGTTCTATTTTGCCGGTTTGGTTGTCTGTTTATGAAAATTATAAATCATTTTCAACTGAATCCAACCATTTTCAACCGATATATATATATATATATATATATATATATATATATATATATATATATATATATATATATATATATATATATATATATATATATATAGGGAAATGGTACTATGAGGTCGACCTCATGGGAACTTCCAATGAGGTCGAGCTGTGTGGGCCCTGCCATGATATGGATCGGGCATCAACACTGTCCATTTGATGGGTCCACTTTAGGTGATGGGATATCCTAAAAATCAACCGTATACGAAACTCAGGTGGGTCATACCATCTAAAACCATGTGAAGATATGCCTAACACATTTAAAAGCACTTGGTGGGGCCCACCTGATTTTTGGATGCGGCTGAAACTTAGTCTAACCCCTCATCCAAGTGGGACACACACAATGAAAGGGCTGGATTTGTGAACCACATCTCAATGGGCCCAATAATTGATCATGAAGGTTTTAATGGGTGGATAACCCCTCTCAACTGTTGTATATGATGTGGCCCACCTAAGTCATGGATTGACCTGAGTTTTAAGCCCATGGCCCACCATAGAATGGCACATTTAACTAATGGGGCAGATGTCCGATCCACATCACGGTGGGGCCCACACAGCTCGACCTCATGGAAAGTTCCCATGAGGTCGACCTCATAGTACCATTTCCCATATATATATATATATATATATATATATATATATATATATATATATATATATATATATATTGTGATGTGTGAAAAGGTATTATGCTTTGAGCCGTGTGGGCCCCATTATAATATGCGATGGGCATCCACACCATGCATTTGGTGGGTCCCCTATTGGTTATGGGATGACCCAAAAATCAGCTCTATCCATAACTCAAGTGGGCCATACCAGCTGAAAGTGTAAACTCATTTCAACAACACCCAAAAGCACTTGTTGGGGCCCACCTGAGTTTTTGATACTATTGAAACTTGGTGTGACCTCTTGTTTAAGTGGGACACGCATGATAGATGGGCTGGATTTCTCAACCACATCTCATTCGATCCTATAAACGATCATAAAGGTTTCAATGGGTAGATATCTACTCTTAACTGTTGTCAATGGTGTGGCCCACCCAAGTCATGGATTGGCCTGATTTTTAGGCTCATGGCATATAATAGAATTTTGCATCTGACTGATGGTGTGGATGCCCATCACACATCACAATGGGACCCACACTGCTCGAACTCGTGGGAACTTCCCATAAGGTCGAGCGCATAATACTCCCCCCCCCCCCCCACCCCCCCCCCCCACACACACACACACATATGCTACCCCTACCGTATGGCCCACCTTGATAATATCTTATATATCCACGCCGTCCATTCGTTTTTTCAGCTCATTTTAGAATGTGTTCCCAAAAATTAATTAAATCCAAATCTTAAGAGGACCACCATACCACAAGAAACAGTGTTGATCGAGCGCTCATCATTAAAAATGTTATAGGGCCCACTTGAAAAAGATTTGCAATGTGTATTTGCCATCCAACCTGTTGATAAGGTCAAACGGACTTGTAGGGTTGTGCATGATTCGGTCGGTTCGGTTTTGAGGGGCGATACCCAATCAGACTGACTCAGTCAATTTTGAATATTTAACAATTGAACCGATGAAGCTTCACTAATCGAGCCGAATTGGATAAATTCGAGTCGATTCGATTTTGTTGGTTTTGTCGGTTTCATGACAACATTCAAAAAATTAAAAAGATCCAAATCTCTTGTGGACTACACCAATGTAAAAACTAGTGAATAACCATTAAAACTTTTTTTTATAATTATAGGCCACAAAAGTTTTGGATCAAGCTGAAAGTGAAATTTGACTTTTCCCCTCATCCTAGTCTGTTTGACCTTATCAAGGAGTTGGATGGCAAATACACATTGCAAATCTTCTTCAAGTAAGTCCGAGGACATTTTTAATAGCGAGTGCTCAATCAACATTATTTCCTATAGTGTGGTCCACCTAAGATTTAGATTTCACTATTTTTTTTTTGGAACACATCCTAAAATGGGTTGAGGAATCAATTGGACGGAATGGATATATAAGATATTATCAAGGTAAGTCATACGGTAGGGGTAACATTGATAAATATAATTTGAATATATATATATATATATATATATATATATATATATATATATATATATATATATATATATATATAATTGGTTCGGTTCAGTTGAAAACAGTTTATAATTTTCACAAACCGACAACCAAACCAACATTCTTGATTTTTAATATAAAAAAATCAAACTGAACTGAAATAGAATGAAAAACTGACCAGTTCAAACAGTTTTATCAATTGGAAAAGTCAAATTTCATTTTCAGCTTGATCCAAAAGTTTTGTAACCTATAATTATAAAAAGTTTTAATGATCATTCATCAATTTTTACATTACCGTGGTTCACCAAATATTTTAATCTTCTAAAGTTTTTTAACGTTGTCATGAAGCCAATAAATCAACAAAACCGAACCGATCAGAATTTATCCGATTCGATTAGTGAGACTTCATCGATTCAGTTCAATTATTAAATATTCAAAACCGACTGAGTCAGTTCGGTTGGGTATCACCCCTTAAAACTAAACCGTGCACAGCCAAATGTGGCCATCTCACCTAAAAAATGTAAAAACATTTTTTTTTTTAGAAAAATGTACACGCGGCCTGTTTGGTAAACTCCTTAATAATGAGTTTCATGGCATTTTAATTAATCATAATTGTCTATTAGTGATTTGATTGCTGGGTGTGATGATTATTTTATCCTTATCAGTAGGAAATATGATTGGGACCACTTAGTAAAGAAAATGGAGGAAAATTAGGAAGCACTCTAAAAATATACTATCCATTTAAATGATGCAAAAGAAACTACAATTAACCGACCATCAACAGGCCCGGTCCCACATGCTAGAGAAATGAAGCCAAGCACATGATATGTGGTATGGGTTCGAACCAACAGCCTCAGGAAGGAATATCGAATGAAGCTACCAACACACCAAGAACTGTGCATTAATTTCATTTTTAAATATTTGTCATTATCAGAAATATTCTTTTTTTCTTTTTTTTTATGAAATACCGAATCGAGTCAAATAAAGATTCAGTTGAGTCACCAAGGCCAACCAACCCAGGGAGGCCACACATGTGACGCTTAAGGGTCTGTATGTTTGCCCTTAAAAATGAGTTGATCTCATTTTATTTAATCCTAATTATTGTTTTTAGTAGGGATTGAAAATATAACCAACAAAGGCTTAATTCTAATGTATAATTTCAATTAAATAAAATGAGATCTGATGTGATCATCCAATCTGTTTAGATATCTGGTCAGGAAACGTTTCAAATGGCCCACCATTGCGGTGACCTGGATTGATCTACATACTGCCTTAGGTACGGTGGATGTGTGCTAGAGTAGTGATTGCTAATTCTTCCATCTCTTGAATTTATGAGGAAGTCCAACGAAGCAGAGAACTAACTCTCTGGCTTATCCATTTTAGCTTTCTCGGGTCCTATCCTTCAAGGCTAGAGTTGCAATCTCCACAAGGAACTGTTACACCAAACTTCCACGCTAAAATAAACAGGTTTGCTGGGAGACATACTACACGCATCACAATATGCACATGATTTGGACAGTTTCGATTGGCATACATTAAATGCAATATGCACATTGCTTCTATGTATACTCTTGCTCCTTAATAGGAAATAGGGTGGTTACTTGATACTCCATCAGAGTGTAATGCTTGATACACAGGCACTCAGAAATTGCACACATGGCATGCATTCACTAAACGAACAGAATTATAGAACTCATTGTCTCCAAGTCACGAACCCAAAATCAGATTGGTTGATTGGTTGAGCAATCCTAACCTCTGATCCATGAGGACTTGTGTCTCGAAATAGGACATTGGATGCTTTTCGATTTTCACTGTCCAATAATGTCCACAATCCAATATTCAATTTCAGATTAGTTTTTGTTGGGAAAGCTAATAGCAGAAGCGGAAGTCTAACTCGCAGAGTAATGCGAGATCAAATGAGAAACAATATGAAATCAAACCACACAAAAGCATTCACCAGAAGAGAATCTAATTTTACGTGGAAAAACCCGTCAACGGGTAAAAAACCACGGCACAAAGTAATCTACTATAAATAAACAGAAGATTACAAAGATTGACAGCCCACAAGCAAAGAAAACAGAGAAAACCTAAGTTCTCTCTCTTACACAAACACATCTCCCATCTTCCTAACGCAATTAAGAAACCTTGGACACCTTAGAATACCATCTAAGTCCGGATACATGCCATATATATACCAAGAATCCCGAAGATAAAAACATCTTACGCACTACCGCGTAATGCATAAGAAACCACGTGCACAGTCAACCGGTCGCACCTTGCACAGAAACAATCTAGAGGAGAAACACCGACACGCTGCCTCACTGCCGACTGGTCGGAGCCCCTTGCAAACCGGTCGGCCGACCGGTCTGGGCACTCAAAACTATCCAGCCTTCCTTTGTACATCTAGGCCACGCAGCCAGACTAGTCACCCAACCACTCTGAGCACTTAAACCCGCACATATTTGAAGGCTCATCCAACGGTTTCTAGGTGCCTGTGTATTATCCATCACAGTATGCCAGAGTAATAAGGCTTTTCTCTGTGGAATTACTCCTCAACATTCACTGTATATGCCAACCAATATCCTCGTAGCTCTGCCTATAAAATAGAGCTATTGAGATAGCAATTCCACACCATCGAAACCCACAAAAGAGAAGTCATTTCCAAGAGGAAGAAACCATGAAATCCAATGTGGCAATCCTTCATGTTATGCTAGCATCCGTTCTTGTAATTCTGTCGAAAGCCCAAGATTTTGATTTCTTCTACTTTGTTCAACAGGTGATTCCTCTCTCCATTACATCTTTCCGTATATATTTGCATTCTTTTTCTCCACTAAATTTAGCTAGAATTCTATTAAACAACATAATGGCTCCTCTATTTTCCATTCAGTGGCCTGGGTCCTATTGTGACACCAAGCGAAGTTGTTGCTACCCCACATCTGGGAAGCCTGCGGCAGATTTCGGCATTCATGGACTTTGGCCAAATTACAATGATGGATCATACCCATCCAATTGTGACTCTGAGAGCCGTTTTGATGCATCGGAGGTATGTTTACAATCAATCAATTGAAGGAAATATTCCATTGAGAGAGCAGATGCACTAGAGAGAGACCACATGTCCTGGAAGATCAGAAGATCTCAATAACATTCTTCTTTAACTTGCAAACTTATTTTTTTATTGTCGAAGAATTCGACGCCACAATATAAATTGCAAAGGATTAGTCAACACATTTTAAAATTTATCAATCCAATATATCTTGAAAAAGTTTAGGTGCATTTTTTTGTTTCTATTTCTTCATAAGGCTGGAAATATGCTTTTATACTAAGAGGATGGATTTTTTTTTTTTTTTTTCTCTCGCTTAATTATCTGATACAGCAGTTGTATCACAAGTTATGATACATCCATTTTTTTCCTGCCAGCATGTCACATGTGTATAATATTCTATCTGTAAAAGCATAATATTCTATGAGTAAAAGCACTGGGTGACACCACAATGATGGTCCCATATCAAAATTAGACAGATCCACTCATCGATGTGGACATAACATCAAAATCACTATGTCTCACCTGCTAGCCTAGTTGGAAGAGGATCACTAGGCATCTCAACAGTGGGTCTCAAGTTCAAGTGCTAAGGAGACACACTAACCCCACCAGTGGGTGGGCATATTGTTTGACTAACCGTGTGGGTGCTGCGTAGCTAACAAGGTGAGTGCATTGCATGACTAACAAAAAAAAAAAAAAAAAACATTCATGGTAGATACAATGGTATAACTCAGTGCACTGATGTGGCCTACTCAATGAGTGGACCGACCTGATTATTTTTTCCAGGTAATACTCATGGAGCGGGCTACCTTTTGCACGGATTGGATATTCTACACGTGTGACACATTGGTGAAAAAATGAAATGGTGTATTGTAACTTAAGATAACTGCTGAATCTAATCCCTTCTCATATATCGCGTAGTTCAATTTTCTTGCCGTTGCTTTTTCCTTATTCTTTGTTATTCATTTTTAAGATCTTTGTGAATACGCTTAATGTTGAAACTCCTGAATTATTGAATTTGGTATATAAATATTGCTACCCATATATCTTTGTATCACGCAGCCAGATAAATTCATGGCCGTCCAATTGCAATATTACCCGATGCACACTGATATTTTGGATTTTAACTAGTTGAAGGGCCAGATGTCTCATTTTATGCATTTTATAGGATGGGAACGGAGAAGGTTGGTTTTCCTCTCCTGGAATAGGGGAGAGTTGTGTTAAAAAATAAAACTGAGACAATGAAAGACGAGCCGCAAAATGACAAAAAAGATTCCTTTGCCGAATCTCTGTCCAAGTTCGGATTGAGCTACTTTGGATTTGATCCTTACCCTTGAAGCAAAGCTTACTTCAGGTTTACCCCAATTCAATCGGATGCGGAATGCGTCCTACCCACCCTTCTCCAGCTAGGAATGGCAAGGGCTCCGAGTGGCCACCGTGAGGTATGGATGTACAACCACTTCTACATGGAATTTTATGGAGCAAGCAGTACCAAAAACCAGGCAGATCCAAGTCACAGGTGGATCACAAAATGTGGATTAAACTCTTACCGTTGAAAACTTCTTGAGGGTCACATAAGTTTTGGATCAAGATTATATTTGTTTTTTTCCCTTCATCCAGGACTATATAGCTTTATGAATAGATTGGATGGAAAATAAACAATACGGTGAGACCTAGGAATGTTTCAACAGTAAGCATCATTATGAACTACACTTCCTGTGGTGTGGTCCACATGTGTCTTTGATTTGCCTTAGTTTTGGTCCTTCTCTATAAAATTCCATGGAAAAATAGATGGATGGTGTGGATAACACCCATATATCACTGTGGCCACTCGGAGCCCCTTCCCGTTCCTAGCTGGAGACCCGCGGGGTAGGACGCAATCCGCGTCGCTCCAATCCGTCCACGTGACCATGCTTGTTACTGTTATGCTGGTTTGCAAATCCCTCCTCTGTCCGGGAGCGGGTTAGGTGAGACCCCGGATTCACCGTGGTAGGTGGGACCCCTGAGTGAGGGGCCAACTGTGATGTATGTGACTACATCTACGCTGTCCACCATCCATATTGAAAGATCATTTTAGGGCTTGATCCAAAAATGAAGCAGCTCCAAATCTCATATTGACCATAGTACAGGAATTGGATCAAGATGTTATTTGTGTGATGATATCTTCATCCAAGTGTTCATGACATTATCAACAGGTTGGATGGCAAATAAACATTCCAATGAAAACTTATGACGTATTTAATGGTGAGGATTCAATCACGCTATTTCCTGTGGTGTGGCAGCTTCATTCTTTTGGGATCATGTCCTAGAATGAGCTTTCAAAATGGTTGGCCTGGGTGGATTTGAGGCACATGATACATCACTGTGAGCCCCACACTCAAGGATCCCACCCACCTTCACTTTAGGGCATGATTCGAGCCCCATTTGAAAATTCTTCAGGCTTACCTCAATCTACTGCGTCCATGGCAAACATGCTACACGTGCACGAGATCCAGATTCGTTGGCCGATTCGTCCTACTGTTTATGGGCAAAGTCCCAAAAGTAAAAAATAAATCTTAGTGGTTGGATCAATCACCTATAAAATGGATGGCGGAAAGCATCCAATACGCAAAGATGGTTTGTGGGGCCCACCATGTCCTCAATATAAAATATGCTCCCTCTAATCAGGTGATAACCCTTATTTTCACAATACATACAAGATGGCAATCTTAAATAAACAGGGGGTGGGTGTACTACCAGTGGTATGTGTTTACAAACCCAAGATAAAATAAAAAAATTCTATGAATTACTGCATTCGGAATAATGTATATTTTTACCAAAGATCTTTAAATTTATACCGTGTGGCCTGCTTGAACTTTGGATGTGGCTGATTTTTTTAGACATTCTCTTAATTCTTGTGAGTTACACCTGATTAATGAGTTTAATGAAAAATAAACCATAGCGGCCACACAAACCTATGGTTAGCATCATGTCCCCATTGCTCCCTATGGTGTGACCCACCTGATTTACTTAAGTGTCTATTTTTTGTCCTCATGGCCTAGCATCGAGAATAGAACGTCATGGACGGTGGACTTCACTTATACAACATGGTGGGCCCCACAGAGCTGGGTGTGTTTTAACTTTTACGCCCCGCATGATAGAAGTGTATTAGAGGACACGGGTCCGAAAATCACAAGGCTTCCTACTTAGCATTTTATTTTTGGCCGACCATTTGGTAGCCACCAACTGAATAGTCAGTACTTAATTTGTAAGGAACGCAACAGAGTGTGCGAACTGACGTTTTCATTGTTATCTTGTGACCGTAGATCAAGGATCTGACCAATAAGTTGCAAACGGACTGGCCTACTCTTGCGTGTCCAAGTAGCAATGGCATCAAGTTCTGGTCACACGAGTGGCAGAAGCATGGCACGTGCTCCGAGTCCGTCCTTAACCAACACGGGTACTTCCGGGCAGCACTCAACCTCAAAAAACAAGCGAATCTCCTCCAAATACTGAAGGACGCAGGTAACGGGAAGACAAACCCGAATTTTTATTATCATCATCATCATTGTTTTCTACTGCTTTTACTGATTATGGATTTAAAACTCGGACGAGTCGACTCGGACTCGGCAGGACCCGATGTGGCAAAAATCAACAAGTCAAATCGGGCTAATTCATTCCTGACTCGGGCGAGTTGCGACTCAACCCAACACTGGATGAGTCGATCCGAGTCGCCTTAGTGTTTAGCCATGTTCCTGACTATCTATCTTCTGTTCAGGGATTGAACCGGATGATCGATTTTACAATCTAAGCAGCATAAGCACGGCTATAAGAGAAGCAACTGGTTACACACCAGGTATAGAGTGCAATGTGGATGAAGATGGTAACCATCAGTTGTTTCAGATCTATGTGTGTGTTGACACTTCCGGATCGAACTTCATCAAGTGCCCTGTTCTGCCAAGGAGTAGGTGTTCCTCACAAAAGATCCAGTTCCCTTCTTTCAAAGGGGAAGAACGAAGAAGAGATGGAGAACTCTAATGGTCTTCATTCAACGTTGTTTTCTTACTTCTCTCTTCTGAAATTGAGAGAAATAATTGGTGTTGCTACTAATAAAAATGGAATTGAAATGCACCAAATGTAACATTCATGCTAGTACCTTCTTTCAAATTTCAACTAAAATCTCTACTTAGTTTAAAGGGCTATTTTTCAGTAACGGTTAGAAAGTAGGGCTTCACACCCAAAAGGTTAACCTCCTATGTGGAGTGACCCCAGAGTATATCAATCTCCTTCGTCATCCCCTTCAGCCTATGTGGTACTAACCCAACAACCCCCTTTGGTTCTCCGCTTACCCCCCTCGCATTATGGGTCCTAGGGCATGGGCGCCACCATGGCATAGGCCTGGACAGATAGCCTAGCGATGATACCAGTGTTGTGTCACACCCGAAAGATTAATCCCCTAGGTGGAGTGACCCCAGAGTATATCAAGCTCCATCATCCCCTCCAGCTGATGTGGGACTAACCCAACACCGAAGAATCCTATATTTATAGTCATTCATTTGTTCAAGGGCAGGGCACGATTTTGCGCATGGGACCCACATGTTTGGCTATCCAGACCATTTATCACATATGGCCTATAATGGATGGGAAAAGCATTAATTGGAAGATGTTTAACACTACCATTGGAGGTATAAAAATAAACAGCTGTGGCAAATGTACAGAAATCGTACATGCTGTGAGATTACAACATAAATGGCAGAGATCTCGCACATGTGTCCTGTTGCTACATGGGGCCCACATGCATGGCTATTTAGAATATACAGACAGTGGAGCTCAATGCGGCCTAACATTCCAAATAATGGTGGAAGACGAGATGGTTAAGATCCGTTTCAACCTGCAAAATTAGTGGCTTAAGAACTTCCCATGTGTTTGCAATGCGTGCTATGCTTCATCCACAATGGGGCCCACAATTTGGACGGTCCAGACATCCTTTCATATATTCCACGCATGAGCAGGTCAAGCACCACAACTTAAGGAATGGTGCCGAACTAGTCCTACCCTTTCTGCCAGTTACAGTTATGCATGATACAAGTTGAATGGTATAAATAGTGAAAGTCTACATGCGCCAATGTGGCACTTGAATGTGGGATCTCATTTGTGTGCTACATGTATAATAGATAAAATAATAGATAAAAGGACCACAACTTAGAAAATGGTGATGAACTATTAATATAGTCTCACCACTCACCACAAACCGGGAATAATTTAGCCTTGGAAGAATGCACTTAGCAACTGTAGAAATGGTGCTTGAATGATACAAGTTGGATGGTCCAAATAATGTGACGCTGGAAAGGATGTGTTGAGGTTGATCAATCATCCCCCTCGAGTGATAGATTCCTTGAATTCACAAGGCACTCTTAAATCCACAAAAGAATTCTCGAATTCACAAGACAAATTTGATAAAAATCAAAATTTTATTAATAATAATATCATTAATCATAAAAAAATGAGCTTAAAAGAGTTTATTTATCTCTTAAAAATCCTAAAACGTAATTTAGAGAGTCCTAAATAAATAAATAAAAAATGCACAAATCAATGTCATCCGTCAATCGTTGTCGATCGGTTGGGTGATTGGTCGATCAATTGATTGAGGAGGGCAAAAACTGCCCAGCAATAATTTGAATTTTTCAGATTAATTTCGATTGATTGACCTGGTTAATCTATTGGTCGGTCGACTCAATCAGTTGATCAATCGAATTATTCTAAATTTTGCCAATTTCTCTTAAGCTCCTTCTTTCTATCATCTCCATGAATGAATTCGCGACCCGTTTTACATCATAATGGGAACTAGTGTGCCAATGTGCATGACTCGTGCCTTTGGGATTTGGCATGCTCATCTAGGTTCCATATATTGTGTCTTAAAAGATTTGACATGCTCATCTAGGTCAACCCTTGTGCACATCCGTTTTTTAAAAAGAGGTGGACTGAAATCTCAATGGTATAGATCCTCTAATTAAAAGGAGGCACACAATGACCCTGTTGGAGAATATATTAAATATTCAAATACCGCTTTAATACCATGTCAAGTAAAACAGTTGATCTAAAATCTCGAGCCCTTAGAAGATGGTGTATCAACTTATATAAATGGACTTTGAAGATTTTCCTTTTCATAAAGGGAGGGAATGGGAGAAAAGGACTTTAGATGAAGTTGGGGTAACCTCATCTCATATCTCTCCCTCGTCCCAACTTAATAGTAGAGAGATCTATAAAAGATTGAATTTACAAGAGAAACTTTAGAGGAAGAGCACTAGAATCCACCAATCCTCCATACTTTTTTTTTCTGCTTGGCATGCATGTGCCATGTCGGCATTGCTTAAGGAAAAAGGACTGAAAGTCCTAGCATAACATGCGATTGTGTGCTGAGGAGTCGCTTTTTCTAACGTGGGCGAAATGAGGGCGAAATGACTCAACGTGCATTATATCTACCCTACACATGAGGTATGCCACCCCGCCTTTGGCCTTGGTTCCAAAAAGCAAGCCATGTTCCTTTTCATCCTGACTAGCACGTCGAATGAATGAACTGAGATGGTACATGAACACGGACTCGGATTCAGTAGTGGCCCCTCCTCGGTACTAATCAAAGCTCTGTGAGGCCCACCTTGAAGTATGTGCTTTATCCATGCCATCCATCTATTTTTCCAGATCATTTAAGGGGGTCAGATAAAAAATGAGACAGATCCAAAGGTCAAATGAACCACACCAAAGGAAATAGTAAGGATTGAACTGCTCACAATTGAAAGCTTATTGCGGACCACAGAAGTTTTAGATCAAGCTGATTTTTGTTTTTTTTCCCTTCATCCAGCTTTATGTAACTTTATGAACAGGTTGGATGGCTAATAAATATTACAGTAAGCCCTAGGAAGACTTCAACAGTGGGCGACATTATCCCACTGCTTCCCACAATGTGGTTTACTTGAGCTTTGAATCTGCCTAATTTTTTTATTCATGCTCTAAAATGAAACGGCAAAAATGAATGGACGACATGGCTAAAACAAATATATCATGGTGAGCCCCACAGAGCTTTTCTAGTATTGATGCCTGGTACTGGAGGGGTCACCACCAAATCCGAGTCCAGTGGCTGACACCAAATTAATGAAGTGCATGCCGGTCCCAACTGTTTCTTATATGAGGTGGCCGGCGTGAGTTTGGCTCCTCATGAATTTTCAATATATTTAGCACTTAGGTTATTGTATTCATACCATTTTTAGGAGTCCCATCCAAGAGTTAGAAAATCATTTCAACGATCACATGCAGAGATGGTGAAAAGAAGCATGGTACTTTACACTTTGGGGCACGCCTTTATTCCCCAAAGGTGAATTAATATCAAACATGGACTGTCCAATTTATAGGCACATCTTCATTGGATTATAACCTGCAAATCACACCAACAGGATTAATTCTAACTATTTAATCAATTACCAAACTTTTAGTTGCTCAACAACAGCTCACCAAAATTCCACTGGTCCGTGGTTTTGGGGCAATCTAATTGTTGTGAATTTTGGATGAGCTCTTATTCAGGATGGGAGCTATATCAAACATACTCCCAAAGGGATAATAGTTGCTTCCCTTTCATACATGCCAATTATTCATGCAATAGAGCTCAGTTAAATATACATACATATGGCCTGGTTGAATAACTGAATTGAGAAGGTGTAATCTTCACTTTTATATTGAGACGGTGGGGATAGCTCCTGCCAGACCATAATGGACCAATCACCCCTATATGGCCATCCAACTTATGGGTTACTATGGACACAAGGTTGCATTTATACAAAGCAGGAATATGCAATAGAATCAATTGGGTCTCACAATCCGTTGAATTAACAGGCCCTACATATAGATAGGCCATGCCCAAAGTCCTCATGAATCCAAAGCTTGTAGCCATCGAATAATTTGTACTTTTCCATTTACTTCTTGCAGTTTGAGAGCTCGGAAAATAAAAGAAGAGAGTGCCATTTTTTTTATTTTTTTTTAAACTTAATTTTCAACAAAAAATTTGGAGAGAACAAATTAAAAACAATGGAATGGTTGAGTCAACTTTTTAGGACTTTTTTTTATGGAATAATACATTCTTGAAAACTATTAATCAAGGGAACACCCAATCAAAGGAGATCGCGGTTTTTTTCTTGAAAAGGAATTTTTCCACTCAAATACTTTCCAAGCTCCCACACCATAATCCATGGCTCAAGTGGAAGATTGAGTGAAGATAACCTCATTTCAACACTAAGGTCTTGGTATCCATTCCCAAATGTGGAGGGTAGCTAACATTGTGGTGTGACTAACAGTGGGGTGTGAATGTACTAACAGTGGGGTGTGTGTTAAAGAATTGGAATTGTGAATTTTTATTTATTTTTATTTTTTTATTATTATATTTCTGGGGAGGTTACTCTCCACATTGGAACCCATTCGAGAAACAGTGTAGATGAACAATTCGTGGGCCACACTCGTTCAAATTCGAGGTCCAAGGGTACTGTGCATGATTTCAAGGTTCATACAGTTCTTGACTTAGGTATGCCTGCTTTCAACTAGGCCAGGCTGACCCGTGTCAGGCACTAGCACCAGCTTTGTTTGGGCTGGGCTCCGTTGAGTGTAAGGCCCATAATCTAGGCTCGGGCCTGAATCTTAGGCCCAATATATAAAAGGTCCCAAAGCCCAGATAGTTTGACTGGACCTATACCGACTTATTGCAATTAGACCAAGTATTCGGCCAGTAGATCCATAATAACCCTGCCAGCTAGTTGGATTGCAAGCTGGGGTTTTCCTCGACTCAGGTCCTTAGTTCATGGTTTCGGCGTGGACAAATTTCAGCCCATTCGGAGATTGTCCAGTTGCAAATCTATTAATTGCAGGCAAGGTTGTTAATGGCCAGGTGCAACAAAGACCAATAGGTTTATCTGGGATGATTGACATCAACCTTAGCGATCCATCCGCAGGCCTGGGTCAATGTGTTGTGCTCCAGCAGTACTTGTTATAGCTAGGCTTTGCCTGGGCATGAATTATAGCTTGTTTATAGTTGTCATACTATGGTCCTCGGCCTGAAATTTAGGCCCGAGAGCCAAGCCCCAAAATCATTCCAGTACAAAAAGTAAACAGGCTTGATTCGAGCTCACCTGGACCAACCAGAACAATCCTACTAAGAGGTGCTATGGAGGCAACACTCTAGCGAACTGGCTGGAATCGATGCGACTTCAAGTGCTCATGGTCGAAGTCATGACAATCTACATGCATTGGTGTTTCACTTATCTCAATGCATTGGAGGAACTACTCCAGGATGCTACTTCGACTCATGGTCGACGTCATGACAAATGCCATGTATAATTTTCATGTTACAATTAAACCAAATGCAGGGTTTCAAGTTTCGGGAATCACAGTAACCAACGTGGATTAGGTGCTGTTGTGGCAGTGGTGTGGTAATGTGTTGTGCGTTGTGGGGCCCAACATGACTAGTGGATCTAGGCTGCCATTCATTTTGCCAACCCATTTTAGGGCATGAAGCCAAAAATGAAGCTGATCGAAAGCTCAAGTAGACCGCACCACAGGAAACAACAAGGATAATGACACCCATAGTTGAAACCGTCCTAGGGCTTACCATAATATTTATTTGCCGTCTAACCGGTTGATAAACTCATACAGACTTGGATTAAGGGAAAACAAAAATATCAGCTTGATCCATAAATTTTATAGTCTCAAGAAGGTTTTAATGGTGAGCATTCAATCACCAGCTGTTTCCTGTGTTGTGGTCCACCTAAGCTTCCGATTCACCTGACTTTTGAGTTCATGCCCTAAAAATGAGTTGCCAAACGAATGGACAAACTACACCAAACCACTACACTGTTGGGTGTGGTGTGTGCAACACCACCTAATCTGCATCCCATAATAACCTACTCAAATTAAGAAATGTCATCCTAGCAGCATAGCAACAATCCCAGCAACTACAATACTCAAGCATTATAAAACCTGATTATCAAAATATTTACGATCAGCCATTTACCACTGTAAAAATTGTGGCAAATAGATGATCATGAATTTTTTTAAATATTTGGAACACACAGAAATGCCCCACCCAATCAGTCTTGGAAAAACATGATTGTTTGTAAAAAAAAAAAAAAAAAAAAGGGACAAGAAATGGGTACCTATGAAATTCATGGGTCCTGCAGTGATGCAATGGACCACATTACCATTGAAAGCTTAAACCTTCTTATATTCCAAAAGGATGTGTATGTGTCATCCAACCTATTCATAAGGTCATATAGACATAGATGAAGGGTATACACTTAGATATCTACTTGATCTCAGGAAGTTTTCTACAATAAGCATTCATTTTTATTTTTATTTTTATTTTCCGTTGCTTGTGGTGTAATCCACCTAGGGCTGTCAACGGGTCGGATACGGGCCGGATTAGTGATGATCCGAATCCGACCCGATTAAGAATATATCCGACCCGAATCTGATTCGGATCACAAGTATATGATCCGAACCCGACCCGATTAAATTTTTCGAAATCCGTTTCCGATCCGATTATGATCCGACCCGATATCCGACCCGATATCCGAGAGAGAGAGAGAGAGAGAGAGAGAGAGAGAGAGAGATTCTCATATGTTTTTATTTTATTTTATTTTATTTTTTTTTATCGGGTCGGATCGTTAACGGGCCGGATCAAGGTTGATCCGAATCCGACCCGAATATTAAACAGATCATATTTGGATATCCGTATCCGACCCGATTATCCGATTATTGATCCGAATCAGATTAAATCGGATCGGATACGGATCTTGATCCGTGCCATTGACAGCCCTAAATCCACCTGCCTTATTTTTGGCATGTGCCTTAATATGAGCAGTTAAAATGGATGGATGGCGTGGATCATTGTCCCAAAGCTTTCGCATACAATTTGTTTCTCTGCGTCGTTTTTAGAGTCAAGACCGCCCAGACAATATTTGTAACTATGGAGCATTAGTTGGTGCTTGAATTACAATAGTACCTAATAATTAGGTATTTACGAATATTTATAGAGGAATTTGAAAAATAGAACCTAAGTTTGAATGAGGGTGCGAACTCTTGAATTCTCTTATACAACACAAGTCTAAGTTGCATTCTCTTGTGTGTTCTCTCATTTGCAAAGTTAGCTTGACTACACTTAAGGTGACAAGCTGACTCATCCACATGGACGGTGTATGAACATTCAGACAATGAAACCAAGCTCTAAACACCGAGCAAAAGGCCCAAAGGCCTCAATTTCCATAGTGTGTGGGCGGAGGGCAGACCGGAGTTCTCAATGTGAAAGCACATTGCTTCCAAAACTAAATAATAAAAAATAAATAAAACACAAAAAATCAACATCAATCGCACCAACCGGATCCGAAACGTTATCCGTTTAAAATTCCATCATGAGTTGTATTTGCGTGTTCCTATTTCTCACACAACCCTCAGACCACATCCAAAACACAATTCAAACTGACATAGAAAAGGTGGTCCACTGGTCCCCGCATGACAGGACGGTGCGCATGAGATGGAGCAGAAGTCCATGCATAGAACTGCCACTGCAACTCGCGGATAAGAGATTGAAGCGGTGCTCTGAAGTGGAGGTGCCCATATCCACGCCATTCAACAGGTGGTGCCCAACATGAACAAGAGCTTACACAAAAATCAGGCTTCTCCAATCATCAGATTAGCTACGTGTGTATGAGGAAAAAGGATGGCTAGGGAAAAAAAATTACTAACGGCCTATATTCTCCGAACACATTTGTCGGACCTCATGAGTGAATTTTTTTTTTTTTTTTTTTAATCCCTTTTGGCTAGGACATGTTTTTAATGGCCCCCAGCTGATGAGTGGTCAGACCAGCACAGATGCACCCTGTCTTGTAGCACGTATGCTGCGAGTTGCCTCTTGCATCTATCCTCCCGCGAATGTCCTCAGCATCTCTTCCTTATTTCTCCTCACTGACTGAAAGCTGAAAAAAAAAAGAAAAAAAAAAACTACGCAAGTACTTAGAATTGGGGACCACCCCGAAAATTAAAAAACAAGAGAAGGAAAAGTGGTGTACGTCATCGGACTGCTAAATCAGACAATATTAGCCCTTTATTCTATGCCACGAGTAACATCCTTCCCTATTCCTTTGTGTCGATGAATGGACCGACTTACATCAGTTTCACTGATTAAATGATGCACAAGAAAATGCAAGCTTCTAATCATCACGCCGGCTCACCACCACACGTTCTACAAACGCGGCCTACCGACTAAGTACCCTGAATATGCCCTCCTTGAGTATCCGCGTCAATGACAAACACAGCTCTCCCCATTTCTTCACATGGATGAACGATCCAGTGCGCATCGGCTGAACTTTGCTATATGATGCATATGTTGGTGGTGTCGACATGAACGCCTTAGATTCCATGGTTTGACTCAATCAAAAGAGTCAGGCCAAGTCAGGTAGCCCTGGATGAATCGTGGTAGTGTTGGCTCGACCCATGTCCAGTCAAGTCCGGTTCGACTCAGGCTGGTGGTGAGCACCGTGATTAAAGTGACTATAGTCGTATCTAAGGGGGAGCGAATTAGCTGTAACCAGGTAACAGCTTAGTAGGTGTTACTCCTACTTTGTGGGGCCCACCTTGATGTAATTTTTGTATATCCACACCGTCCATCTGCTTTTACATCTCATTTTAGGATGCGGTCCCAAATCATAAGAAGATCCAAATCTCAGGTGGACCATACTAATAGAAAAAGTAATGAATACCCATTAAAAACATTTTGTGGGCCACGAAAATTTTAGATAAATCTGATCTTTCTAATTTACCTTCAACCAAATCTTCTTGACATTATCAATAGGTTGGATTGTGAATGAACATTAAGAAAACATTAAGATGGACCCTTTGAAATTTTTAAGGGTGAAGCATTCAATCACTACTGTTTCCTGTGGACTGGTCCACCTGAGATTTGTATCTGCATATATTTTCGTACCCCATTCTAGAATGGTCTTTAGAAACGTATGGACGGCGTGGATATACATAAAATCATCAAGGTGGGCCACATGGTATGGGTAATGCCGCTAAGCTTGTCACCGGGGTAACACCTAATTCGCTCCCATACCTAGGACCGCCGTACACATGGTATACATGTTAATCAAACTGTCCAAATCATGGACCTACCATGATAAACCGGGCATGACACAAGAGTTACTTTCATCATATGATCCAAGCCATCTGATCGATGGCCATACTACAATCTTTTTAGATGTTTTGGTAATGAACTGTCGGACCAGATTGGGTACTACCCCGGTCGGCTCTAGCTAGGAACGGACGGGCTCTTTGAGGCGCCACCATGATGTATGCGAGTTATCCACACCTGGCATCTAGTTTGCCATATCATTTTAGTGTATAAGCCTAAAAATAAGGCAGACCCAAGGATCAAGTGACCAGAGCACATGAAGCAGTGGTGATAATGACACCTGCCGATTGAAAGCTCCCTAGGGTCCACCATGATGGTTCATTGCCGTCCAAACTGTTCATAAGGTCCCATGGATCTCAATAAAAAGAAAATACAAATATTAGCCTGATCCAAAAGTTCCGCATGCTGCAAGAATTTTTTCAACAATAGGTGTTTGATCTCCACTGTGTAGACCACTTGAGCCTTGAATCTACCTTTTTTTTATTTATTTAGACTCTTAAATAATATTGCGAAATGGATGTCATACATTATGGTGGCTCGTTAGAGTACCCGTCCGCTCCTAGCTGCAGATGGGCAGGGTAGTATCCAATCCGCATCCCTAAGCACGAATTGGGTACTTCCTGGCCTAAGGCCTATTTGGGTCTTGAGTGGCCATTGTGATATATGTATTTTATCAGCATGGTTCACTTATCTTTACTTTTCATTTTAAGTTTGAGCAAAAATTAGACAGATCCAAGGTTCAAGTCAACCATATCAGAGGAAAAAGCAGTGCTAATAATGCCCACCATTGGAGCCTCCCTAGGACGCACCGCGGTGTTTATTACTGTCCCAACCTATTCACAAGGGCATATAAACCTTGTGAATCCTTGTGAATAGGCAACATGATCCAAAACTTTTGTGGCCTTCATAAGTTTTTCAACAACAAGAGCTAATTCCCATTTTGTGATCTACTTAAGCCTTAGACCTATATCCTTTTTTGAGGTCGGAACTTCAAATGAATAGACGGTGTGGATAAAACCAATACATGCGGGGAAGTACCCAATCCGCGACCCAATGGACCTCTATTAAGGTGGTCTGATCTACGTATTCCTCTTGACACGTGTAAGGTGGATGTGCACTGGAGTAGTGGCTCCTAATTAATTATTCTCCCTCGTGTACGGTCAGATACGCCTCTTCTGATAACTCTTATGCCGAAATTTCAGAATAAATTAAAAAAGGCAAGCCGACAATGGTCCAATTCACCGAATGCTAATCAATTCGGCAAATACTCAGATCCACAGTACAGCTAGTGTACATGTAAGTAAATCCAAGCCATTCAAATTGTGGGCCTAATGGTAAAAGGGGCACGGTCTCAGAATCAGATTGATTAAGCAATCCCGTAGTTTGAATTGTAGACATTTGTGTATTGAATTTGGAAAAAAAAAAATCATTTGTAGCCGATCAGTCCAGCTTTTGGGTAATGACAAGATTGGCAGTGGGCCCATGATTTGGACAGTTTCAATTGAAGTCCGTTAATGGAATGTGCAGATTGCCTCCGTTCATACTCTGCCTCTCTGTATGAAATAACTCCTCCATGCACAAAAGGAATATGCCGAACAAATCCAGAAATACCTATAAATAGACCCATGGAGATAGCCACTCCGTCCCATCAAAACCCAAAACAAAACCCCCCCCAAAAAAAAAAGATATCAATCCCGAGAGCAAGAAACCATGAAATCCAATGTTGCAATCCCTCTTCGTATTTTAGTAGCAACCCTTCTTGTATTTCTCTCCAAAGCTCAAGATTTTGATTTCTTCTACCTTGTTCAGCAGGTGATTCTTTCCCCTCCGCATTGCATCTTTCCACATATATTAGTTCTCTTTTTTCTCCGCTAAATCTATATTTTGAATTCTGCTAAATACAATGTTCCTCTATTTTTTTCATTCAGTGGCCTGGATCCTACTGTGACACCAAGCAAAGTTGTTGCTACCCCACAACCGGAAAACCCGCAGCGGATTTCGGCATTCATGGGTTTTGGCCAAATTACAATGACGGATCATACCCGTCCAATTGTGACCCTGACAGCCCTTTCAATCCTTCGGAGGTAAGTTTACAAATAAGATCAATTGAAGGAGATGTTTTTTTTTTTTTTTTTTACATTTCATCCGAATGATGGTTTTATTTTATTTTCTTGATTTTTGTGTTCTCCACGAGTTCACTTAATAATATTGAAAATTCGTCTAAATGTATTAGATATGATACAATACAAGATTTGATTGGCCAGCTTTACATAGGTCCATATGCGGTGTAAGACAGCTGAGCACGTACTAGGCCATAAAGCCCATGTACAGCTAGCCAATCAAATCTCACCACGGTTGGAGGTGGTGTGGGTTTCGCTGCCTAATCTAGATCCGTATCACATCGCCTGATGAATTCATGGCCATCAAATTACAATATGATATGATACATTTGAATTTGAGAACCTTACCTTTCACTCATTGAAGCGCTGGTTTTCTGCCTCTTTTCCGGAATGGAAAAGGTTGGCTTCCTTCTGCTGGAATAGGGGAGAAAAGTGTCAAAAATAAAACAGAACCGTAATAAAGAGGCCGGCTATAAAAGACAGAAAAGGATTCCAATGCCGGATCTCAAGGCTACCTCGGGTCGGCCCATTCTTTGAATTGATCCTACCGTTGATTACAAAGCTGACTCTAGGTTTACCCAATTCAGTTCGTCCATGTGACCCGTGTTCGGGACACTTTTGAGCCTGATTCCCTCTACGCACAACTGACTTCAGTTTCACCCCAATCCACTCCGTCCATGAGACACACGTGATACATACACGCATGAGATCTAGGTTGGTCAGGTTTGCCCCAATCCACTCGTGTCACGCCCCACCTACACGACGTCCGGATTGGTCGTCTGGTTTGTCCCACGTATGAAACATGCCACACGTGAGATCAAATTTGGAACATTTATTTCGTTATGGTCCCATCCATCCACGATGGGCCGTATAGATGAACTCAAGGTTTAAACACTGAGTTACGACGCGTAGCTTGTGCCGAGATTGACGGATGGTGCAAAATTAGAATTACAGCTGTGAGCCTGTTACCTTTTATGAGAAAGCTAATTAATACGAATTTACCAAAACACCGATAGCAATTTTCAGATTCTGATTTTTTAAAATAAATTTTATTGCAAGATATATTTAGATTTTAATGTTTTTATCGACGTTATTGAGAAAATCTGGTTTCGCTGTCCCAGTCTACCAAGGGTCACAGACCTTTTGTGGTTCGCTCGCTGGAACTTTGTAGTTTGCGCTTTGACACACTGACCTGTGCCAACTGATACTTAAATTGCTGCCTTTTGACCGTAGATCGAGGACCTGACCAGTAAGATGCAAACGAACTGGCCCACCCTTGCTTGTCCTAGTGGCAACGGGCTTAAGTTCTGGGAACACGAATGGGATAAGCACGGGACGTGCTCAGAGTCCGTCCTCGACCAACACGGATATTTCCAGGCAGCACTCACCCTCAAGAAACAAGTGAATCTCCTCCAAATATTACAGAATGCAGGTAAGGAGACCCGAATTTACTAATATCTGGATCTGACACATATTAGATTCTTCGTTCTTATTGATTTCTACTGCATTTTCTGACTATCCATACATCCACTGTTCAGGGATTGAACCGAACGGTGGATTTTACAGCCTAAGCAGCATAAGCACGGCGATAAGAGAAGCGACTGGTTACACACCAGGAATAGAGTGCAACGTCGACGAAGATCGTAACAGTCAGTTGTATCAGATCTACTTGTGTGTGGATTCTTCAGCATCGAACTTTATCGAGTGCCCTGTACTGCCGAAAGGCAGGTGTTCCTCACAACGGATCGAGTTCCCTTCTTTTTAAAAGGGGGAAAATGGAGAACAGATGAAGATAGTTGGTCCATCGCGTTTCTGAACCTATTATTGTTTTTCTTAGACTTTGTGAAATTGATCTAAGCCATTCGCGGTGCCAGTAATAAAAATGAAATTGAAATGCAAAGAATGTAATTGAGAATGCTATGTAAAGGCAATGATCATCGAGCACGTAGTATGATTGTCGACAGCTGAATATGGTTTGTATACTCGGTTTTCTGTTTGAAAATAGTGGGCTAATCCAGATCATTGGGCTAACCCATATCCATATGCTTTCCTTGTAATCAGGGCACGGCCTGCAGTAACTTATACCCTGAGAGCCCAGCCCATTTTGGATTGGGCTACGCCTAGAGGCGAGCGGGCTGGGCTTTTGGACTGAGTATTTGGCTCGTGGAGCCAGCACAGCCTCCGACGGACTCCATGCTCGCAAGCAAGTTGGGCTTGGACTTACGGTGTCAGACTATGGTCAGACAAGTATATGCCTCGGCCTAACCCAGCCTGTCCTGGTTGGCACACTACTTGTAAGTAGCACTCATGATGAAAGGCTGGCTGCAAGGACCATGGACCTATTTGGGCTTTATGTGAGGCCCATGTATCTCGGCCCATTTCTAAATTTAGGGCTGGAATTAAACAGGTCATGCTCTGGCTTTTCTTTTCAAGCTATTCTGTTGAAATTCAACCTGAATCTGAGCAGAGGCCCATTGATTACTGTCATATCCCGGGCCTGTTCCTGATTTCAAGGCCTGCAGGTTGGCCCATCTCCTTTTGGCAAATAACAACTGACAACACAACAACAATAGTGGCTGAGTTCCTGTCTGCCACAACCACGGAACTTCCCTGTTTGTTACCTAATTGGTACATGTGAGACACATTATAGGTTTATCCAAGCCATTCATCTGATGCCCCCATCATGGATGGACCATACTCAAAAAAATCTCCCATTCGGAAGATCCTAACTACCAGATCTTTTGTCTTTTCTCCATTGAATGTTAACTTTTGGTGCATTTTATCTAACCACGAATTTACATGCCAACAATGGAAAGGTTAAAGTTGACCAAACGACAAGATTTTTCAACCATCCATGATATGGCATCAGATCAATGGATTGGATAAACCGACCATCGGCCCTGCTTCTGCACATTAGGTACCGAATTGGGAAATTCTCTCACTTAAGAGAAGCTACTTATTTGATATGTGACTTATCTTGGTTTCTACTTAATTAGCAGATAAGTATGCTTGGAAAACAACATAGTTATCATCCAAAAAGTAGAAAATTAAGCATGTTTGGTTTCCAACATCATAAGTTATCATCCCTCAAGTCTATTTGGTCCCCCCCACATCCACTGTCCATCATGTGGGGCCAACCTTTGATATGGATTGTTCATTATGTGGCCCCACTAATGCAGGTCATCCATCATGTGGGACCCACCTTGGATATGGGCCATTTACTGTTAGGGTCCAATCTTTAATGTGCATCATTCATTAGGTAGGGCCCACCTTTGATTTTGGTCATCCATCATGCGTGGCCCACCATCAATGTTATTTTCCATCATGTGGGGCCCATCTTCAATATCCACCACCCATCATGTGGTGTCCACCTTTGATGTGGACCATCCATCATCTGGGCCCACAACCCATGTGGGTTGTCCATCATACGGAACCTACCTTGGATATGGGCCATTTTTATTAGCCCGACCTTTGCTATGGACCATCCATTATGTAAAGCCCACCTTGATGTGGATCATCCATCATGTAGAGCCCACCATTATTAATTGCCCATCATGTGGAGTCCACCTTTGATGTGGACTAACCATCATGTGGGCCCCACCTTCAATGTGGAGCCAACCTTTGATGTAGACCATTCATTGTGTGGGCCGTCCCTCATGCAGGCAATTCATCATTCTGGTTTGACCTTCAATGTGCACCATTCATTATGTAGGGCCCGCCTTTGATGTTGGTCATCTATCAAGTAGGGCCAACCGTCAATGTTATTATCCATCATGTGGGGCCCACCTTCAATACCCACTGCCCATCACATGCACCCACCGTGCACACCAACACCATCTATTCATGTGGGGCTTGCCTTGATGGTAAACAAAGTGCTTATCATTTTCCCCTCTTTCACCTATCCTATTCTTCTCTTCAGCAACTTGTGGAAAAAAAAAAAAAAAGTAAAAAAGCTAAAAATATTAGCTGAAGTGATTATGTACTTTTAAGTTAAAAAGTTAATTATCATAAACCAAACTTACTTATCTACTGCTGTAAGTAGAAAAAGTAACTTTTTTGGTGGATTCCAAACGGGCCCTTAATAACAAACAGTGAACCTATCTATAACGATGACAACGATGATGAATAAACAGAAGTAAAACTGAGGCAGAGGAAAATTTCATGGACTAGCTGCTTGTGGGTCCCACTGTGATGCAGATGAAATTTTCTTTAGAACAATTGGCGGAGGGACGCAACCCTTGATTTTTTGGGGGATGAGTGATCCTAGTTAGGTCCAAGGCAAAAAAAAATCAAGCTGACCTATAATTCAGGTGGGCCAAGCTTAAGAAAATAGTTGGGAGAGAAACGGGCTTGAGTTCTAGAATTCTGTATGAAATCTACTCCGAGTATTCAATACAGCAACAAAATTTATGCTTAGGGCCCAAACATCAGGCCCATCTATAATTCAAGTGCACCACACAAAGGGGTACAGTTTGGAGGGTGAGGGTTCCCCTGTATACTGATTGGGCCATCATTTGGTCCACTTGAATCACGAATGGGAAAGAGTTTTGGGCCCTGGACCTAACATGGGATGACACACCTGCACCTGGTGGTCAAGATGAATTTCACATAAAGATTACAGTAGGGTCCACCTGACTCCTAACCCCTTTGCTGGCAGGGCTGACCCCAACTTCACTTCCCTTAAGAAATCCGAGGGAAGCTACTCCCATAGTAATTAATTAAACTAGTAGGGTAGCTTCTTGAAAGCCTTTTTAAAAATTGTATTTGGAATGTAAATTCCATATTAAGTAGGTTTTTTTTTTGTTTAATTTCCTATTTTATATAATGATGGGAGTGTCAATGGGCTGGGTTAGGGCCTGGCTAAGATCTTGTCCAAGCTTGGCCCGCATTTTTCAACAAAGGCCCGAGCCTATATATATATATATATATATATATATATATATATATATATATATATATATATATATATATATATATAATGTATATCGCAAAATTATCCTTGCAAATCATAATGGGTTGGACCTGAGCTGACATGCTGTCGTACACAGTCCAAACTTAGCTCGATTGAAGAATGGGCGTGAATTTTAAACCCGAGCCTGACCCTCAGGTCTAATATTCCACCCAGACCCAAAAGCCAAATGGGCCAACCTAGTATATTAAAAGCCCTAAAGAGTAACAGTAACACACCCCGTAGCACATGATTGATCCAGCCAAAGTACACTAGTTATAGATGATGCATAAGCAATTACAATCGCCCGGTCAAATTAATGGCAAACGCACCACCACATGCTAGAATCCTACTGACAACGCATTCAAAATGGTCACACACAAGGATTGAGTCCGATAAACAATGCAATGTCAAATAAAGCTTTTTTTTTATTTTATGTCACTGCCCACGCACCTCCCTTTATCATCAAATGAAACAATGATTCAATCTAAGTTAGCCCTGCTAATTGGGTAGGTGGTGGGCACCACATGATGGAGCAGGTGGTACGTCAATGTATCTGTACCAATTCTGACATAATCAGATGAACGATGTAGAATTGGCCATGTGGCATACATGCTAATAGCTTAATTTTGCATGATTACCCTTATCTTTCTAAGAGCATTATTATTATTTTCCACGAATTTGCCCTCATGAGATGAGTTTTCGTTGTGCAGGAGATTATTAGAGACGGGATATGATCCAAGAAGATTAAAAGCCTAAAAGAGATCAAATTCAAGAGTGTTTACAACACTAAAGAAAATCAGGCAACGAAAATCGAAGGATGAACCAATGGAATGAAGAAGCTTAAAAAAAGTTACAAATCTAAAGTCTAAAAGACCTCATCATGACCACATGTTGTAATTTTAATTTTCCATATAGTAGGCCCAACTGATCAATAGTCCACTGCATGGTCCTTTGAATTCCACGATATACAAATTCTTACACATGTTTGAAGATCCAAGCTGTGTATAGTCATGATTGGGCGTCTATATGCTCCACATGTTGGACGTGTGAGTTTGGTGTGTTGATAATTGGGTGTCCACATGTGGGACCATCCATGCGTCCAACTCCCGTGCGTGACCAGCAGTGAGGACATCTCACTCTCATACGTGTGCAGCGTTAGAAAGTGGACAACACACTCACATGAGCACAGCAAGTGGAGTTCTAAATCCAATCCCTCCATCATGTGCAAGCAAGCCTTTTCTTTTCTTATAAAAAAGATTGCTCTCTTTCATATGCTATCAAGAAAGCAATGTATGGAAGCTAGTAGGCCATAGAAGAGGAGTGGAAGTCTCCTTCTCCTCTTTTGCTCTCTTCCTCCTTTCTCTTCGTACTTTTATTTTCTTTCTTTTGTAGTGTATTAGTTGGCTAACCTCTTAGCTAAGGCTAGTGGCGAAGCCTATGGTGAATTCATAATGTTTGTTTGATCTTTATTCAACAATGTTGGGTTGAATGCTGGATTTTTTATTGATTGATTTAAATATCTACCATGATGAAAGTTTTCAATGGTGGATGTCACTTCCCCACTATTTTATGTGGTGAGGTCCACTTAAGCTTTAGATCTGCCTCATTCTTTGATTCATGCCTTAAAATGATCTCTCCCAATGAATGGACAGTTTGGATACAACACATACATCATGCTAAGGCTCACATAACATGATGATGTCACTTGAATAGCTAAATTGGCTGCTCAACCTGCCAGTAGGTAATCCGCGTCCCGTGGAAGGCCTATTAGTAAGCTTTCAATGTAAATGCACATTTCTTTAAGGAGGCCCGCTCTAATACAAAGTGTTATATGTTAACCATAATTTACAAGGAGGGTATTTTGGTCTTTTCACTGGAAAGAGCGGATTGCTTACTGAGTTGCTCAGGACGCTCTTATCGTACTGAGTAAACTCAGATGAGCCCACTGTAAATGTACGTAGTTTATTTACACCGTTCCGATTTTCCATATCATTTAAGGGTTTGAAACAATAATTTAAGGATATCCAAAGCTCAGGTGCACCATACCACAAGAAACAGTGGGTATAATGATTTCCACAGCTGAAACATTTTGGGGCCTGCAATGATGTTTTTGTCATCTAACCTATTCACAAGATCATAAAGACATTGATGAAGGGAAAAAACAAATATCAGATTGATCCAAAGCTTCCACGGCCCCCAAGAAATTTTCTATGGTACAGGTTCAATTTACATTGTTTCTTATGGGGTGGTCCACTTAAGAATTTTATACATTTGGTTTTTTGGCTCAAGCCATAAAATTATATGTTAGAATGAATGAACGAAGTGGATGAAATTCATAAATCACGATGGACACTGCAGAGTTTACTAAGTTTGCAATCCACTTCTCTCTTGATAAGACCTGTTTGAGACTTTTTTTTTTTTTTTTTTGAGTTATTGCTGTACAGGTACCTATCTTTGGGCCATAGATAGATTAGTACATACTTTTAAACTTATTCCAAATCAATACCTAAGGTTTGCAAACTTTAGTCATATTGGTACCCACTGTCTATCTTCCCTACATATATGATACAAAGCTATACAGTATTTTTAAAAAGACGATATTATCTCTTCTTTTAGTTGCAAACAGACGGATACATGTGTGTAATCTCAACCTGCCATCAGAAGCTATGTGGGGCCCACAGAGATGACCTAGACAAATTCACTCCGCTTATCCATTTCTGTTCATCAAAAGATTCTAATAAATGGGAAAAAAAAAAAACTTAATCAAGTAGGCCACACTGCATGAACAATAATATCTCAAATGTGCACCATTTAAACCTTCATTGAGCCAATCTCCACTGTTTTATATACCGTGGTCCACTGGAGATTTGGATTTGCTTCATTCTTAGGCTCATCCCCTAAGTTTAATATAGAAAAACGAATAAACGGTGTGGATATACAACAGATCAGCAAGGTGGGCCCCACAAATTTACAACTACTAAAATATAACTAGCCTAACCCATCTCCCCGGGCGCGGACTTCGCTGGATCCCCATATCCACCGAGGTAGGTGGATCCCTTATCGTGTCGTCCACTGTGTGATGTGTGTGTATTACATCCACGCCATCCATTCATTTTGAAACTCATTTTAAAGTATGATTTAAAAAATGAAGTAGATCCAAATCTCAGGTGGACCATAATACAGTAAACAATGGTACTCAACCATTAGAAGCTTCTCGTGGGTCACAAAAAGTTTTGGGTCAAGCTAATATTTGTTTGGTATCTTCATCCAGGTCTTTGTGAGCTTTTAAACAGGTTGGATGGCAAGTAAACATTCCAGTGGCCTCTATGAAGTTTTTAATGGTGTGGATTCAATCACTACTATTTCATGTGGTATGGTCCACATAAGATTTGGATCTGCTTCATTTTTTTTATAACGCTTTAAAATGAGCTTTCAAAATGCATGGACGATGTAGATGTAAGGTACATACATCAAAGTGGCCCCACAGTTGGGGATCCACCGACCTCAGTGGATCCGGGGATCCACCCAAACCGCACCCCCTCTCTACCTCTTGGGCGCGGATTTCCTGCGAAAGCCTTGCTTTGGAAGTTCGAACCAAGGTGGGGCCCAAAGTGATGTTTTTTTTATAAATCAACCCCGTCCATCCGTTTTGGGAGCTCATTTTAGGACATGAAAACAAAAAATGAACTGGATCTAAGACTCAAATGGGCTGAAAACGTGAGGATTGAACGTCCACAGTTGAAATGTTTGTGGAGCCACTGGAGTTTCGAATCAGGATAATATTTGTGTTTCCAGTTCATCTCAGTAGTAGTGACGTTATGAACGGTATGGATGTCATATAAACATCACTGTGGACCCCAGGGAGGTTTCAACGGTAGTAATTTACCTACCCACCTTTTCCTTTAGTGAGGCCCACTTGAGTCTTGGATCCGGTTCATTTTGTTCTCATGTCCTAAAATGAGCTCCCAAAACGGATGGACAGGGTGGATTTATCAAAAAACATCACTTTGGGCCCCACCTTATTAGATGGTTAGAATTGTTCAATTGCATAATGTTGGATCCAATCCATTCATGAGGTGAGCCCCACTAGCTAGCCCTGCTTGTCATGCAATGGGTCCACATGACGTGGATAAAACATAAACATCATGGTGGGTCCTCAGATTATGTCCAGTAATGGCGTCCGCCGGCAGGAGCGTCCTCTAGACGCTGTCTGTTCCCAGTGACTCCTTTTATTGTTATTATTGTGCTTTCCCAGCAAGGTGGGGTCAACATAGAAAATCTAATCTGTCTATCGAATTGGCCAACTCATGAACTGCCCAAAAAGATTTGGTTTGGACATAATAGACAGCATAAAAAATCACAGTAGGCCTAAAAAGGTTTCAACGGTGGAAATTACTCTCGTTGGTATGGCCTATTCGAAATCTTGATCTTCTTCATTTTTGGACCCACAACCTGAAGAAACAAATGAACTGTGTGGATCTAACATATACATCATGGTAGGGCCCACGAATAGCTATTAGACAGCTGCCAAAAAGGGCAGCGACTTGACCCCACCGTTCCATGTGGTGTGTTCCACTTGAGACTCAGATCCAGCTAATTTTTGAGCCTTGGCCCGAAAATGATCTGACAAAATAGATGGACGGATGGATGAAACACACACACACACACACACACACACACACACACACACACATATACTACATATATATATATATATATATATATATATATATATATATATATATATATATATATATCATGGTGGGGCCCATGAGTGGGGCCCTTATTACCACCCAAAAGGGCTTCCGCCCTTGCCAACACTAGGTAGTAGCGTCCTCTCGATGAGCTATCTGTACAGAAAGCACCATCATCATTTTATATAAATAGGGGTAAATGCATTTTTTGTGACAAAATGAATGCCTATGTTACTCCTCCGCCAGTCAATGTCAACAAAGTAGTAAGATGTCCATATATTACAAACTTTAGGTACTGATTTGAAATAAGTTTAAAAGTAGGTACTAATCCATCTATGGCCTAAAAGATAGGTACCTGCATGAACTCTCTCTTTCTCTTTTTTTTATTAGTCATACAACCCACCCGCCCAGTCAATCATGCAAGCACACCCACCAGTGCCGTCACCACGCGGATATTTCACCATTTTGAAACCTAGATCCCTGTTGAAACTCTCAGTTTATACTTTAAATTGCCCTTATTAACTTTTGTAATTATGGATGTACCATTGAATTGAGTTAGCTCTTGGACGAGTGAAATGGGGGCGGTCAGACCGGTAGGCAGGCCGTAGGAAGTGCCATCGATGGGCAATCTCTGCACCATTAAATGGAATCTCCTCGGTGCGGTCCAGTTGATTATCCGATCTTCCTCAAATTCTGAGGCATGACATAATATACCCTGTACAATTGAATGTACAGCACGGATCATCACCATAACAATGGTGGACCCTACCCAACTGCACCCCAATTTAATAACACACCCGTATACGAAGGTCACGTCGGGATTGTGTGGGAGCGGATTAGGTGAGACCCCGAACTCACCCAAGACAGTGCGGTCCACCTTGATGTGTTTATTCTGTATCCACACCGTCCATCCATTTTTTGGATCCTTTTAGGGCATAATCCAAAAAAATAAAGCAGATTCAGTTATCAGTTGAACCATACCATAGGAAACAGTACTCGTGATTTAATGTCCTACCATTAAAAACTTCAATGTCACATAAGCTTGGATGAAGGAAAAAAAAAAACAAATATCAGATTGATCTAAAACTTTTATGGCCCATTAATGGTCAATCACCATTGTTTCACATGGTATGGTCCACCTGAAAATTGGATCTGCTTCATTTTTTGGATTATGTGCTGAAACGATGTGAAAAACATGAATGGACGGAGTAGATACAGCATACATATATCAAGGTGTGCTCCACGGATTGTGTAGGGAGTAGGCCTGATGATTCTGAAATCTGAATCCGAAGTTTAAAAAACTTGTTTGAGAACCGTCTGAAAGAATTAATGGGGTTTGAAAGTTAGATATTGAATTAATCTATTTGTTATCGGGAATGTTTATTTGCCATCCAACTGTTAAAAGTGCCATAATGACCTGATGAAGAGAGCATATACAAATATCATATTGATCCAATTATGGCCCACAAGAAAATTTTAATAGCCAACTACCAAATGGGACCTGACAGAGTTCCAGCACGACTTTATCGTGGGCCCACTTATGTATGTTTTGGATAAAATTTTTGCTATCCCAAGGCTTGCATACGCAACATATGCATAGATTCTGGGGTGAACTTAGTCTCCCAAGGGGATTTTAATGCGGGAGAGAGTGAGTGTTCTCTAAGTGGATTGGCGGTTACTCAGGTAGCAACAGCTTAGTGGGTACTACCCTCACCGCATGGTACTACCTTGATGGATATTTTTCATATCCACACCGTCTATCAGTTTTCGCATCTCCTGTGAGGGTGTTATCCCAAAAATTAAGAAGATCCAAATCTTGACTGGACCATACCATTGGAAAAGGTGATGAATAATCATTAATGATTTTTTATGGCCTCAAAAGTTTTGGATCAAGATAATCTTTATATTTTCCATTCATCCAATTCTTGTTGACATTATCAACGGGTTGGATGATAAATAAACATTTAGTGTCAGCTTACAGCCGGCCTTAAGGAAGTTTTTAATGGCATTTAGTGTCAGCTTACAGCCGGCCTTGAGGAAGTTTTTAACGGCATTTAGTGTCAGCTTACAGCCGGCCTTAAGGAAGATTTTAATGGTGAGCGTTCAATCATCACTGTTTCTTCTCGTGTAGTCCACCTGAGATTTCGATGTGCTTAATGTTTTGACTGCATCCTAAAATGGCCACCTGAGATTTCGATGTGCTCAATGTTTTGACTGCATCCTAAAATGGCCTGCAAAAACAAATGAACTGAGTGGATATATAACATATAATAAAAGTAGGCCCTACAGCAGGGGTAACACCCACTAAGCTGTTTCCGAAATGGGAGTGGATTGAGCTGTGTGGGCCATAGGGATGTCCATGACAAATGCACTCTGTCTATCTGTTTTGAAGGACCACAATAGGACATGATTCTAAAAATCATGCAGATTCAAAACTCAGGTGGGCCACACCAACAAAACTGTGGGAGCAATAATGTCCAACGTTGACACCTTTTTTGAGCTGACCATGGTGTTTATATGCCATCCAGACCGTTCATAGAATTATTACCACTCATATAAACTGTAGGAACAAATATCATCCTGATACAAAACTTTTGTCACTACTAGTGTTTAATCCCAACTGTTTCGTACGGTATGGCCCACGTAAGTTTTGGATCCTCCCGATTTTTAGAGTCATGTCCTATTGTGGTCCTTCAAAAAGATGGATGGAGTAGATTTGTCACGGGCCACCTCTATGGGCCCCACACATATATCTCAGTGCCCAGAGTTGTGTGGGACCCCTAGATATTTCCATGACAATTTCATTCCGTACATGTTTTTAAGGACAAAAATAGGTCAGGATTCTAAAAATCAGGGAGATCCAAAACTCACGTGGGGCCTACCACACGATACAGTGGAGATTGAATGACTGGTGGTGACAGAAGTTTTATATCAGTATGATATTTATGCCTACAGTTTATCTGAATGGTAATAATTCTATGAACCGTTTGGATGGCATATAAACATTACAGTCAGCTCCATAAAAGTTTCAACGATGGACATTGTTGTTCCCACTGTTTTGCTGGTGTGGTCTTTTAAAATAGATGGACGGAGTGGATTTGTCACAGATATTTCTGTGGACCTCACGCAGCACCGACACAGAGATATCTTTGTTCTTGCGTCACAGGCAATTAGGGCTCTCAATGGGTCTGATCTAGATCAGATCCAGTTGGATCCGGCTCCAAGTCCGTTTATCTGTAGACGGATTCGGATGGGATTCGGATCCAACTGGGATCCAAAAGGTGATATCCATATCCAATCCATTTATAAATTGTTAGATCCATTTTGGATCCAAAATCCATATAACCATCCGATTCGGGTCGGATCTAGGTCGGAATCCACCCCCATTATAAATCTAAAAAAAATATAATAAAAAATATATAATATATTTAATTTAGTAGAAAAATGATGCAAATCCCACTATTTACTCTGGTATGGTCGACCTAAGAGTGGCATGTCTCAATTTTGATACATGGCCTAAAATAATCTGTAAAATGGATGGCCAGCTTGAATATAACATATACAGTAAGGTGACAATGAGTCGGATCTTAATCGGATTCGGATCGAACTCGGATATGTTCCTGGGATTCCAAATCCAGTCCATTTAAGTAATCGGACCTATTTTAAGACCAAATCCGGTCCATTTAACTAATCGGATTAAGATCCAAATCCCCACATGAATCAGGCTAATATTTTTGTTTTCAGTTCATCCCAGTAGGAATGACATTATGAACGGTATTGATGGTATATAAACATCACACTGGACCCAAGGGCTTTTCAACTGTAGGAATTTCCCTACCCATTTTTTTTCCTTTAGTGCGGCCCACTTAAGTCTTGGATCCGGCTCATTTTTGCCTCACGTCCTAAAATGAGATCCCAAAACCAATGGATGGGGTGGATTTTTGCAAAAAGAAATCCACGTCCGTTGCCGGCCATTCGGGCGAATCGGATTGCACTAAGTTACTCAGTAAGCATTTATTGTACTGAGTAAACTCTGTTAGGCCCACGGTGAATGCATATGGCTTATCCACTTCATCTATTCGTTTTCCAGGCCATTTTAGGGTTGATCCAAAAGTTGAAGCATATCTGGAGCATAACACAGGAAAACAATGGGGATAATGATTTTCACCGTTGAAACCTTCCTAGGGCCCAAAGTGATGTTTATTTGTCATCCAACTTGTTCATAAGATCACAAGGACATGAATGAAGGTAAAAAATATATATATATATCATCTTGATCCAAAGCTTCTGTGGCCCACAAGAAGTTTTCCACGGTGAATGTTCAATTCACACTATTTCCTCCAATGGTGTGGTCGCCTTAAACTTTGGATATGCTTCATTTTTTTTTTCCTTTTGTATCAAGCCCTACAATTATCTGATAAAATTGATGGATGGAGTTGATAAATTACATAAATAACATGTTGGAAAATGGATGCCTCAAATCAGTTTTGCACAGGCCACCGACCGATTGGCCGACCGGTCAGTCACAGAGAGGATCAAGGCAGCAAAGCTGCTGTACTTATTTTTGGGCCATCCGGTCGACCGGTCGGCAGTGTCCTATTACAACTTGGTTTTCTTACCCAGTTTTTGCGCAAGAGGTTTCTAAATCCGTTTTAAATGCCTATTTAAGGGGGACTACGAGATTAGAGGAATCCAAGGTTGCAAAGGGGATTGAGAGAGCTTCTAGGTGAGATCCAATTTACTCTGAATTCATATAATACGGATTTGGATCTTAAAATAAGTCTGATTACTTAAATGGACCGGATTTGGATTCACAAGAATATATCCGAGCTTGATCTGAATCCGATTAAGATCCGACTCATATTGTCACTTTAGTGTATATGTTATATTCATGCTGGCCATCCCTTTTACAGATTAGACATGCCACTCTTAGGTCACCCTACCGCAGTAACTAGTTGGATTTGCATCATTTTTCTACTAAATTAAATATATTATATATTATATTTTATATTATTTATATTTTTAGATTTCCAGCTGGGTGGATTCAGACCTAGATCTGATCCGAATCCGATGGTTATATGAATTTTGCATCGGAAATGGATCTTACCATTTATAAAATGGATGGGATAGGGTATCACCTTTTGGATCCCAGTTGGATCCGAATCCGATCCGAATCCATTCATAGATATATGGACTTGGAGCCGGATCAACTGGATCCGATCCATCGAGAGCCCTAGGAGACTCACGAGGCTTCATTTTTCGGTAGTGCATGCGTGGAAGGCCTAGTACTATTAGTAAGCTTTCAATGTGAATCCACATTTCTTTTTTGAGGCCCGCTCTAATACAAAGTTTTATATCTTAACCATAACTTTCAAAGAGGGTATTTTGGTATTTTCACTGGAAAGAGAGTTACCGATACTCCTAAAGCCTTTCGCATCTCCTGTGCTTGGAATGTAGATGGGGCCCACCGTGATGTTTTTAAGAAATCTACGCCGTCAAACCATTTTGTGAGATCATTTTAGGCGTTGAGACCAAACATTAACGGGATCCAAGACTCAAGTGGGCCTTACTAAAGCAAAAGGTAGGTAGGGAAATTCTTACCGTTGAAACCTCTATGGGGTCCACAGTGATGTTTATATGCCATCCATATCGTTCATAATGTCATTCCTAGTGAGATGAACTGAAAACACAAATATTGTCCTGATTCGAAACTTCTGTGGCCCCATGAATATTTCAACTACAGAAGTTCAATCGTCACGTTTTCGGCCCACTTTAGTCTTGGATCCTGTTCATTTTTTGTTGCAACACCTAAGATGATCTCTCAAAACGGTTGGACGGGGAAGATTTCTCACAAACATCATGGTGGGCCCCACCTGATGCTGATGTCAAAGCTGTGTGGGCCCCACCATGATGTATGTGTTTTATCCACGCTGTCCACCCATTCTTCCACCTCATTTTAGGCCATGGGCCAAAAAACGAGGCAGATCCAAATCTCAGGTGGACCACACCATAGGAAAACAATGTTGATTGAATGTCTACCCTTAGAAACTTCCCCGGGCCCACCGTGATGTTTATTTGCCATACATATTGATAAGGTCACACAGACCTGGATGAAGTGAAGACACAAATATCATCTTGATCCAAAACTTCTGTGGCCTCCAAGAAGTTTTCAACGGTGAGAATTCAATTCCCACTGTTTCCTGTGGTGTGGTCCACCTGAGATTTGGATCTGCCTCGTTTTTGGCCCATGCCCTAAAATGAGGTGGAAAATGGATGGACAGCGTAGATAAAACCATACATCATGGTGGGTCCCACACAGCTTTGACACCAGCCCCGGGGCTGGTGTTGGGGTCACTAGCCCCTTTGAGACTCTCATTTGATACTTTAAATTGCCCTTATTAACTTTTATAATTACGGATGTACCATGAGAATTGAGTTAGCCTTTTGACGAGTGAAATGGGGTCCACCTTCATGATCTTGGGCGATCCACGCCGTCCATCCGCTTTCTCATCTCCTTCTAAGCTATATGCCGAAACATGAGGCGGTCTGACCTGTAGGTGGGCCGTAGGAAGTGCCATCGATGGGTAATCTCTGCACCCTTAAATGAAATCTCCCCGGTACGGTCCACTTGATTATTCGATCTGCCTCATCTTCTGAGGCATTTCATAATATACCCTGTACAATTGAATCGACGGCACGGATCATGACCATAACAATGGTGGGCTTTACCTAACTTCACCCCAGTTTAATTACACATCCCGGATGGGAAGGTCACGTGGGATTTTTACTGCAATAGCCCTGCGGTGTGGCTATTTTTACTAAAAGTTCAATTTCTCGTCCGGCTTATCTTTTTTAGCCTTTTGACAAGAAATTGAAATTTTTGCAGTCAAAAATGCCCTTCTAGCCACCATGTGCTCAGGGGGAAGTCCACCGTGCCCGAGTGGGAATCCATAGTGCCCAGGAAGAATCAGTCGGAGTTAGGGCTCTCAATGGGTAGAATCTGGATCGGATCCACTTAGATCCGGCTCCAGATCCGAATATCTATAGCAGGATACGGACTCGGATTCGGATCCGACTCGGATCCAAAATGTGATATCCATATCCGATCCATTTATAAATAGGCAGATCCATTTCCGATCCAAAATCCATATAGCCATTGGATTCGGGTCAGATCTAGGTCCGAATCCACCACATTACAAATTTCAATGGTAGACATTCAGTTCACACATTTCTTGTGGTGTGGTCCACTTTAGATTTTGATATGCTTCATTTTTTGTACCATACCTAAAATTTTCTGTTAAGATGGATGGACGGAGTGGATAAAATACGTAAATCACTGGGCCCACATAGTTTACTCCGCACGTTAGTACACAATCTGCTTCCTCACCCAAGTCACGTCCAGAGAGAAAACCGGGATCTGGAATCTGGATTGCGTCCTTAGTTACTCAGTGGCTCTTATCGTACTGAGTAAACTCAGTTGGGCCCACTGTAAAAGTATGTAGTTTATCTACACCGTCCATCCTATTTTACATATCATTCAAGGGGTTGAAACCAAAATGGAAGTATATCCAAAACTCAGGTGGACCATACCACAGGAAGCAGTGGGTATAATGATTTCCACCGTTGACACCTTTCTAGGGCCTGCAGTGATGTTTATTTGTCATCCAACCTATTCACATGATCAAACAGACATTGGTGAAGGGGAAAAACAAATATCAGATTGATCCAAAGCTTCCACGGCCCCCAAGAATTTTTCTATGGTACAGGTTCAATTCACATTGTTTCCTGTGGTATGGTCCACCTAATCTTTTCATATGCATCATTTTTTGTCTCAAGACATGAATTTATTTGTTAAAATGGATGAACGGAGTGGATGAAATACATAAATCACTATAGAGCCTACAGTGTTTACTCAGTACACTTATATTAGCGTATGAGTTACTCACTACCAATCCGCTTTCCTTTGCCACATATGCATAGAGGATCCGCATTCCGCACTCCTTCCTTTACTTTTGGTTTTTTTTTTTAATGGCTATATGAGGTCCATCTTGCACGGTCTATTCCGTTCATTAGCTCGGCCAGTCCATGACGGGATCAAAGAGCATTGTTAGTTTATTTTTCAATGAAAAATAAATATTATAATAGCTCTAGGAAAGTTTTAATGGTGGACGACCAACATTACTGTTTCTTATGTTATAGTTCTCTTAATATCTGGATCTTCTTCAAATTTGGTACCATTACCTAAAATGATATGTAAAATTGAATGGATGGATTGGATGAAACACATCCATCAAGGTGGGCCGTAGGAAAGTTTCAACAGTGGACGTTCAAATCCCACTGTTTACTGTGGTATGGTCTACCTGAGATCAGGACATGTCTCAATTTTTGGGAAATGGCCTACGATAACGTGGAAAATCGGATGGCCGGTGTGGATATAACATATACATTAAGGTGGGTCCCACTTTGGACCCCACTCATGTTAAAAAGGGCATCCTTTCCGCATAACTTTTCGCATAGGAGATTATTAAGAATCGTATTTGTGCAAATTGGGCTGTATAACATTGGTTTTAGAGTGGACCATTCATATAAAACGATCCCACATCAATCGTAGCCCACCCTATCATAGATCTGAACCGTTAGGGGATTTCCTAGCACCCCAATTTACATGATACATGGTTGGAAAAATAAAATACGTTGTTAAAATAAAAAAATAAAGAGAAAACACTCACAATGAACGGTGAATACTTAGAATATTGTATGGTTGAACGGCTTAGATCGTCACCTAATCCTTTGCTTGTTATTCTTCTCGTTGTTTATGAATCTGATTACCCTTTCAAATAGAAGAATTTGGGAAGAGTCGGAAGAGAGGTGGAGAGAGCGGGTGTTGATAAGGTATTTATTACATGGTATTAAAGTTGAAGAGCGGAAGTCGAAGAGCTAAAGAGCGGAAGTCAAAGAGCCATACTTACTTTTGTGGAAGCCTAAACGTTACAATTTTAAAACATAATGCGATAACTGGGATCCGATCGGATCTCACTGCCATATCCGAATCCGACCCGAATCATATTCGGATTTTTTTTTGTAAACCCGAATCCGACCCATTTAGTTAATCGGACCTATTTTAAGATCCAACTCCCTATTATACGGGTTTGGAGCGGAGCGGATCTCGGATCTAACCCGCTCCATTGAGAGCCCTAGTCGGAGTGGCATTTTTTACCATAAATTTTCAATTTCTCGTCAAAAGGTTGAAAAGGATGAACTAGACGAGAAATTGAAATTTTAGTAAAAATAGCCACAACTCAAAACTATTGCAGTAAAAATCCCAGGTCACGTTGGGGTCAGGATTGTCTTGGGAACGGATTAGGTGAGACCCCGGACTCACCCAAGGCAGTGCGGCCCTCATCATGGGGTCCACCTTGATGTATGTATTCTATGTCCATGCTGTCAATCCATTTTCCAAATCCTGTTAGGGCATAATCCAAAAAAATGAAGCACATCCAGTTCTTAGGTGGACCATACCATAGGAAACAGTGGTAATTGAATGAGGTACCATTAAAACTTCTTTAAGGCCAACCTTAATGTTTAGGTTGTACTTATTTTCCATCCAATCTGTTGATAAGGTCACATAAGCCTGAATGAAGGGGAAAAATAAATATCAGATTGATCCAAAACTTTTATGGCTCATTAATGGTCAATCACCACTATTTCACTTGTTATGGTCCACCTGAAAACTAGATCAGTTTCAATTTTTTATCATGTGCTAAAACGATATGAAAAAACGGATGGATGGGTGAGTTTGAGATCTCACCAAATATGTTCCTAGATACACACAACTCCACTGTCAGTCAACGCAATGTTACCCACCCCCTACTTGGGAATCAATACCAAGACCTTAATGTTAAAATGAGATTATCTTCACTCAAGGCTCGTTTAGCATCTCTACTCTAATTCAATAAGAGCTACTTTGATAAGTCCTTTTTGTTCTAGCTCTGTTTTAAATAAGCTCATTTGATAAAATCTCCACAAAAAAAAAAAAAGAAGCTCCTATTTAAAATAAGCACATTTGGTAAAATTTTCAAATAAGAGCTTTTTTAAGGGTAGTTGATGTCATTTTTAAATATTACAACAACTTTAATATAAGAGCAATTCAAATGGTTGTTTTGGTGGACCATCCATCATGTAGGACCCAACATTCCTAATTGTTCTTTATGTGGGGCCCCTCAATGTCTACTACCCAGCACCCATCACGTGGACTCCACATTTGATGTGTCCATAGTGTGGGCCCTACCTTTGAAGTGGATTGACCATCATGTGGGGCCCACTTTTGATATCCACCATTCATCATGTGGGGTGCACCTTCTATGTGGATCATCCATCATACGGCCCACTTTGGATATGGGTCATCCATCATGAGAGACCTTAGATGTGGACTATCCATTGGTGGGGCCCACTTGATGTGAACTGTCCATTATGAGGGACCACACTTTTATGTGGGCCATCCATCATGTGAAGCCCACTCCGTCCATTATGTGGGCCCACCTAGATGTGGACCATTCATCGTGTGGGGCCCCACCTTCATTATGTGTCGTTCATCATGTGGGCCCATCTTTGATATCAACTGACCATCATGTGGGCCCACCTTCAATGACCATCATCCATCACGTGGGTCCCACCTTTGGCGTGGACTGTCCATCAAATGGGACCCACTTGATGCACATGTTTCGTCATGTGGGGCCCACCTTTGATGTGAACCTTTCATTATGTGGGCCCCACTTTAATATGAATCATTCATCATGAGGGGCCCATCTTTGATGTCCACCATCCATCATGTGGGTCCCACCTTTGTCGTGGACCAGTATCATGTGGGGCCCACTTGATGTGGATAGTCCATCATGTGGAACCCACCTTCGATGTCCACCATCCATCATGTATGTCCCATCTTAGTTGCGGACCGTCCATCATGTGGGGCCCAACCTTTAATATGGGTCATTCATCATGTAGGCCCACCTTTAATGTCAACCGTCCATCATATGGTCTCACATTCAATGTCCACCATCTATCATGTGGGTCCTACCTTTGATGCAGAACATCCATCATGTGGGTTCCATATTTGTTGTGGACCATCTATCATGTGGAGCCCACTTGATATGGATAGTCCATCATGTGGGACCCACCTTTGATGTCCACCATCCATCATTGAGGTCCCACCTTTGCTATGAACCACCCATCATGTGGGCCTGAACCTTCAAGATGGGTCATTCATCATGTGAGCCCACCTTTAATGTCAATCTTCCATCATGTGGTCCCACATTCAATGTCCACCATCCATCATGTGGGTCCCACCCTTGATGTGGACCATCATTAGATAGGGCTTGCTTGATGTGGATCGTTCATCATGCAGGGCCACACTTTGATGTGACTATGCATTATGTAGGCCCACCTTTGATATGGGCCATTCATCATGTGGGGCCCACCTTCACTATGGGTTGTTCATCATGTGGGCCTTTCTTGAAGAAATTGTAAAGAGAAGAGAAGAGAAGAGGGTAAGATGGGAATTACTTGAAAAGTTTAAGGGTAAACTTGTCAAAAAAGGAGTCCAAAATGTCTACCCTGCATAAGCCAAATAAGCTCCGTTTCAAGAAGTAACCCTCCCCAACTTATTAAATCGGAGCTTAGTTGCTACTTTCTAAAAGAATAAACACTTCATTACACATTTACCAAACGGTCCAAAAGCTTTTTTTTTTTTTTTTTTAGAAATAAGCCAATAAGCTCTTATTTGTAGAGATGCCAAATGCCCCCTCAGTCTACCACTTGAGCTATGGATTCGGGTGTATCTGCTCCTAGATTGTGTATGGAGTAGGGGTTTATTTCTAATGTCTGAAACTTGTCTGAAAATTGTCTGAAAGTAGTGTTGAAGTCTAAAAGTTAAATACAGAAGAAACGATCATGGCCTATCTCCACAAGAAATAATTTATGTGTTAACAAACGTTTGAAAGGTTTAAAATCTATCAATTGAACATATTTGCCCATCTCCACAAGAAACAGTCGTCGCCTCCGCTAGTGTACAGGACCGTCCTGGGGAGGTGTTGTGTGCATATTGAAATCCAAAAACTTTCGAAATATCGTACGCGTCGGACCCTTAGCTAACGCACCAAGCACATGGGCTGACACGTTGAGCAACAAACTTGACACGTTAGGGGTTGAGCTGACACGCTTGACGCACCAAGGGATCGAGCTCACACTCCAGACCCCGTAACCATTTTCTTCTTTCTTTCTTCTACTTATCTTCCCCCTTCGAGATTACACTCACGCATTGGCACTCCCGCCGAAAGGACTCTGACGTGCCAGAAGCAGAGCTCACATACAGGTGGTCGGGATGCTAAAAGCTTTGGTTGTCAGATTTTGAAATTTCGACAATGGATTTGGTATTCTTGGGGAGTGCTCCTACTGCATAGCGGGCAATACCTATAGGTCTCTCATCTCTTTCTCATGTTCTCCGTCATTTGTGAATAGCGAGCGGGGCTATTATAGCCGAGAAACTCAGGTTGGTATAAGTGCATTGCATTTCGTGCATTGTTGCGCAAGCTTTCGTCACTTCATGGTACTTGAATCGAGTGGCACGTCAACTTTTCTAACTGTGCATCAGGCGCATCAATTTTCTTGCCTTGGCGCGTAGTTGACGATGATTGCATTTATGGGCGCATCAGTCGGGGCACGTAGTTGATGGTGATTGCATTCATGGGCGCATTAGTGCTCAAGCTAGCACGCCGAGCGCATCAACTAGGACTCAACCGTTTTTTGGACTTTTCACATTCGTGTGTGTGCGTGTTAACCCCTCTGGCTGGTGCTTCAGGCGCGTCAGCTGGGACTTAGAAATTTTAGTGTTCCAACAGTAGGTTCCATCCAGCATGAGATTTTCATATTCTACACTCATATTTTTAGTATCCACGTCATTGGGGATGTTGGCATTTGTGATCGCGTCCGATCCCGCCTCAACAAATGTGGTGATAATTCTCGTGGTCCAATATCAATAGTTCCAATGGACCGGATAATTCAAGAGTACCTCACTGGATCCATTAAATACATAGTAAAGTCTTGAGCTCATTATGAAAGTACTAGATAATATATTATATACTGAAGAATGCCATAAATATTCCAAGTGGAATAATGTTAGAATTGTGGCCAATATATGGCATAGTTTCATCTGGCAATGCAATGATCGGTTTAGATCAATTGCATGACCAACAGACAACTCTATATAGAGTTGTATTGTGGATGGCTTCTCTCCCAATGGGTGGGCATGGAAGAGTTCAACAATGGGTAGATCTCTTCTTAGAGCCTATTTGTGGATATAATGTAATTGGTCCCCAAATCCACACACCAACACAGGCACATTCGTCTCCCTATTAGACAACATAGAAGCGTGAGTGTTCAGGAGGCGGAAAACCAACGCACAATTGTGTTCTTCAACAGCCAATAAAATGGTCGATCAAGGTATGTGCATCTAACTTATAGATTATGCTCCATGAATACATGTGTGGCAAATCCAGGAATGGTTATAGTTCAACATGAATTTCTTAATCTATGATATAACATATTAGAATATGTGATTATAGCATCACTAAAAAGAATGGAATAACTAGATTTTTTATCCAACTTTTTAAGTGAAAAATTCAATAAATGTAAATTATGCATAGAATTTAAGTTTACCAAATACTTTTTAACCACTAAATAAAAAATCTGAATTATTCAAATTAATTCATAATGGCTTAGGTAATTTTAAAAATCACATCTCTATAATTGGTAAAAGATAGAGGAGGAGTGCATGAATCTCTCTAATTTAATCTTTCATAGTGGCTTATAATCTTTCACGAATTAAAAATCTAAAGTTGAAAATCAAATAAGTAAGAAAATTAAGGGATTTGAACAGACAAAGAAGGAGAGCGTGAATCTCTCTAATTTAAAGAACTTTGTAATAAAAAAAAAAAATCATGAAACTACCACTCCCTTCTTCTCATATGTTAGAGGGCAATCATAAACTATTTAGTATTGCATTCACAATTTTCTTCAGTGTTTTATTCTTATATTATGTTATTCCATTTTGTTTTAAAGCTTGTTTGATAGCTGAGAAATGCAATGCATTGGATGTAAATAAGTAATGATTACTTACTTTTATATTACCTTAGAAATGCACGTTGTCCCAAAAATTCTCACATTGGGTACCGTGCTATGTACTAAAATTATGTGGGCCCCACCATGTATGTGTTATATCCATACCGTTCATTCATTTTTTCAAATCATTTTAGGGCATGAGCCCAAAAATAAGGCTCATCCAAAGCTCAAGTGGCCCACAATAAGAATAATTAAGTCTATTATTGAACCTACCATTATCTGTGGTGTGGTCCACTTAATCTTTGGATCCGTCTCATTTTTGGGCTCATGTCTTAAAATGATTTGAAAGGATTAATGAGTGGTGTGGATATAACACATACATCATGGTAGGGCCTACGGAGTTTCGTTTTGAAAAGAGGTCGAAATTTGTATCGCTTTTGAGGTGGAATTACATCTCTCTGTCAAACAAGTGGTAAAAATCATCATTAAACTTTTACCACAATTTACTTTCATTTACCTCCAATCAAACAGGCCCTAAAGAACTTTGTAAAAAAAAAAATGAAATAATTCATAAAATATTGCTCCCTTTACACCAGAACAAAATGAAATAACATAATTTAAGAATAAAACACTAAAGAAAATTATGAATGCAATGCTAAATAGTTTACGATTGCCCTCTAACATATGGGGAGAAGCAATTCTTTACACCTGCGATATTCAAAATAAGGCATCTAATATGATAACTGAAAAAAAATATTATATAAACTTCCAAAAATCTACTCTCCAAGTATAAATATCTAAAATTACAAGGGTGTCTTGTTAGAATAGGGTTATCAAAAATTTAAAAAAATGAAATTATGTCATAAATAAACTGGCTATGTATATATAAGATATGAAAAATATAGTATAGCATATAGTTTTTTTATTTTAAAATCTAATAATGAAATTTTAGATCCAAATCATATAATTGAAACAAGAGATGCAAAATTCTTTAAAGGCATATTGATGTAGCAAGGAGGCCCCCTGATCGTGGATGAAAAAGGACCAGAGGAATGAGCCCAAGAGAAGCAGCCCAGTTCAAGACAAAAAGCAACAAAATCAGCACTATCGGGCACCGGGCCGAACTTCAGCGGTCGCCTGATCATAGCCTAAATAGCCTAAAGAACTCTCTGGACAAGCGAACTAATTTCAAACGACCGACCACCTCATTATCGGGCACCTAACCATCATCGGTCGCCTGACCACCTTTCATCGCACGCCCGAAATTCAATTGGAAATTAGTCCAACTCTCTTGACTGTTTTGAGTGGTCATCAGGCGCCTGACCACCTTTCATCGAGCGCTCGAAATTTGATTGGAAATTAGTCCAACTCTCTGGATTGTTTTCAGTGGTCATCGGGTGCCCAACCACTCTCTACTGCACGTCCAACCATGTGCGGGCAGATGCACAGATTTGCGCCGATCTTAGAGATTTGTTTCTTATTTTAAATAGAACTCTTTAATTACATTTTTAGGGTTTCCTATGGTTATTTTCTTCTATTTAAAGTCATTTTGAACTCGTTTTGAGTCATTCTACTGTTGATTAATAAAAATATTGAGTTTTTACTTTATTTTGCTTGTGGATTTGATTGATTTCTTCCTGGATTCGAAGATATGTCTCATAGATATCCCCTCGTGGATTCGAGGAAGATTGGTTAAGGAGTCCTAATAGTTCCATGGATTCAGAATAGTTATCCCGTGAGAGAGACGGTGATCTATCTCACCTTGTCTGAGCTACGCCACATATTTTCTATGAAATGTAAACTTGTAAAATAAAATAGTGAAACAGAAATTACATCAGCTAATAAAAGTGTATAAGATAAAAACAAACAATAAGAACAAAGAAAAAGCAAAAGAGTTAAAAAAAATAAAAAATAAAAAAAGGGGGAAGATGATCCACTAAAATATACAAAAACATTCATCTTACTTTACGCATCATTGAAGTGAGTTTTCTTCTCCTCACTCATCATTAAGGTGGACATACTAATATTTCCACATGCATAGAAATTTGTTCTCATCATTCTACCTATAAATAGAGCTTACTAAGATAGCAGCTTCACACCACTCAAACCCAGTAGAAAAACCCAGAGAGATTTCATTTCTAATAGCAAGAAACCATGAAATCCAATGTTACAATCCCTCTCCTTGTTTTAATCACATCCCTTCTTATAATTCTGATTTCAAAGCATTATATTTTGATTTCTTCTTATTATTCTTATAAATCTTATAATTCTGATTTCAAATCTGAACCAGGAGATTTTGATTTCTACTTGCTTGTTCAGCAGGTGATTCTTTCCCCTCTACATTGAATCTTTCGATATACATAATCACTTCTGTCAACCTCCAAGTTTATCTTGAATTCCACTAAATGTAATGGTTCCTCTGTTATTCACACCAGTGGCCCGGGTCCTACCCTGAGACGACTCAAGGTTTGTGCTACCCAAAGAAGTTCCCCGAATCCTCCCTTGACACGAGCCAATGTCTGGAGAAGCCTGCAGCGAATTTCAGCATTCATGGGCTTTGGCCAACTTACAAAAATAAAAGCGGGCCGAGTAATTGCAGCGGTAGCCCTTTCAATCTATCAGAGGTACGTTGACCTGATATTTCATTGAGACTCATGAGAGAGAGAGAAAGAGAGCACTTTTTCTTGAAACTTACCATCGTTTTGCAAATGCACACTTACAATCGTTTTGATACAGATACATATTGCAACAGGGACCAACCTTCGGTTTTAGAGTTGAATGCGAGCCATTGAAAAAATTTCGTTTCACTGTTCGAAATTCATTTGCGGATAGTGATGATCACATCATCAGTTTTGGTGGAAGTTTCTTGTGGTGACCCTTATAGGATAGAGCATCATTGGAGCACCTCGTGCGGGCCCGAGTGGGCAGCGACGGGTGCTGATTCCTGCTACAAGCCAAAACGAGCTGGGAAGGAGTAAAAATAATGATATAACAGGCGGAGCGAGGAGGCCTTCCACAGAAGGCAAAAGATAGTGGACCAGGTTTATCCAATCCAGTCCGTCCATGATTGGGCCCGATTAAATCCCCTGTATACAAATTACCGAGAAAAATTTTGCTACGCCCACGAGTTAGCCACGCTAGCTACAGCGGGTGTAGCAATGACCCACCTTGATGTATGTGTTGTATCCACGCCGTCCATCCATTTTGTGAAATCATTTTAGGCCATGACACAAAAAACGAGGCAGATCAAAAGCTCAGATGTATCCAGCGAAGAAAATAGTGGGGATTGAACGCCAACCATTAAAAACTTATTGGGGGCCACTTGAGGTTCGGATCTGCTTCGTTTTTGGTGTCATGGCCTAAAATGATGTCGCCAAATGGACGGACGGCGTGGATCCAACACATGCATCATGGTGGGGTCATCGCTACACCCGGTGTAGCTAGCGTAGCTAACTCGTGGGTGTACCGAAATTTTTCTCCAAATTACCAAGTTAGACTTCAGGCTTACCTCAATCCACTCCGTCCATGAGACACATGTGACACGTGCATGATATCCTGCCCACCTTATAAAGATACCTGTTTTCTCCACGTGAGACACGTGACAGGTGAACGAGATCCTGGTTGGTCCAATTTGGGGCCTGAATCTCACCCCACACAAAAAAATAAAATAAAAAACCGTTCCAGGTTTACCCTAATCCACTCCGTCCATTTGACACCACCACCAGATTGGTCCATGTGTTCGTCTCATCTGTTTAAGGGCAGTCTACACAACCCTAGTCGTTGAATCAAAGGACAATAAAATAGATAATTGTACGTTAGTCATTGGATTTAACCGGACAATTAGTAGGTCCGTGTCCAAAATTTGGGCCTCTACGTTGACACACACCCCTAGTCAGATCAATGGACAACAAAATAGGAATCGAACCCTAGTACCCTACTCATTGGACCTAACCCCACCCAACAATAAGTGGGTCTCCATGTCCCATGGGTTGGGTTCGGTTCCAAAAGTTCAGTGCAAATTACTAAATGAATGGCTCTGGACACTCTCAAAGTATCTACTTAATGTATAAGAAGTTGAAGACTAATAAAGTCGGAATGATCACATGCGTTAATTACGACACCTAAGTAGCAGGTGTTCGACTTTTGCAGAACCCACTGCAATCTGTGAGTGGCATCTAACCCATCCATTAGATGCATCCTCATGTTAGGCTTGGATCTCAAAATCCAACTTGATCCATAGCTCTAGATGGGCCACACCAAAGCCAATAATATGGGACATCGTGTAGGTGCGGCCCACCATAAAAAATATGGTGTTCACCAATATTTTTCCCGTATAACACCTATCCCCAAACAAAGGCATGCTTTCAAAATATTTAAAAAATAAAAAGCCTGAGGTTTGGAAATAGAGAGAATAAACCACCTCTTACGCCTTGAATAAGGCTGAAAGACGGCCGTTAATGTGATGAAAGTGGCAGATTTGTCTCTACACCCTTTGCAAGCTTATACCAAGTGGCAGGCATGTGAAAAATTCCATGGGGCCACCTTCATGAATATATGTGATTGACATCATCCATCCATTTTGTGATTTCATTTTATGTCATGAGACCAAAAATCTGAAGCACGGGTGAATGTCTACCATTAGAAACATTAAAAACAGGTTGGGCTACACAAGTTCGGATCAAGCTGATTTTGTGTCTTCCCTTCATCCATGTATGTGGGCCTATCAACTGAATAGCCCTGATAGGCATCAACGTGTGCAGTAGGAATTTTACAACAGTAGCTGTCCAACATGCCCGGGCATAGAAGTTCAGGTTAAGCTGATATTGTTGCGCGACTAGCTACGACCCGGAACGAGTGACGCGGTTGCGACCTGGACGGCAGGGCTCACCTCAACCTATGAAATGTTTATCTAGGTCTTTCATCTGTTTTTCTAGATTATTTTAGGGTGTAGCCCAAAATGAAACAGATACAAATTTCAGGTGGACCACACCATTTGAAAAAGTGGTTATGGGCCATTGAAAACCTTTTGTAAGCCCCAAAAAAGCACTTTGTCAAGTTGATATTTTGTTTTTTCCTTGAGTGCGGATCGTATGTCCCGTTGAAGGCACAAGAAGTTCCAGCTCCGTTGCTTCTCATTGGTCCACATACGACTCTGGCTGACGAGATACGGGGCTCCCAAACACATGGCGTGCTACACAATATCACTTTTAACGTATGATTCTAAAGCATGAGCCAAAAAATGAGGCATATCCAATGCACAAGTAAACCACGTCAAAGTAGCCGAGGTTGAAGGAAACCGTTGACAACTTCCTAAGGTAAACTGTTACATTTATTTGTTATCTAACCTCTTAATAACGTTACGCATACGTTCATGAAGGGAAAACACAAATATAAGCTTGATCAGAGCCTCCTATGGCCGCTAGAAGTTTTCAACGGTAGGCGTTCAATTCAGACTATTTCTGTAATGTGGCCCGAATGAGCTTGGTTCTGCCTATTTTTTGTCTAGTTAAATAAATTGGTGTGAAAAAAATGATTGTACAGTGTGGACCTAATAAATACATCATAATAAGGCCAACCGAAGTTTCACATGTAAATACTTCCGGTTTTCTCCACGGGAATGTGCTACGCCATGAGAGCATATTAGGTGAGACCCTGGCCTCACCAAAGACCGTGCGGCCCTTGTTGTCTTACCACCTTGACATATGTATTCTATATCCACCCCGTCCATCTGTTTTTCGTGATCGTTTTAAAGAACTATCCAAAAAATGAAACAGTGGTGGCTTACCATTACCTATGCCATAGGAAACAGTGGTGACTTACCAATAACGGACCAATCCAGGCTTATGTGAACTTTTCAACAGATTGGATGTCAAATAAAAACCATAAAAACATTAAGGTGATCCCTAAGAAGTTTTTAATAGTAGAGTGTTCAATTATCACTTTTTCCTAGAGTATGGTCCACCTCATAATTGGATATTCTTAAAATTTGGTAGAATGCTCTAAAATGATCTGAAAATTTGGATGGACGGACTGGATATAGAATAAACGAATCAAGGTGGGCCCCACGGTAAGGGTTGCACCATCTTGGGTGATGACCGGTCTCACCTAATCCGCTCCCCTGCATCACACAGCAAGCACCGGGCCGTGTGAAATTTACGTGGGCTCCACGATGATATATTTGTTAGATCCACACGGTCAGTTCATATTTTCAGGTCATTATAGGTAATGAACCCAAAAAAATGCAGATTCGAAGTTAAAGTGGACCACATCATTGAGGACAGTAGGAATTGATGCTACCATTGAAAACTTCTTGGGGCCACAGAATGCTCTTATCATGCTGAAATTTTTATTTTAACTTCATCTAGGCATGTGTGATCTTATGAACACGTAAGATGGAAAATAAGCCTCTATGTTGGCCCTAGAAATGTTTCTACGGAAGTTTGTTCAATCCCCTGCTTTATGTGGTGTGATCCACTTGATGTTTGGATGTACCTCATTTTTTTTTTTATCGTATTTTAAATTTATCTGGAAAAATTAATGGACGGTATAGATTTAACAAAAAAAATCATGGTGGGACTTAGGAAAAGTTTTACACGTTAAAAGTCGGTTGTGTAGTTAGCAACGTGGGACAGAAAAATCCGGCGGCCCTGAAATTTCTTGTGCCTTCGGCACAGATGATCCGCACTCTTTTTCCTTTCATCCAAGTCTGTATGATATTATCACAGAGGTTGGATGATCAAAAGTAAATACGGTGGAGCCTTAGAAGTTTTTAATGGTGGGCAATCAACAACCATGGTTTCTTATGATGTGGTCCACCTCAAATTTGTATCGTCTTTGGTTATTGTAATACACCCTAAAATAAGATGGAAAAACAGATGAACGGCATAGATATACATTTCATGCATCGAGGTGGCCCTACTCTCAGGGTGGCATCGACATTGTTGGTTCCGGAGGCGCAGTCAAGTCCCGCTCAGTGCGGTTCGTCTGCGTTCAGGCATATGGATTTCCTGTGGGGGAGAGAATTAGCTGTGACCAGTTACCCGGGTAACACCTTAGTGGGCGTCACCTTACCGTGTGGGGCCCACCATGATGAATTTTTCGTATATCCATTCGGCCCCTCCATTTTTCAGATTATTTCATGGTGTTATTAAAACATTAAACAGATCCAAATCTCTGGTGGGCCATATAACTGTAAAAAATGGCAAATGGCCATTAAAAACATTATGTAGGGCACAAAAGTTTTGGATCAAGATGATCATTGTATTTTCCCTTCATCCATGTCTTTTTGACCTTATCAACGGTTGGATGGCAAATAAGCATTACGGATCTTCTTCCGATGGGCTATTGAAAGTCTTTTAATGGCTAGCATTCAATCATCACTGTTTCCTGTGGTGTGGTCCACATGAGATTTGGATGTGCTTAATTGTTTGGGCAACGTCCTAAAATGGCCCTGAAAAAAAGGATGAACGACATGAATATATAACAAATCATTAAGGTGGGCCCCACAGTAAAGGTAACACCGGGTACACCTAATCCGTCCCTCATGCGCCATGGCTTCTAATTGGTCCACCTCATGCTGACACCAGCTCACAAAACGGGCGTGGATTAGGTACTTCCCCGCCTGTCCCGAGCTCGAGACCGGCTAGGGCTCTGTGGGCCACCGTGATGTATGGATTTTATCCACGCCGTCCATTCATTTTTCCATGTGATTTCAGGTCATGAGCCCAAAAATGGGGCAGATTCAAGTTCAACTGGACCATGAAATGGGGATTAAAGGCTGACCGTTGAAAACTTCTTGGGTGCCACATGAAGTTTTGGATCAAGCTGATATTTGTGTTTTCCCTTCATCCAGGTCTCTATGATCTTATGAACAGATTGGATGGCAAATAAACCTCACGGTGGGCCTTAGAAATGTTTCAACGAAAGTGTGGCCCACTTAAACCTTACAATTGCCTATTTTTTGGGATGTGTCTTAAATTGACATGGAAAAATGCATGGATGGTGTGGATAAAATTCATAAATCACAGTGGCCCTCTGAGCCCTACCTAATCCTCGAATTCACATAACACACCCATTTTCTCTCTTCCGATTAAGACTGCATGGGGCAAGACAACTTTTATCGCATGGATCTTCTCTAGGCCCAGCATGATTTATGTGTTAGATCTACACTGCCATCAATCTTTTCACATCATAGTAGAGCATGAGCAAAAAATGAGGCACATCCAAATGTCAAGTGGACCACACCACATAAAGCCGTGGGAGTTGAACGATCTACTTTTCTAGGGCCAACTAATAAGGTTTTTTTTTTTTTTTTTTGGGTTGGAGGGATAGTACACCTCCCACTATTAGTACACTCACCCCACTGTTAGTCACACCAGGGTATTAGCCACCTCCACTTGGGAGTTGATACCAAGACCTCATGAATGTTGAAACCTATAAGGTTTATTTGCCATCTAACTTGTTCATAAGGTCACCGACATGAATGAAGGGAAAACACAAATATCAGCTTTATCATAACTTTTTTGTAGCCCCAAAAGGTTTTCAATGGTAAGCATCAATTCCTACTATTTCCTGTGATGTGGTCCACTTGAGCTTTCAATCTGACTTGTTTTTAGGCTAATATTCTAGAATGATCGGAAAAAATTAATGAATAGTGTAGATCTAAGAATTGCATCATCACGAGGCCCACACAAATTTCACACGTCAAGAAATTTTGTTGCCTGGTGTGTGGTGCAGCACGTTCAGGGGCGAAAGAAGAAAACTTAAAGTGTTGATGTATGGAACTTCTGTGGGCCCATCATGATTTACATGTCAGATCCACAATGTCTATTCATTTTCCCATATTATTTTAGGGCAGGAGACTAAAAAACGAGGCAGATCCAAGGCTCAAGTGGGCCACACGAGAGGAAATAGTGGAAATTGGACTCACGGCGTTGAAAATTTGTGATTTCTCTTCATCAACGTCTGTGTGACCTTACGAAGAGGTTAGATGGCAAATAAATCTCACAATGGACCCTAGGAAGGTTTCCATGGTAGGCATTCAATCCCTTGAGCTTTAGATGTGCCTCATTTTTTTGCTCCTGCTCTAGAATGATTTGGAAAAATTGATGGACATTGTGTGCATCTAAGACATAAATCATGGTGGGGCCGAGAACTTCCACATGTTAAAAGTTTTCTTGTGTGTAGTACACAATCTATCCTGGCGAGGGAAGATCAGTGTATTTTGTGAGTTGACATGAACCAATGAGAGACTACGACACAGAATTTTCATGTGCCTCCAACACAGCTGATCCGCACTCTCGCTCGCTGATATTGTTTCTTCACTTTGTCCAGGGCATTGTGTCCCTATCAATAGGTTGGATGGCCCCGACAAACATCAGTGTGGGCCCTAGAAAGTTTCCAATGGTGGGTGTATCCTCACTTTCGTTTGGTGTTGTCCACCGGCTGTGGATCTTTCTTATTAGAGGTACTAGAGAGAATGTGTTGGCTTATGTGTTTACCGAATGAAGAGATGGCTTGGTCGAATGATAGAGAATGAGGGAAATTTTATCATTTTGAAAAACATTATCACCCTAACGGTATATGACAGCAAGTGGTCTGCTTTAAATATTTTGAAAGCACGTGATTATTTGGGAATAGCAAAAGGGTAGGTGGTTACACTGGAAAATCCCTTATTCTTTTTTATCCATAGTGTGAAAATAGTTTACAAGGCCAACTTATACTAGAATTTTTTCTTATATTCTTCTCAAGTTTATCTAAGCTTACCATATTGCCGTGTGCTCTTAATTCACATTTGATTGAAATACGGATACAACTAACATATTGGAATATTATTTGCATGAAATCCCACTTGTAAATTCTACACCCAACTTACCCATGAGAGATAAATGAGATGGTGTAGGTACTACCCGTGGGTTGGCTTCTATTTTAACTTGGCGAGACTCAGACCTGACACAAATCTTAATGGGTTGTCCTTGGGTCCAAAAATTATACCTGAAATACTAAATGGGTCAGCTCTAGGTCTCCCTCGGTCTGACCCATTTGCATTCCTAATGAATGGTGGTGTGCATAGCATATGTTGGGTGCTTGATAATGGATGATGGCACATGTTACACAGGTAGTATATTGGTGTGCATAGCATATGTTGGGTGCTTGATAATGGATGATGGCATTGTGGCATATTAACACTTGGAGTAGATTGTTCTCAAGACCACTGACCTGTTCCAGCGATGTTTTCATCTCTCTCACCATAGATTGAGGACCTAGACTCTGAACTGCAAATGAATTGGCCGGATCTTTCTCATCGAAAGAACGACACTGGGTTTTGGGAGTACGAATGGAACAAGCATGGGACCTGCTCAAATGTCAGCCAACACACATACTTCAAGGGGGCACTCAAGTTGAAAGGAAACTTCAGTCTCATCGAAATACTGGAAAGCGAAGGTGATAATAATTGACAGACCCGAATTATCAATACAAGCTGTGAGATCGGATCTTATACAAAGCTATGTACGTACAAAATGCTTCTAAGTACATTTAAGTTCATGTAAGTGGACTGTAGCTAGGTGGATGCAGAAACGGTATTAGACCGCACTTAGATGTGGTTAGATGCACACCTGACAGCAACTCTCAACACACTTGGACTTGTGTTCTTTATTAAGCAGTTAACGTACAATGCTCTGTATTGGATCTGATCTCATAAAGAGATTTCTAATTATCATGACAACATCTCTGTTCAGGGATCATACCAGCTAATAATAGATCATACTCTGTATTCCACATATTCGACACCATAAGAAAGAAAACTCAATTCAAACCACGAATAGAGTGCAACCAAGACCGAAATAAAAGCTATCGATTGTATCAGATCTACCAGTGTGTGATGAAATCCATGAACGAATTCAGAGATTGCCCTTGCCCTAAGCTGCGAAGGTGTGATAGCTCAAACCCGAACATCAGTTTCCCTGCTTTCTGAGGAAAGAAAAACGCAAATCAGAAACAGATGATGAATGGTTGTTGTTGTTGTTGTTGTTGTTGTTGTGGCCCTCTGCTTGTTTTTCTTCAGTCTTTGTTTCTCCACTCCAGTGAGAACCTCTGCTTGTTTTCCTTAGTCTTTGTTTGTTACTCTACTCTCGAAGTGATGGAAACCATTGCTGGTGCCAATAAAAACTAGGCAATTTAAGGCTCATTTAGATGCCTGTGAATTTTGTAAGTGGTAAATGATTTGCATGTAAATGAAATCATAGCTTTTCATAAGGATTTCATTTGCAGCTAAAAAGCTGTAAATGATTTACAGGCATTTTTCATAATCCAAACAGTACCAGTAAATTCATTTACCTGTATTTCATTCACAGCTAACCCAATTTGTATTTTGAAGCTCCTCTCTCAAAAGTTCTATTCAGCATTCAATGATCAAATATAAGCTCAGGCTTCATATTTCAGGCTATTCCAATGAGGTTTGGCTGAGCCAGATCCCAGGCCTGTTCATATCATTCACATTATGGGCCTGCTCCTGAATTAAAGGCCCACAGGTGAGGCCCCATCTCTGTTGGCCAATATTGACCCCGTGGGTCACTTCCTCGCGTTGACTGAGAACCACGTGGATGGAACTTTCATTAAATCCACCCGGTCTCATATTCACCTGTAACCCAAAAATCATGACGGTACAAAACAGGATGGGCAGTTGGAAATGGGCAAGGAAAACAGTTGGTACAGGCAGACCCACCATTAGTTTTGTGTAGCGTCCACGGTGGTGTTTATAATGACATCCAATCCATCCATTTGATGTAAATCAATGAAAGAATTAGCCACAAATCACACTATTCTGAATCTTAAATGGGCCATACCACGTGTAGTTAGAGGTTTTAGGTATAATTTTATACCTTCCCTATAAGGGCCACACCTGATTAATGTTGAATCAACCTGATTTTTGAGATCAAGGATAAACACAAAGTTGTGTACCTTCTAGACGGAGTGGATCTTATGCATGTTAAATCATTTCGCCAATGTTAAAGAGAGTGCCTCCAGTGGATTCCCATCGGAGGTAGATATACAAGTGTTTTCCAAATGATGATGGTGGTGGTGGTGGTGGTGCAATGACAATAATAGGTTTTTGGGCCACAGTGATGAATATGAGGCATCCTCTTTTAACATATATTGTGCCAGCTTATGTTAGGACCTTGGCCCCAAAACAATAGAGATTGCACATCTATTGTGCTTGCTCATGTTGGGACTGTGGCCCAAAAATGAATATCCAAGTCTTGAATGAGCCACTTAATCGGGAAAAGTTAGAATTAGTCAATAGAAAAATAATAATAATAATAATAATAATAATAATAATAATAATAATAACAACAACATAGTACGACAGCTATAACAACAATAACATTAACAATAATTGTTTTTGTTGTTTACATCTAAATCTTGAACGAGCAACCAAATCCGGAAAAGTAGGAATTAGTGAGAAAACATAGTTGTATTGGGACAATTAGCGAGTTCATTCCATGGATTTGGACGATTTATAAGGTCCAATGCACATTTCTTGGGACAACTCAAATTTTACACTAACCTGAGCAATGTTATTGAACCCTTGGTGGTCCACCATGTGTACAGGCCATAAACCAAAAGTCACACTTATTATTGGATTGTCTTTTCCATCCTATCAATGGGATTCAATTAAACTGCTTAATGATCCAAAAGTTTATTTGATACTGCTCACTGTGGATGGGGGACGCCCAAGGCCCCGTCCAGATTTGTTTGTGTGACTAGGAGCGGGAACGGGCTGGACAACCCTGACGCTCTAGGGCCAGTGCTTTAACCTCTAAACCTTGCTTGAAGGCTCAGCCCGAGCTTCAAATTTAGAGCCAGTGATAAACAGCCCAGTCCAATCATCAAGAGGGCCACTGTTATACGGAAGGAATGAGAGTTTAACACTCGCAAGCAGGACCAATTCAACGTACAGGGTGTAGACTAAGGGTATGTTTGTTAACACTTAAAAATTTTACTCAATGGGGAATTGAAAAAATATCATGTGCCCAGCTATGTTTGTTAACATCGAATTCAGAAAGCGCTAGGTGATTTTGCCTAGATTGTTTTCAGCGATGAAAGTTTGGCTTAATTTTGAATGTAGAATGCGCTACATAAATTTTCTATAAAAATATAAAATTACTTCCAAAATTACATCCACATATATTTTCTCTCCTAGGTAGATTGGGCAATACACTACCCAACTTTTAAAATGTGTAATTTCTTTAGGCTCTACCATAATTTGCGTTAGATCCACACCGTCCATCAACTTTATCTGATCATTTTAAAGCATAAACCCAAAAATGAGGTACATACAAAGCTCAAATGGACCACACCATAGAAAGTAATGAGAATTAAATGACTGCCATTGAAACCTTCCCAGAGTCCAAGGTGGAGTTTATTTTCCATCTAACCTCTTCATGAGGTCACATAGACATGGATGAAGTGAAAACACAAGAGCCTTCCCTGGCCATTTCAAGTTTTCCATGGTAAACGCCCTAATTCCCACTGTTTCCTATAATAGGGCCCACTTGAGCCTTAAATTTGGCTACTTTTTTATCTTATTCCCTAAAATGATGTAAAAAAAATGGATAAATAGCGTGGATAAAACATATACACCATCATAGGCCCCACAATGCCCCTTCCTGGGTCGTCGCCTGGTCGGTATCTGGCCCGACTTTTCCGTGGATCCCATTCGGACTGCCAACAGATGCTGCTGGACAGTGCTCTATATATGTACCCCAACATGATATATGTGTTTTATATATCCACACCTTCCATCAGTGTTGTGAGTTAATTTTAGAACACCAGACAAAAAACGAAGTGGATCCAAAGCTCAAGTGTGCCACACGTAGAGGAAGCAATGGGGATTAGTGACCACCGTTGAAACATTTTTATGACCATAATAGTTTCATATTATGCTAAGTTTTTGGTGTTTTCACTTCATCTTGGTGAGAATGAACTTATAAACAGTTTGGATGGCCTATAAACATCAAGGTGGGGCCAGGAAGATTTCAACGGTAAGAAACTCTTTTACCAATTTTCTCTCTTGTGGCCCACTTGAGTTTTGGATCCACCTCATTTTTTATTGCATGTTCTAAATTGAGTTTTAAAAAAGTGGACAAACAGTGTGGATTTCTAACAAACATCACGGGTGGACCCCACCTAACATCCCAGCGCAGGAACACCCTGGCCAGGAAATCCAAGCCCAGTAACCGAACGGCGGAAGTGGACTGCGTCCTTCCACCCCTGGACGTGGCAGGGCTGATTTTTTTTACCGTCCAACTTATCTTATTCACAAGGTCATGTAGACCTGGATAAAGTGAAAACACAAATATCAGCTTGATCCGAAACTTCTGCAGCTCCCAAGAACTTTTTAATGGTGAGCGCTCAAACCCCATTTTGTGGTCCACTTAAGCTTCAGTTCTGTTTCATTTTTGGGTTCATGCCCTAAAATGATATGTAAATATGGATGAACGGCATGGATAAAACTCTTACATCATGGTGGGCTCCACAGAACCTTGCCCTCATACGGGCAATGGAAAGATGCGATCTGCTTCCCAATCCGACAGGATTAGGCCTGCACACGGGTCGGGTTAGGGTCGGGTTGGGCCTAACCCTGGACCGAACCTAAAATATATTTAAAGGTTCGGGTTTCGGTCCGGATCATGACCGGGTTGAGCTGACCCAACCCCAACCCTACCCTACTTGTAAAAGGGTCAACCCTAACCCTACCCTACCCTACCCTACCCTACCCTACCCTATATGTTGAACCGGGTCGGGTCGGGTCGGGTCGGGTCGGGTTAGGACTATGTTTCTATAGTGTGGTCCACCTAAGATTTGAGTCAGCTTCATTTTTGGTATCATATCCTAAAGTGATCTTTCAAAATAGTTGGATGGTGTGGATTTAAGACACATAATCAGGGGCCACCTACCTTGGTGGCTCCTGGATGTCACCTAATATGCTCCCTGTGAGTGTGAGATGAGCGCAGCTTGGGTGAGAGTTGGTGAGACCCGAAACCAGCCATGTAGGTGAGACCCTAACCATAAGGCTCACCTCGATGTATATATTGTAAATTCATGCCGTTCATCTACATTTCCAGATTATTATAGGATAGCCCCAAAAAAGAAGCAGATAAAAGCTTTAGGTAGACCACACCACAAAAATCAGTGGTCATTGAACTCCCACCATTAAAAGATTCTAGAGTCTACCCTAATGTTTATTGACCATTCAACTATTGATAATGCTAAATAGATATTTCTAAAAGCAATAAACTAGAATAAATGGGGCGGTTCGGGTCGGGTGGAACGGGTCGGGTATACACGGGTCGGGGTACGGGTCGGGTCGGGCGGGTTTGGCATGTACCCTAAACCGTACCTAAATTAAAAACGGTCCAGCCACATCTACCCGGGACCGGACCGTTTTCCCAATCGGGTCGGGACGGATCGGGTTACTACCGGGTCGGGTCGGGCGGGTTGGGCGGGTTAACGGGGTAGATGTGCAGCCCTAGACAGGATTGGTGGGGTGTGGATTGGGCACTACCCCACCAGGACCCATCTAGAGATGGACGGTCATGTCACGGGCTATGTTTTATCATGTCATCTATCTATTTTAAAATATCAATTGAGGACATGAGCCAAAAAAGGAGGTAGATCAAAGGTTTAAGTAGGCCACACCACATGAGCAATGAGGATTTAAAGCCACCTTCGAAAACTTCTTAGTGTCAACTGATGTTTTGGATCAAGCTGATATTTTTGCTTTTCCTTCATATCTCTGTGATCTTATGAGTAGGTTGAATGTCAAATAAACATTACGTTGGCCTTTGAATGTTTTCAATGGTAAGCTTTCAATCCCCACTGTTTTATGTGGCATGGTCCACTTGAGCTTTTGACTACCTTCTTTTTTGTCTCATGTCTTAAAATGATCTTTAAAAATATATGGATGGTGTAGATAAAACATATAGCTTATAGTGGGCTCCTATGAGTCCTTAACATGACCTTCTGTCTCTATCTATATCCTGGTAGGGGTAGTACTAATCAACGTCTTTTGATGATCATGGATTTTGGGTTCAACAGTTAAAATGAGATGGCTACTTCCTTTTTTTTTCTTTTGACGGTTTTGAATCTCATGAAAGTTAAACCATTAAAGGATGTCCACCATTGCGACCTTACGGTGGTACTTGACCTCAACCCTTACATCACCAAATCGGGTGGGTCATAAGATATGAATGTTAACTTAATGATTTTATTTTCATTTAATAAAAAATAAACCTTTTATAATGTAAAACATATCCAAATCAAGAGATATGGACAAATGTGTTAAATTAACAGATTTCAGACATTTCAGGTGTTTATTAATAAATAGGTTATTTTAGATTCAATACTTAATTTTCAGATTTTAGCAACAATTATCAGACAGGTTTTTTGACTTCAGATACAAAGCTGTCCAGCCTTGTAGGACAGGGCCAGAGCCAGAGCCAAGGCCTTTTTAGTCCAAATTATAGCCGAGCTCCACAAGAGGCAACCCAAGACCAAGCCCTCCACCCTTGTTGCGAACCCTATCAATAACCATGGATGTGTGCTTGAGGAAAGAGTACTCATTCTTCAATCTCTTTATTGAATTTAGGGTTGTTTTCCATATAACCATATGGCATATGTACTGTGTGGACTACATACAGTTTAATAACCATATTTTATAATAGGCCAAAATGCCTTTTCATTTAAGGGTGCATGTTTCGTTTCCCAATTACCAGTAAATGGGTAATGATTATTTGCTCTTATAATCGTGTTCTGGCATTGCTTATACATTTGACTGTAAGGTCGATTTTGCTACATTGTTGGTTTCATCCACAAATCAAGTAAAAAATTGGTAATTTTGAAAATCTTATGATTACAATTTACTTTACCTATTTCTTTTATGGCTTGTTTGATTGGATGTATTGAGATATATTTCCATGCAATTTCTCTCAAATTAATAATAAATGAATACACCATATGCGATATGAAATGAAGGAGTTGCAACTAAAATTGCACCAATTTCATGAAATAACAGGTGATTCCAAGCCAAAACTCCATGGGCCCCACCACAATATATGTGTTGTATCCACGCCGCCCGTTCAATAGTTCAAATCATTTTAACATGTGGGCCCAAAAATGAGGCAAATTCAGAGCTCAAGTGGACCACACCACGGAAAATAACAGGGGCTGAAAGATAATCATTTAAATGTTCTTCCTATAGTGTGGTCCACTTGAGCTTTGGATCTACCTCATTTTTTAGATCATGCCCTAGAACGATATGAAAAAATGAATCGATGGCGTGGATAAAACACATAAATCATGGTGGAACTCATAGAGTCTATGCTGATTTTTTAACTAAAAAGGTATTCCAGTCAACGTCATACAGCCTCCTTTCCCACTTAAATCCCTATGATAAGTAATTAATGCTAAAAAGGGTTAAATGCAATGTAATTCCCATGAACTACATCATTTCAAATAAGCCCTTATAAGCACATTTGACTCTCGATTTATGAGTCACAATTCTTGTTTAAGACAAACACCTAAAATGATAAATGGCTCATTTACTTTGCATTTCATAGGAAATTGAAAAGCCAAACAAGCCCTAAAAGTCAACCATTACCGACAAAGGGGTCGTTGTCTCTAGTGGTCTTAAGCTAGGTAGGGCTCACCATGGTATTTGTGAGAAATCCACATAAGCTATGAAATCAGTTAGGTGGGGTTGAGAGTATGGAGGTTTTCCCTAACTGACAGGAGGAACATATCAGTGGACATATAGACAAGCCAGCAAATGGAAGAACCGTAGAAAGACGTTAGAGAACCTAAGATGATGGATGGCCTAACCAACGATCCAAAGAGATTGGAGAGAGTTGTAGGAAGAATGCGGGAACTAGCACATGAAGGAAGCTGAAGCGGATAAAGGCCATTAGAGCTCCATCCTTGGTAAAGGATCTTCCCCGACCTATTTTCTTTAACGAAGAAATCAGATGAAGTAAACACAAAGTTGCAATTGTTATCCTTGGTAAACTGAAAACTGGATAGAAGGTTTTTAGAAAAGTGAGGAACATGTAGCATCTCACGTAGGTGAATAGTGGATCCATTAAGGGAGTAGGATGAAGAGCCAGTGTGAGAAATAGGCAATTCATGACCATTACCAACAACAAGGCAGTCAGTGCCCCCATAGTCAGAGTGTACAGACTAGGGTTGAAAGTCGGGCGGGTTAGGTCGGGTTGGTGCTAAACCCTAACCCAACCTAAGGTCCCTATACCTCAACCCTAACCCAACCCAACCCAACCTCGGGTTGGGAATTCTCAACCCAAGCCCAAACCAAGCGGGCTCGGTCAGGTTGATCGGGTTAGTCGGGTTGATACATGCTAATATTTTCGTTATTACATTAGTCTATTATGTTTCAATACATACCTTATTTTTTGTACCTATGGCTTTATTAATTATATATGTACTTAGTTATGTAAAGAACTTCACTTTTCCTAAACAAATAAGTTAAAATACAAGTAAACATTATAAGTTTACTTCACTAAAGTATAATAAAAGTATAAGTAACTTGTATATAGATCGGGTTCGGGTTGGGTCGGGCAACCCGAGACCTCAACCCAAGCCCGACCCAAACTTCATTGGGTTGATGTTTTCAAAACCCAAGCTCGAGATCGGGTTCGATACTTCTTGCCCAAGCCCAACCCAATGTCGGGTTGGTCACGGGTCGGTCGGGTTGAACTCGCCCAACTTTCAGCCCTAATACAGACAGATTGCTGAAATTAGGAGTAACATGATTCGTAGCACTAGTATCCGTGAACCAGGTAGCATCACGCTGTTTTGAGGCATTCATAGCCTAAAGTTTTGATGTAAAGCAGGTCACTGACTATTTCATGGCCCAAATGGACCAACAGAAGACCAATCATGTTCAAAAGTGATCCGAACCGTTGGGACCGTAAAACGGTTGTATCTCGCAATCCGAAATGAGTTTTTGGACATATAATATATGATTTTGGGGTAGCTCAAGCTAGTAAAGTCAACCAACCCTTAGGTTGCCCAAGCTGGAATTGCGAGATTCGACCAGATCGACAGTCATTAGCTGAGTTTTATTTCAATTTTACTATTTATAGGAAGTTTTATTTTAGTTATATCTTTTGATCCGTAAGGTTTTAGGAGTCATGCCTATCCTAAAAATAGGCTTAAAATAATTAGTAAAACAATGTGGTTGGGCTCATTTGAAAACTTTCTATTTTTTGCCAAAAACCATGAGTTCTAGTAGGATTGAGAGACTTCTATAAATAGTAAGTCAAGTTTTCTAGGAGTCTGAGTTTGAGTTGGAGCTTGATACTTTACCTAGGGCTTAGTTTCCTATTTATATGCGTTGTAATTCCATTTTTAAGAATTCAATCAATTATCTTATAATTTCTTCATAATTAATTTCATTTTTATCCCTTTATTTCTTCTCATGGATTCGAGAAACAACCAGTGAGGAAGATGGTGATCGACCTCCCACATCCTCCTTGGGTCAAACGATTTTCGACCTTTCATTTTAAAAAGCCAAACAGCCGTATAGGCAAGTGCTTGAAGGCCTTCTAAGTCCAATTATGGCTAAGGGATTCACCCTAGCTTGGCCCATTGCCACCCCTGATGCGAACCCTATCATGAAAGAATGGTGCATGCGCACTCGAAGCTGTATGATAGCAACAGAAACCCCTTCTGATGGAACGGATGTTGTATGAGTAGAGTTGTACATGAGCCGAGCCGAGCCGAGTCGAGTCAAGCTCTACCCTATTTGAACTAAACTCAACCAATGACCACCCTCGCTTGTGTTCGGCTCGACTTGGCTCGACTCGGCCTTCGAGCTAGACTAGCATGATGAAGTTGGCTTGACCAAGCTTTTGAACCGAGTTCGAGCTCAAGCTCGAGCTCGAGTTTTTTGAGCTGAATTCAAGCTGAGAGTTGATCTTAGAAGAAAAAATGTATGGTTGTCAAACTTTATATATATATATAAAACACCAAGTCAAGCCAAATCGATCTGCAATCGAGCCGAGCCAAATTAAGCTTGGTCAGCTCGAGCTTGGAAAAATGGCTCGGCTTGGTTCGAGCCCAACCTTCGAACCAAGCTTAATCGAGTTGGTTCGAGCCGAGTTGAGAGCTAGCTTGGCTCGTGTCCCAAGTCCATAGCTCACGTGGCAGACTGAGTGAAGATAGCCTCGTTTCAACATTGAGGTCATGGCATCGGCTCCCATAATGGGGTGGCTAACATTGTGATGTGACTAGGGATGTAAATGGGTCAGCGGACCTGATGGGGTACCTAGACCCAACCCATTTAGACCCAACCCATTTAGACCCGACCCATTTGTTAAATGGTATGGGTCTAGGTCCAAGAACAGACCTAGTTGCTAAACGGGTCTGGGTCTGGTTTCCTTTATATTGGGCCCGACCCGACTCGACCCGAACCCATTTATTAAGAAGGCGGGTTTGGTCTATGTTTCAAGGGACCCATCTAGCACAGACCCGTCCAAACCCGGTTTTAAGCCTTGTAAAAATGCTTGCATGCTAGACCTAGACCCATTAGACCCAACCTATTTATAAATGGGTCTAGGTGGATCTCCCTTTATCAGACCCATGGGTCTGATGGGTTGACTCGGACCCGGCTTAAACCCGCCCATTTAGTAAAAGGATCTGGGTCCAAAATTTGGGACCCAAACCCATTTACTAAATAGGCTGGTTTTGGCTACACCCGCCACAAACCCAACCATCAGCCCTAGATGTGACTAACATGGGGTGGGTGGGTGTACTAACAATGCAGTGTGTGAATTAACCCATAAAAATGAATAAATAATAACACTCTGTGTATGATAGCAACAGCAGCGCTTTTTTGGTGCCTCCTTACTTGGAAAATGAGGTGGACTCTATGAGCCCCACCATAATGTATGCGTTTTATCTGCGCTGTTCTTTTATTTTTTTCATATCATTTCAAAGCATAAACCCAAAAATGAGGTAGATCCAAAGCCCAAGCAGACTACACAGCAACAGGAACTTTTCAATGGTTATCTTTCAATTCACACTGTTGTCTATGGTGTGTTCCACTTGAACTATGGATCTGCCTTGTTTTTTGGCCCATGCCTTAAATTGATCTAAACCAATGAATGGACAGAATGGATATAACACATATATATCATGGTGGGGCCGTGGAGTTTTGGCTTGGAATCGTGGGTTCCCTTAGCCATTCAAATGGGTGAGGTGGAACTCCTCCCCCATCCAGGTCAACTTCGTCCGAGTCAGCTTCTATCCTCGAAAGATGAGCCTCAATCAGAATTTACTCTTCCACCAAACTTTTAGAATAAAAATAGAAAAAGGCTCACCAAACACCTAATATCCACTAGGAAAACATTTTACTAATCCTATATGCCGAGTACATGTAATTCAATCCAGACCGCTGGACATGTGGACCAATGGTAAATGGCACACAACCCTGGGATCATATTGATTAAACATTCTATCCTCTGAATTATGGACATTTGTTTATTGAATTTTGTACCATTGAGAAATTTCATTTTAACAGTGAAGTTGATAACACACTTATCCATTAAGTTGTAAATCATTACGGCCTTACGATTTTGACAGTGTGGATTGTAGTACATTAATGCAATGTGCACATGGCCTCTTTGTCGCTTGGCTGATAATCAGTCCAAGCTGGGCCCTGTGACGTCCACCATGATGTATAAAACCAACCCAACGTCTCCCGGCCTTGCTCTGGTCCCCCTGGTTCTGTACGGATATGACTAAAAGGTCTGGTAGGTTAGCGGCATCATTCCACAGTGGTGGAAAAGTTGGCCTTTTTCCATATCATTTTAGGATTATGAGCCCAAATGAGGCAGATCAAAAGGTCAAGTGAAAACTTCCTAAGGCCATCATGATGCTTATTTGCCATCCAACCTGTTTATATGGTCCCATAGGCCTTGATGAAGGTAAAACACAAATATCAGCTTGATCCAAAACTTCCGCCGCCCTCAAGAAGTTTTTAATGATGGGTGTTCAATCCCCACTGTGTGGTCCACTTGAGCATTGGATCTGCCTCATTTTTGCTTTCATACACGATAATGATATGGAAAAATGGATGGATGACGCGGATAAAACCCATACATCATGTTGGGCCCCACATAGCCATAACTGGAGGGATTATTGTCCAGTCGCGGGACAGGACACAATCCGCTTACTCTCTTTGGTACTCGATGAATAAGGAATATGCCAACCAATATCCTTTTAATTCTACCCATAAATAGAGCTACTGAGATGGTAACTTCATACCATTCAAAGCCCGAAGAAAAACCCACAAGAGAGATCATTTCCAAGGGCAAGGAACCATGAAATCCAATGTTGCCAGCCCTCTTCATGTTTTAGTCACATCTCTTCTTGTAATTCTGTCCGAAGCCCAAGATTTTATAATGCTGCCCAAAGCCCAAGATTTTGATTTCTTCTACTTTGTTCAGGAGGTAATTCTTGCATCTTTCCATCTGTATAAGCACCTTTTCTGCAATTAAGTAATTAAATTTGAAATGGTTCGGAAGATATATTTTATAGTATTTTTCTCCAATATATAGCTATTGTCCTGGTTTTGTATTATCATTGGGGGGGGGACAATTAAGTAATTAAATTTGAAATGGTTCGGAAGATATATTTTATAGTATTTTTCTCCAATATATAGCTATTCTCCTGGTTTTGTATTATCATAGTATTTTACTCTATTATTCTTCATCTTCGTCCATATGAAGGCTTGAAAGATGTTTGTCCAAGGAAGATTGATGGGGTGTTCCTACTTAGGAGCAAAGGAGAGAGTGCACCTCGGGGATTGTCAGGCACCTAATCAGACTGGGTCAGGCAACTGAAACTACCCAGATGTGACAGTTGGTTGTTGGACTGTTTCGAACAGATGTGGGGTGACCGACGTTTGGTGATCAGGCGACTGAGGCCTAGATTAAGCGATCGAATGTGGAGTTCAGGCGACCAAAATTCGGTGTTTTCTCTCGAGTTCACTGGACAATTTTTGGCGTTGTCGGGCATCCGACGGGGTCAGGTCGAGCGACAACAGTGTGCGTGAACAATTAAGTAATTAAATTTGAAATGGTTCGGAAGATTTGTTTTATAGTATTTTTCTCTAATATATAGCTATTGTCCTGGTTTTGTATTATCATAGTATTTTACTCTATTATTTTTCAATTTCGTCCATATGAAGGCTTGAAAGATGTTTGTCCAAGGAAGATTGATGAGGCGTTCCTACTTAGGAGCAAAGGAGAGAGTGCACCTCGGGGATTGTCGGGCACCTAATCAGAGTGGGTCAGGCTACCGAAACTACCCAGATGTGACAGTTGGTTGTTGGACTGTTTCGAACAGATGTGGGGTGACCGACATTTGGTGATCAGGCGACTAAGGCCTAGATTAAGCAACCGAAGGTGGAGTTCAGGCAACCAAAATTCAGTAGTATTTTCTCTCGAGTTCACTGGACATTTTTTTGCGTTGTCGGGCATCCGACGGGGTCAGGTCGAGCGACCAACAGTGCGCGCGGACTGTTTTATACAGTTTCCTGGTTTGCGCGGTTTGTTTCTAATTCTGGTTCAAACACTATATAAGTGTGTTTATATAAGATTAGGGTTAACCTAAGCAATCGTTACATGTTCTAGAGCAAAAGAGAGAAAAAGAAAAGGAAGAAGAGAAGAAAAGAGAGAGAAGAAGATCGAAGAGTGAAGAAGGTCGTGTTCGTGATGATCGATTGCAACGCCAGTTCTTTCGTAGCTTTTTCAAGTTCCTCGAATCGGTGAGATCTCTCTTATTTTGTTCTCTTTGGTTGTAATCCGCTTAAGGGTGAAGAAAATCGGATTTGAGCATGTTATAAGCTCGTGATTGTTGTGTAACACGTTCTTACGTAATAGATTATTTATCTAAATGAGGTCTTATGTAATAGATTATTTGTCTAGATGAGGTATCGTGGTTTTTACCTTTGTTTGAGGGTTTTCCACATAAAAGTGCTTGTATCTCATGCGGTGTGATTGTTTGTTTGGTATTTTCGAGTTTATATTCCATAATTCAAGTCGGTTGGGGTTGCGAGATCTTGAAGTTTGTGCATCCGCCCTAACAAAAATGAAATCAGAGAGTCCAGGTTGTGTAGAACAGATAGGAGAATCGTGTGAATTATGGAAGGAGGTTCATTAAGAATGACCAGCCTGAATGGGTCTAACTGGCCATCTAAAAGGCTAAGATGGAAGATCTTCCATATTGTAAAGACCTATATGCGTCGATTAAAGTTGAAACGGAGAAATCGACGAATATGTCCAATGAAGAATGGAAGAAGATGAATCGAAAAGCGGTGGCGTTTATCAGACAGTAGTTGGATAATATGGTGTTCCACTACTTGTTTATGGAGACCTCAGCCGTTAGCCTATGGAAAAAATTGAAAAGGTTGTATAAGAGGAAGACAGGCAGTTATAAAATCTTCTTGATTAGAATACTTGTGAACCTAGAGTTCAAGAAAAACGATTCCATGGCTGAGCATATGAACAAAGTCGACAACATTGTGAACTAGCTCTTCGCCATAAAGATGGTCCTGGACAATGAGCTACAGGTCATGCTATTTCTTAGCTCGTTGCCTGATAGTTGTCAGACATTGGTGGTGTTTTTTAGTAGCTTTTTGCCAAATGGAAAGGTATCCATGAAATAAATTACTAATTGTCTCTTCAATGAGGAGACAAGGAGAAAGTCGCGAGGGTTGTCTTAGCAGGAGGCCCTGGTGTCAAAGGAACAGGGAAGAGGAAAATAGAGGAATATTGGTAATACCCTAGACAAATTCAGAAGCAAGTATAAATCAAGAAAAGAAGTTGAGTGACAGAACTGTGGCAAGAATGGTCATTATAAGAATGAATGCTGCAAGGAAAAGCATAACAAGAAGGGTAAAAGGAAGGAGAAAGATGAATCAGAATCTACTGCAGTAGCCTCAGATGGCGACATGGTTGTTATACTCTCAGATGAGCATGACAGGTGTCTCACCTCTACGTGTCTGGACTCAGATTGGGTAGTTGAGTCGGGAGCGTCATATCACATTACTCCACATAGGCAATACTTCATAAGTTATAAGCTTCAGGTGACTATGATATTATGAAGATGAGGAATTCTCGTACGTCCAAGATTATGAGAATAGGTGATATTCATGTAAAGATCGATGTGGGCTGCACATTGGTGCTGAAAGATGTGAGGCATATTCCCGACCTTCGCCTTAACCTGATGTTGACAGGAAGGTCGGATGATGATGGCTATAGGAGCCACTTTGTTGACGAGTGTTGGAAGCTCATCAAGGGTTCGTTGGTCGTGGCGAGAGGGAAAAAGTTCTGTACCCTGTATAAGACATGTGTGACCATCTGCGAGGTTGAATTAAACGCAGCAAAAGACTTAGTGATGGACGTGTGGCATAAGCGGTTAGGCCACATGAGTGAGAAAGGACTTCAGCTATTGGTGAAGAAGTAGCTCCTCCCAGACATGATAGGTATACCTCTAAAAACCTATATTGATTGTTTATCAAGGAAACAACATAGGATTTCATTTGTTAAAACTGCTTCTCATGTGAATAAATTAAATGTTTTAGATTTGATTTATTCTGATGTGTATGATCCGATGAAGACAAAAACCCAGTCTAATTCAGGTGAGCTGGATGACACGGATATGATCACTCCTCCCATAGTGCCCGGTGACGGGGGAGTGCAGCAAAGCGTAGGGGATAAAGATATCCCTCAAGCAGATGAACCAGGGGAGCAGCCCCCACCTAATCCACTTGTTGAGCCACAGGTGAGAATGCCATCTAGGGAGAGACAATCATCCAAGAAGTACTCAACCCATGAGTACGTTATGCTTATCGATGGGGGAGAGCCAGAAGACTACTCTGAGTTCCTATGCGACATGCATAAGACCGAGTAGTTGAAAGCTAGCAAGAAGAGATGAAATCCTTGCATAAGAACCACATGTATGAATTAGTGAAACTGCCTAAGGGCAAGAAGATCTGAGCAACAAGTGGGTGTTCAGAAAGAAGGTAGAACAGAAGAGTTCACATCCAAGGTTCAAGGCCAGGCTAGTGGTGAAAGACTTTGGACATAAAAAGTGAGTTAATTTTGACAAGATATTATCATCGGTGGTGAAGATGACATCCATACGGGTGTTTCTTGGTTTGGCTGTGAGTATAGACCTGGAGATGGAACATCTAGATGTAAAAACAGCATTTCTCCATGGGGATCTAGAAGAAGAGGTATACATGAAGCAACCAGAGGGGTTCGAAATCAACGTCAATGAGCACATAATGTGTAAGCTGAAGAAGAGCTTGTATAGACTAAAGCAAGCTCTGAAGCAATAGTATACGAAGTTTGACTTATTCATGTTGAAGCATAGGTACGACAGAACGGAGTCAGACCCACTGTGTGTATACGCGAAAGTTCTCGAATGATGACTTTCTCATCCTTTTGTTATATGTTGATGACATGCTCATCTTACGAAAGGACATCAAGAAGATTGGCAAGCTGAAGCAGGAGTTGGGCAAGTCTTTTACGATGAAAGACTTGGGCCCGACCAAACAGATTCAAGGAATGAAAATCACCCGTGACAAAAGCAGCAGGAAGTAATGGTTGTCACAAGAGCGGTATATTGAGAAGATCCTAGAAAAGTTTAATATCAAGACAATGAAGTCGGTCAATTCTCCACTCAATGGTCACTTCAAATTGAGCGATAAGTAATGTCCCAAGACCAAGGAAGAGGTGGAAGAGATGCAGAAGATGCCATACACTTCAGCGGTAGGAAGTTTGATGTATGTTATGGTGTGTACGAGCCCAAACATAGCATATGCGGTTGGTATGGTGAGTCGATATCTTGTCAATCCTGGTAAATAGCACTAGGCAGCAGTGAAGTGAATACCACGGTATCTGAGGGGCTCTTCGAAGTTGAATTTATACTTCGGTGAAGGGAAACCTATGTTATAGGGCTACACAAATGTAAAAATGGTAGGTGACATAGACTCTAGGAAGTCTACATTAGGGTACATGTTCACATTTGCAAGGGGAGCGGTCTCATGCCAAAGAAAGGTACAGAAGTGTATGGAGTTGTCCACGACAGAGGCCGAGTACATCGCACTCACAGAGGCATGCAAGGAGATCCTTTAGATGAAGAGGTTCCTACAAGAAATTAGCATTAAGCAGGATAAGCACGTGGTCTATTGTAATAGCCAGAATGCGATACATTTGAGTAAGAATCCAAGCCATCATTCCAAGTCGAAGAAAATAGAGGGTCGGTATCAATGGATCAAGGATACATTGAAGAATAAGGTGCTACAGCTTGAGAAAATTCATACTGATGACAATGGGTCAGACATGATGACCAAGGCTTTGGCCAATGGTAAGTTTAAGGCTTGTAGAAGCCTGACGAGCTTGAAGATGGTGAAGCCCTCCTCTTAAGTTGGAACGGGGAGATTTGATAGGGTGTTCCTCCTCAGGAGCAGAGGAGAGAGTGCAGCTCCGGAATTGTCGGGCAACCGAAACTACTCAAATGTGGCAGTTGATTACTGGACTGTTTCAGACAGATGTGGGTAACCGACGTTTGGTGATCGAGTGACCGAGGCCCAAATCGGGCAATCGAAGGTGAAGTTTGGGCGACCAAAATTCGGTGGTATTTTATCTCGAGCTCACTGGACAGTTTTTGACATTGTCGGGCGCCCAATGGGGTATGGTCGGTCAATCGACGGTTCGCACGAACTGTTTTATACAATTTCTTGTTTTGCACAGTTTGTTTCTAATTCTGATTTAAACACTATATAAGTGTGTTTATAGGGGATTAGGGTTAACCTAAACAATTGATACATGTTCTAAAGCAAGAGAGAGAAAAAGAAAAGGAGGAAGAGAAGAAAAGAGAGGCAGGAAGATCGAAGATTGAAGAAGGTCATGCTCATGACGATCCATCTGCGATGTCGGTTCTTTCGTAGCTTCTTCAAGTTTCTCGGATCTGTAAGATCTCTCTTGTTTCATTCTCTTTGGTTATAATCCGCCTAAGGGTGAAGAAACCTAATATGAGCGTGTTATAAGCTCACTGATCGCTATGTAATACAATCTTACATAGTGGATTGCTTATTTGGATGATGTCCTATGGTTTTTACCTCTGTTTGAGGGTTTTCCGCGTGAAAAGTGTTTGTGTCTCCTATGGTGTAATTGCTTGTTTGGTTTCTGTAGGGTCCCCCCCCCCCCCCCCCCCCCCCCCCTAAAGATGGATATTTTTATTAAATATTGGACAATTTATTTTTATTGTTGATGCTCTTTTATTTTTTTTAATTTCATATTTTGGATTTTTACGGTTAAACTCCTCACAACTTCTATATTTACCACCTCTACTTTTTTTTAAATGACTTGATGTGATATTTGATACTAGAAAAGACGCTAACCGGTGGTGTTGTTGAGAAAAGAGTTAAAACTGCCTCACCTAAACTCTATGGGCCCACCATGATGTGTATTTTCATCCACCCGGTCCATTCATTTTAGGTCATAAGCCAAAAAATAAGGGAAATCCAAAACTTCTATAGCTTCTGAGAAGTTTTCAATGGTAGACGTTCAAGCTCCACTGTCTTTGGATCTACCTCATCCTCTCACTCTCTAAGTTGATCTGAAAAAAATGAATAAACAGCATGGATATAACATCTACATCATGGTGGGGCCCAATTATTAAAGGTTGAGTTTTATTCAATTTCGAGGTGAAATTTGGACTTTAAAACAAACACCAAACACTTACCATAATTACTAATTTACCACCATGTTGCATGCATCCACAGCTCCCCAAACAGGCTAAAGAAGGGCAGAGGGCTTGTTGGTTAGGAAAATGATTAAAATGCCCCCTCTATTTGTCTTGAAAAGGCATTATATTCCATGCATTGTGATCCACATTTTGTGTGTACAAATCATCCAACCCGTCCACTTGGTGCATCCACTTGGACGCGGATTTTCTGCAAAGCCTTTCGCAGGAAGTTCCTGCACTGGAAATCTAGGTGGGGCCCACCGTGATGTTTACGAGAAATCCATGCCATTCATCCGTTTTTTGAGATCATTTTAGGATGTGCCACAAAAAAATGAGCCGGATCCAAGACTCAGGTGGGCCGAAAACGTGAGAATTGAATGTCCACAGGTGAAATATTGGTGGGGCCACCGAAGTTTTGAATCAGGTTAATATTTATGTTTTCAGTTCATCCAAGTAGGAATGACATTATGAACGGTATGAATGGCATATAAACATCACCGTGGACCCAGGGATGTTTCAACGGTAGGAATTTTCCTACCCACCTTTTCCTTTAGTGCGGCCCACTTGAGTCTTGGATCCGGCTCATCTTCGGTCATACGTCCTAAAGTGATCTCACAAAACAGATGGACAGCGTGGATTTCTGGTAAAATCACGGTGGGCCCCACCTAGATTCCCAGCGCAGGAACTTCCTGCCTTCAACAGGAAATCCGCGTCCCATCCACTCCATCCATGTGAGAAACACGTGACACAGATGGACGAGATCCATGTCGGTTCACTTTTCGGCATGATTCTTACCCCACACAGAATTCGTTCCACATTTACCCCAAATTCACTCCGTCCATGTGAAAAACTGGGAATATGATATGGTCGAGCTAGTAGAATCCGGGTTGGAATCCTACACAGAGCCAGAATTTTCTTCATGGTGGGCCTTAGGAAGGTTTCAACAGTGGTCGCCACTGTTCTCACTGTTTCTGTGGTGGGATCCCATTCTTTTTTTCCCGAGCCATAAAATGATCTCTCCAAATTATTGGACGGTGTGGATTCAACACATACATCATGATGGACCCATAGAACTTGGGGACGTCACTTCAGTGGGCAGATTGCTACCGAACCCGCGGATTTCTTTCGCAGGAAGTTCCTGCCAGGGAACTTAGGTGGGGCCACCGTGATGTTTGTGAGAAATCCACCCCGTCCATCCGTTTTGTGAGATCATTTTAGGATGGATCCAAGACTTAAGTGGGCCGAAAACATGAGAATTGAGCGACCACAGTTGAAATATTCATGGGGCCACAGAAGTTTTGAACCAGGCTAATATTTATGTTTTCAGTTCATCCCAGTAAGAATGACGTTATGAATAGTATGGATGGCATATAAACATCACTGTGGACCTTAGGAGGTTTCAACGGTAGGAATCTCCCTACCTAACTTTTCTTTAGTGCGGCCCACTTGAGTCTTTGATCCGGCTCACTTTCGGTCTCATGTCGTAAAGTGAGCTCAAAAAACTGATGAACAGGGTGGATTCCTCATAAACGTCACGGTGGGCCCTACCTAGGTTCCCAGGCAGGCAGGAACTTCCTGCCAAAGTAAATTCGCGTCGGACCTAGCTTGAGACGGACGGTCCTATCAGGAAAAATCTGTGGAGCCACGGTTATCTATATGTTTTATCCAGCCGTCCATCTATTTTGACAGATCATTTTAGGGCTTGAGCCTTAAAAGGAGACAGATCTAAGCTCAGTTAAACCACACCACATGAATCAGTTGGGATTAAAATCTTATAGTTGAAAACTCTAAAGATGGAGCTTAAGCTTGGTAGAACCCGAAAACTGTAGGGTCAGCTATCCAGAGCATGTATATTTCAGGAGGACCATCCAGATGGACCCCATGTTAGGCTTGGATCCCAAAATAAAGCTGCAACTATAACTCAAATAAGCCAAACCCAATGGCACTATGTTTTGACATTACAATGTGGATGCCTAGGTGTCTTCCAGCTGGGCTAGCAGGTGAGACACACTAACCTTACTGGGTGTATCGTGTGACTAACAGTGTGTGCATTGCGCAGTTAACAGTGTGTGTGTGTTGCATGACTAACAAAAAAAACAATGTGGAAAGCAAATAGCTCACTGAGTAAACTCTGTGTGGTCCACCATGATTTATATATTTTATCCACTCTGTCCATCCATTTTACCGGTTAATTTTAGGGATTGACCCCAAAAATGAAGCATTTCCAAATCTCAAGTGGACAATACCACAGTAAAAGTGTGAATTGAATGTCCATTGTTGAAACATTCTTGGGCCACAGAATTTTTGGACCAAGCCGATACTTGTGTTGTCCCGTCATCCATGTCTGTGTGATCTTATGAACAGGTTGTATGACAAATAAACATCACTGTGGACACTAGCAAGGTTTCAAGGTGGAAATCATTATTCCCACTGTCTCATGTGGTGTGGTCCACTTGAGCTTTGGATATGCTTCAATTTTGGGCTCGACTCCTAAAATGAGCTGGAAAAACGGATGGATGGTGTGGATAAACCAGATACATTCACGGTGGGCCCAATGGAATTTACTCAGTACAACAAAAGCATATTAATTAAATAACTCAGAACACAATCCGATTTCTACAACGTGACCCTCAAATAAAAACCATTATGCATTGCTCATGGATTTCTTTTTCTTTTTCATCCACAGTGTAAAAGTAGTTTATTGAAGATAATGTACACTCCAATTTCTTCTTTAATTTTTCTCGAGTTTGTTTATGGTAGCATAAGGTATTGACGGAGTGAGAACATTTGAGAAAAAAAAATTCTCAATTTTTCACTCCAATCCATAGCTCAAGCGGTAGACTGAGTGAAGATAATCTTAATGACCTATTCCGTGATATTTTCAGTTGTCTTTCACCACAGATTGAGGACCTAATAAGTGAATTGCAAACGAACTGACTTTCGTGTCCAAGTAACAACGGCGCTAGGTTTTGGAAACATGAATGGGAGAAGCATGGGACCTGCTCAGAGTCTGTTCTTGACCAACATGCATACTCAGGCAGGACTCAATTTGAAGAAACAAGTGGATCTCCTTCAAATACTAAAGGACGCAGGTTCTTTGACAGACCCAAATTTAGCAATACCCAACATGAAGTTGGATCAAATACAAAGCTCTGTTCATTAATCTTAACATGAAAACTGAATCTAAGTATGTCTAAGCTCATGTAAGTGCAATGTACGAAGATGGCCCAAATACACATAAGAGCACTCAAAAGCACTTGTTAGAAGCATTTAAACACACTTAGATGCATGTTGTACATTAAGCTTAATGTACAATACTTTGTATTCAATCCAGTCTCATCGTATGTAGAAATATTCTTCTTATTAATGATTCCGACCTTTCATGGAATATCTCTACTCAGGGATAAAACCAGATGGTTCATTTTATAGTCCTGACCAACATATCTGACACTATAAAGGAAGCAACTGGTTTCACACCAGCAATACAGTGCAACAAGGATACAGAGCGAAACTCTCAATTGTATCAGATCTACAGGCGTGTGGACACTTCTGGAATGAAATTCATCGAGTGCCCTGTGCTTCCAAAGTATAGGTGCCCCTCGTTGATCGAGTTCCCTGCTTTTTAAGGGGGAAAGATGATGAACGGTCATTGTTGCTCTGGACCTCTGTTTTTCTTAGCCTTTGTTTGTTTCACTACTTTCAAAGTAACATAAACCATTGCTGGTGCAAATAAAAACTGGGGAACTTATTCAAATGCACTCATTTTGTAATATCTACTCTCTTAAAAAATCTATTCAATGATCCATCGTAACTATTATTCCTTTCATCCTGAAATGGCACATCAAATGAATGAATTGGGTGGCATATAAACATCACAGTGAGGTGAGCCCTACACAACTAATAGTGAACATTCCCATCCCATTTTTTTCATATGGTGTGGCCTACTTGAGCTCCGGATCATCATGAGTTCTGGGTCTAAGGTGAACATGAGCCAATGAGCCAGTACTGTATCTGATGGGAAGGGTGGATCTCACCAAAGTTCCACCCACGTGGGTCTAAGCACCCAGGAGTAGATACAACATGAGAGCATCTAAGTACTTGTATGCTGGCATGGTTCTTTTAAATGATCACAGTAAGTGGGAATCACACCATGTACTCCAAAATGAGATTTTGGGAAACTTACATTTTAAAATCATTTTATACTCCCTGCCTGCCCGTCTTTGGATCACGGAAGCTAGCTATGTCAAAACCAAGGCAGACTGTGCAGTGAGGCGCTCACCACCTTTTACTGTGGTGTGAAGACTTTATACGGCCCACTGTTTTCTTAACATTGTTCATCTGTTTTTCCAGCTCAATTTAAGGCATGAGCCCAAAATTGAAGTGTATCCAACTCTCAAGTAGATTAAACGGCAGGAAATAGTGGGATTGGAACACTTACCATTGACAACTTCTTGGGGACCATTAAAGTTTTGAATCAAGTCGATATTTGTGTTTTCCCTTAATCCAGGTATGTGTAACCTTATGAACAGGTTGGATGACAAATAAATATTATTGTGAGCCTTAGGAAGGTTTCACTGGTGGATGTCATTATCCCCACTATTTTTTATGGTGTGGCCTACTTAGCTTTGAATATGCTTCCATTTTGATTTTTGGGCTGACATCCTAAAATGAGCTAGAAAAATGGATGTGCGATCTGGATAAAGAGCATCCATCATAATGGGTTCAAAGTGTTTTCACAACATGGTAAAAGGCGTGGAGCACCTCATTGCACAATCAGCATCCCCCGGCACGCACAGTTCTTTCGAATTATCCCAGCAACAAAACGAGCGCCCATGCATACTACCGCTAAAAACCTAAAATTAGTGACGTCTGTTGGATAATGCACTGTGGCCCCCACTATGACGTATGTATTTTGTCTACGTTGTCCAACCATTTGAGAATATTATTTTAGGACATGGGTACAAATTTGAAGGAGACTCAAATCTCAATGGAGCACACTACAGGAAATTGAAAGGTGGCCATTAAAAACTTCCTACTGTCATGCTTATTCACCATCCAACCTGTTGATTAGGTCACACAAACATGAATGACTGGAAATACAAATATTAGCTTTATCCAAAACTTTTGTCGCCCGTGGGAAGTTTTTAACAGTAGGCATTGAATCATCATTGTTTCCCACATGAGAGTTTGGATCTGCCTCATTTTTTAACTCATTACCTAAAATAATTTGGAAAAAAAAATAGATGGATGGCATGGATAAAATAATACATCATGGTGGTGCTCACGGAGCTCCTTTCGGTAGCGACTCACTACCGACAGTGCCACGATGTAATCCGCATCCCAGAAGGGAGATCGCAGCACACTCCAAATTGGGATTTTAGTAAACTTACATCTTTAATCATTTTGGGGGCGTTTGGTGCATGGCATTAGATGGGATTAAGTAAGATGGAATTGCATTTGATCCCATACGCAATTTTACGGGATTTCTATGGATTTTGAAATCCACTACACATGCATGTGGGTCCCACATTGATGTATGTATTTTTTTCATGCTGCCCATCCATACAAGCCCTTTGCACATGATATTATGATTATATTCATGTACAAGTGACCGACCAACATCCAATGTGAATTTAGTTCGTTGATCACAATTCCACAGTCCTAGCAAACGAAATTTTACTTAATCCAGTGCTTTTCCCATAGCAAAAATTCGATCCCAAACATAACATTGGATAGTGAAACAAATGATGTTAATTCCACCTAATATCATTTCATTCCTTGTAATACTATGCACAAAACAACCATAGTCGGTGCCCATCTTCTTTGGATAGCGGGAGATGTGTAGAATCACGGTAGGAGTGGTTTATTGGGATTTGAACCATATTTTAATAGAGGTCTGCTGACAATGCCCATATTCAAGTGCAGACACGTCTTCTGGTCAACCTGATTATTTGGGATGTGGTTCATCTTCGTCCAGATGGCGTCACTCTCTATTCATGACTCCGACGGCACTAAATGATTGCCACGTGTACAAACCAGATGCAAGAAATGGGCCACCCACCATCCTTGCTATCAAAAAAACTTGTTTTTGTTATATGCAAAAGTGATGCTCATTCTCCACGACAATATCAAATGTTCAGATGAAACATAGTATGGACCTAATCGAGTCTTCAAGTGGACCAACCTTTTCGAGTTTTTGAATTATGATTCTAGCCATCTTATTAATAGCTATCAAATGCATTGTTAAATGTAAAATAGTGAGCTGTCCGAATTCCAAGGAAAAAGAAAATAGTTAATATTATCTTCACGGTGCAGTTTTTCCACGTAGATCCAGTAGCAAGAAATTCCAAAATCCTTCTATTTCTTCCTATAAATATTACTGTTGAGACAGCAACTCCGTATCATCCAAACCCCAGAGGAGAGAATTTAAAAGAGAAAGAAATTCCAAAATCCTTCTATTTCTGTCTATTAAATAGAGCTACTGACAAAGTAACTCTGTAACAACCAAACCCAATAGGAAAACCCCAGAAAAGAGAGATCATCTCCAAGTGCAAGAAACCATGAAATCCAATGCTACAATCCCTCTTCATCTCTTCATAGCATTCCTCCTTGTAATTCTGTCCAAATCCCAAGCTTTCGATTTCTTCTACTTTGTTCAGCAGGTGATTCATTCTCCTCTACATTATATCTTTCCATGTACCTAGTATTCTTTCACGCCTCTAAATTTATCTTGATTCCACTAAATATGACTCTCCTCTATTTTTTTTCAATCAGTGGCCCGGGTCCTCCTGTGACACCAAGCAAGGTTGTTGCTACCCCACGTCAGGAAAGCCCGCAGCAGATTTCAGCATCCGTGGGCATTGGCCCAATAACAATGACGGATCGTCTCCCTCGAATTGTAACCCAAACAGCCATTTCAATCCATCACAGGTATTATTTTTCTCAGATTTGTAATGGTCACCGGATTAAAATATAAATGGTCACTGCAAATCATCTAAAAATCACAAAAACGAAAGCATCAAGTGAAAATAAAAATAAAACCCATGCTTGGGATCCGACACATTGCATATGCATGTGTGCGATCTGGGCTATTCTTTCAGTGGACTCTGCTGATATTTCATACTAATCTTCAAAAACTACGTATGGATTCAGGACTTGAGCAGAGAGATGCAAGCGAATTGGCCAATCCTCACTTGTCCCAGCAGCAATGGGTTCAATTCCTGGTCATATGAATGGAAGAAGCACAGGACCTGCTCCGAGTCTGTCCTCAACCAACAAGCGTACTTCCAGGCTGCCCTCAACCTGAAAAAACAAGCAGATCTCCTGCAAATACTTAAAAATGCCGGTGAGAAGAAGGCAGACCTGAATTTTTGCAATGTCAGGCATTGAGAGATTCTTCATTGTCATTGATTTCTTCCATCTGTTTGTTCAGGAACCAAACCGGATGGTGGATTTTACAGTCTAAGCAACATATCTGAGGCAATAAGAATGGCAACCGGTTACATGCCAGGAATACAATGCAACGTCAACAAAGGGAAAAACCATCAATTGTATCGGATCTACCAGTGTGCGGACACTTTCGGATCGAAATTCATTGATTGCCCTGGAATGCCATTGTTTAGGTGTTCCTCGCAGATCAAGTTCCCTTCTTTCCAAGGGAAGAAGAAGGCAACAACCGTCCATCCGTCGTCATAAAATTCGTATCAACTTCTGATTGTTTGCTTATTTAGATGCTCTGAAATTGAGAAAAACAATTGCTAGTGCCACTTATTTTGGAAATTGTAGCATAACATCTCTGCTATGTTATTCAGCATTTGCTCATTAGAAAAGCATTTGAACATTTGGTTTGCACCATAGTTGGAAAACCCAAAAATGATTGGAATTAAAAATACCATTTACATTAGTACATGTCAAAAATAGTTAAAAGCTATGCACAAGTAACTTGGAATAGAAGCTTTATCATGAAATTGTTGGTTGGTGCTCTGGCTAACAGCGTCTCTCAAGCGGCAAGTGGCGATGTTGTGGGTTCGCTTCCCACCACTTTCATTTACATTGTATTATAACAAGTCATGTCATGTCAACCAAGTTGCCGGGTTGACTCAACATGTCTTCCCAACTCATGATCGAGTCCAATGCACAATCTCGCCAAGTCAAGTCGACTCAACCAAGCTAAGTTTATATCTCCTTCATTTAAACGGTTAGAAGCCCCAGAATGCGTCCAGCTGAAGAGGTCAATGGTGAGACCCATGGCTCCTGTGATACCCATGCCATCTACTAAGTGGGGTTTTAAATGAACATTCCCTATACAAAATCCAGGCGAGTCCAGCGGCTGGGCATGGCTGCCTACTTTCCCCATCATGGTCTGGGACCGAGTCTCCCTGGGCTTGTGATGACATGAGTCCTCCAACACCAGAACAATTCTTTATAACCGTCCATTTTTCTGAAATGATCATGGCCAACCTAATGAGTAAAATGGCCTGACCAACGAACCAGGGATGTTTGCGACCAGACCCAATGGATTGCATCTGCTTTTTTGGCATGTGGTATCATGCACACCACCTTAGCATTCCTATAGAGAAACTTTGTACTCTAGCAGCATGACAGATAATTCACAGGCACTCTGAAATTACAAATTGCACACTGGCATATGGAAAATTATTCAGCTCTGGCTTCAGGGTTCTGGAGTCCTTGAATATCAGCCGCTATCACAGCTTCAACACCTTGCTTCCCAAGCTTCACCCTTGACACAAAGGGAAGCTCAGTCAGCTCCAACTGGACATACAAACGCTCATCCCCATCTCCATCCAGAGCTAGGAGAGGCGACTCTACAAATCTTGCTGCTGCGTTTGACAGTGTTGCTGACCCAGCACCTCCTTTTGCTGCGACATCTGTCACAAGATTTTGAACACTCACTGTCAGCTTTTCTACTACTACATCTAAAAATCTTACCAACAGTTGTCTTCAACAGCAATGGTAAGATAATGATTCCAGCACACCCCCAAAAACTAGGACGACAACATCAATGCACTTCATATTCTTCTGTGCAACAAACGTGTTTGTTCTGACAATCATCCAGGGTTGTTAACACCAAAAAGCTTCTTCGCACACTTCTTCTGCTCGAGAACCTGTGTAGCAATTGGAACAGTAGAATTAACTGGTTTGCTGATGGTGTATGAAAGCATCTGGGCAGTCATCTATCTGCAACAGCCTCAAGCAGGGTCCAGACAATGTTCACATCAATGTTGATGTTGGCATTGATTTTGAAGAGATCATCACGAGTCATGCCTGGCTTTCTCGGAATCCCTGCAAGGATGACGACAACCACAACAAGAGATCATCACAGCTAATGACCAGCTTTCTCAAAGCGTGAGAGGAAGAAAATTGATCAACATATCAGTGCTATTTTGGCCTTGGTCTCGACGTTAAAGCGAAAGTTGGTATTTTTCTCCAAAAAAAAAAAAAAAGAAACAGAAGCCAAAATTGGCCAGTGAGATGAAAAGGGATTACAGGTAAGGTTTGAGTTGGGTTCCTATTAATATAAAAAAAACTAGCACTTGACCATCTCCGTCTCAGACCATCTTTTAATGGTGGGAGATAATGTGCACAGAGACAGCAGCCCTCTTACACGCTGCAGCCGTGCTCTTAGTTAAAATACTGTTTGATAAGGCTTAAATATCTATTGTGCACAGACATGGAAGTTCTATGTTCACAAAGTTCACACCTTTGGCTCGTGATTTGGTGATCCAAACCATTGACCTGATGAAACACAACACGGATGGAAGATCCAAGGCATCCTGGATCTGATTGGCCTCGCTATGGGTTCGCATTCAGTTTATTGTGCATCACTAACAGATTTTTCTCCTGACTGGCTATTTGCAGGCCAACAATTACAGGATCCTAACCGTTCTATCAGCAATAACGGAGATTTTTGAGTCATGGTACTCACCATATTGGGGCCCACCAGAAATGAAGTCAGGATCGTCGAACCAAAATGACTTGAAATGTGTTTTATTTAGACTTAAGTGCAAGGGCTAGAATCATAATCAAAGCTTCAAAACATAATTCAGGAGTAGATAAAAAATTTTAATGTGCACACTATTATGTATATTTATCATACCAGGGATTTCAAAATCTAAACCTAGCATGTTGTCATCTTAGCCTTCTCCCAGCAATTTAGGGTTTTAGGACTGGCTGCTCACCAGACTTTAATCTTCCTCTTTTATCCAGGGTCCTGCAAAAATGACCATTGTTGTCTTGGAAGCCTTCCTCAACAGTCACTATCATGGATTGATGACTCAGATAGTCAACTTGGACATAGTTGGAACTGATCCCACTTGAGACGATGACTCGGACCGGCCGATTCACAACAGACTCGGTGGAGTTGCAACTTGACTCTGACCCGAATGAGTGAGGATCGGTCACTGGGTCTGAAAGCTATGGTTGATATTGATTGCTAGAATTATCAACTTGGGCATCCTCAATCCCCTCATATTTAATATTCTTTTAAGAAGATACTTTAATTTACACAACATGAAAAATGTTAACCTCATGTGCGTCTAAGAAACTGGTGCCTGCATGCATTTTGATAGATGGTTGTGAATTTTTAACAATAATAAGATAGTCAGAATGCACAGACACAGCATGTTCCCAGTTTTTATCAAGTCTAATGCTTCTCCAATGTCAGTTTTTCTTGATATGTCCAAACCCTAAGATCCCGCCTACTATAAATAAAAAAGAGTTTTAGATGGTGATGGAATGAGAAAGAAGATGAACAAGGCTGTAGCCATCTGGATGTTTGTCATTGCAATTACCCTTATTTGCATCTAAGGCCTTGCCTAATACTTTTTTTTTTTTTTTTTTTTTTTGAGAGAGAGAGAGAGAGAACAAAAACTCTATTAAACAGCTCGTGAAAGCAAGAAAAGAATACAATCCAAGCAAACTAGCCTAAACATGAAGAGCAGCAACTGGAATAGCTTTCACATTAATAGCCCAACTCCAAACCAAAAACTTTACTTTCCTAATAACCTCATCAACACCCACTCCCTCATTCCAAGAGAAACATCCATTCCTAGCACCTCAAATAGCCCAAAAGACGGCCATGAAAGTTAGCCTCCACTTAGCTTTTCCAAACCTGCCAACTCCACCCCCATGTCGCGCCCACATGAAATCATCCACTGACTCCAATATCAACCAAGTAGTATTAAACAAACACAAAAAAGGCTCCCACACTTTCCTCGCAAACAAGCGATGGATAAAAAGGTGATCAATCAATTGCACATCTTTGTGGACATTGGATTGTGGGCAGATCACGCTCACAAGAGCCTTTTCAGGATTTCTTATGTAGATGTAACTCGAGGTATTAAATATTTGACTTGGAATGACCACTAGCCAATTACTCAGATTTCTGCAGTCAACTAGACCCTACAGAACCTATGAACCGGAGAATCCGAGGATTCCCTTGTCCAAATGACTCTTGACCTTTGACCTAGGATTCTGGATAAGGGACCATGATGACAGAGAAGAAAGGTGTTAGGCACCCTCTCTGCATGTACAAAAGTATAGTCTCTACTTTATAGAACACGACAAAATATGAGAGATTAGGTTAGTCTTGCACTGGGTGGTATGATGAATGGATAGTATGTTATGTAATGGTGTGATGCTTTCAAGACAAGGATCAGGAGAGATTCTCTACCCAAACACACCTACTTGAAAAGGCGGAAAAGCTCAAGTCGATTCGAGTTTTTGATGGGCAAGATCCAGGAGACCGGCAAGCCACAAAGCATACACACAGATGGACTAGCGTGACGGATACAAGATATGTAGATGTATGGGATCCCGAGGGGTGATATGGACACAACGTCTTGATCCTAATCAATCCGGGCTTTTGATGGGCAGGATTCGGAATACCGGCAAGCCGCAGAGTATAAGCTCAAGTAGACTAAGGGAACAGGGGGCTTGGAGGTAAAATGATAATGCACAATGCTAATGCTAATATGAATGAAACTGATTTGCACTCAATGAGTGAGTGAACGAGCTATCGCAAGGGTCATTGGAGTGGACCGGATTGGCCTTTCAAGTGGCTTAGGTGACTAGGATTCGAGCTCGGTGGGGCTAACCTAAGGCTGGAATGGCTTCCTCTTCTTTCAATATTCATCTCTCCTTGGTGGATGGATGGGTTAGACTCACTCCCCCTCTCTTCTTCTCCTCCTTAAGATGGGTGAACTTAGGATTCTTGGTGATGGTGTGAAAGTGAAGAGAATGGGGTATTTGTGGGTGTAAAGGGTGTATTTTTGCAATTTGGGGGAAGTTTGGGGGCTAAAAAGGGGTTGGGATGTTGTGATTAGCTGAGGGCATGGGTGTGCCATGTGGTAACACCTTATTGGCTAAGGGGCTTGGTATAGGACGTAATTTGATAGAAAACTAGGAGCAAAATGGCCATTTCAGCCCGAGCGGGACTCCCAAGATGAGATTTTATTTCTCTCTTTTACCTACTACACGATAAAATATCGTGAAAATCCACATGGCAGGTTGCAAATCATGCGCCCCCCACGACATGAATGACACCCAGATTTCATCAAGGGCCCGATGAGATCTGGATACCCCATTGTTCTGGTTTCTTTTGCTTTATTATGGTGCTAATGCTAAATGGGTATGGGCTTGCGCTTGGGCTTAGGCTTGGACTGGGCTTAGATTTGGGTTGGATTTGGGCTTACATTTAGGGGTCCCATAATGCTCAGATCAGCTCTTTCACCATGGGTGGGATGTCTACATCCATACACATGAAGCATATGTTGGGGAGGATAACAGATCTCCTTTGTAGATTATCCACAATAAGGACCCTCTTGCAACCCACAAGCCAGGAAAAGGCCGCCACCTAAGGAGAAGCTCTATAAAACCAGTGTTGATAAGGATATGGTGAAACAGGGGCTTGATGTGGTGAAGTAATTAACCGAAAGAGTGAGCTGACAGAGAAATTACCAAAGGGATCCACCGACCAAAGCAATGAATCTCTTTCTTGAGAAGAAGAAATAATATACTTTAAATGCTGTAATAACCCAACAAACTCGACAATCTCCTCATCTGTCATATTCCTATGGCAAGGGAGATTCCAGACTACATGGCCACCACAAACGGAGAAGTAGTCCACTAACAAGATAAAGCTATTGGGTGCAAGAGAAGCCAATCCAGGAAATAGATCTTGGAATGCGGTGTTACCACACTAAACATGCACCCAAAACCGGACGAGGTTCCCATTGCCGAAAGAAAAAGCAATTCCCCTGCGAACTGAGTGTTTGGTGGTCGCAACCACATTCCAAATGCTAAAGGCTCTATATAAAGAAGATCTCTTCATGAACCTCTCACCCCCCATCACACCATATTTGTTTGTTATCACCTCCTTCCACAATCTTTCTAGCTCAGATGCAAATCTCCAAACCCATTTTTCAAGAAGTGAGGTTCATATCACCAAAACTCCTTAGACTAGCACCTCCTATCTCTATCAGCTTGCATACCTCTTCCCAATTAAGGAAGTGGAACTTCCTACCATCCTCAGTGCCTTTCCAAAAGAAATCTCTTCCCAAGCATATCCAACATAAACTTGGGACATTTGAAGAGAGACATGAAAATCAATGCGCATATTAGAGAAAGTCGCCTTAATTAGAGTCAAGCGCCCACCCAAGGAAAGGTATCGACATTTCCAACTTGTTAATTTCCTCTCAATCCTTACCATCACCCTATCCCAAAGGTGCTTTGTCAGCTTCCCAATGCATAAAGGCAACCCAAGATATGTCGAAGGGAAAGACCCGACCTTACACCCAAACATGTTTGCAAGGTGAAACAAATCCTCCCTGCCAACCTCAATTCCTAGCAACTCAAATTTATCAACATTGATATTCAAACTTGACACAACTTCAAAAGATACTGAAATCTTTCATAAGCAACCACTTGCAGCTATGCATGCATTTTGACTTGAGGTTTTACCCTAGTGTACACACCGCACCCAAGGCAAAAGAGCTGATTTGAATGTTGTGATGCCCAAACCTAAGCCCAGTTCAAAGCCCACTTAGCTTTAGGGTGCCAATAAAGCAAAAAGGGCCAGCCAAGGAGAATACCCAGACCTCACCGAGCCTTCTGGTGAAATCCGGGCCTGATCTAGATGGCAAGCGGCGCACCAAGAACTGACGGCGGTGCATGATGAACCACCCGCCATGTGAATTTTCACGATATTTTATCGCAAGGTAGGTGAAGGAGAGTCTCTCTCCCCACCTCGAGAGTCCCACTCAGGCTGAAATGACCCATTTGCCCCTAGTTTTTCTTAAAATTATGCTCTTTACCACCCATCCAACAAACCACATTGCGCCACGTGGCACACCCATTCCAACTGCCAATCACAGCCCTCCAAGCCTTCTTCTACCCGTGAACTTCCCAAAACTCACCAAAATACTACCCGTAACCCCTATAAATACCCCCCCCCCCCCCCCCCCTTCATTTCCAAAACATCCCTTATCACTCATCACTCACTAATACATCTTCTACACTCACCATCTCAACCCTTAAACCATGCATCCACCGAGGAGAGAAGAAGAGTAAAAGGAGAGGAAGCCATTCTAACCTTAGGCCAACTAGATCAAGTCCAAATCTTAAGCACCTAAGCCACTAAAAGGCCGATCTAATCCATTTCAATTGATTATCGCGACAATTCATTCACCCATTCATCCAAGCCCAAATCAGCTTCATTCATACTCACATCAGCATTGCGCGTCATCGCTCCCCTTACCAGACCACCCTACTTACCTAGTCTATCTAAGTGTATGTTATGCGGCTTGACAGGAATCCTAAACCCTACCCATCAAAAACTCTGATTGGGACTTTCTATTTCTTACAATCCTAAGTCAGACATTACATTCACATCACCCTTGCATTCCATACATCTACGTCAACTACGCTAGTCAATTCAAGTGTATGCTTTGCAGCTTGCCGGTTTCACGGATCCTGCCCGGTGCCTACCAAAAACTCGGATCGACTAGAACCTTAACGCTTCTATGAATAGGTAAGTCTAGACAAAGAGTCTTTCCCCACCCTTCATTTAAAGTAGGCGTTGCACTGTCGCACAACATACCATCCATTCCATTGCACCATTCAGACGCAAGAGCTAACTAAATTTCCTATATTTCACCAAGCCCTGCGAAGTAGAGACCGTACTTTTGTACGGGCAAAGAGGGTGCTTCGCACCTTCCTTCTCTGTCACCGTGGTCTCGCGCCCTGAATCCCAGGTCGCGGATCAGGAATCATTTGTACAAGGGAATCCCCAGATTCTTTAGTTTATAGTTTCTGCAGGGTCTGGCCAACTATGGAAATCTAACTGACTAGTGACAACTCCAAGTCAAACATAAAACCCTGAGTCATAACTACACAGGAAAGCCTAAAAAGACCCCCCACGAGCGCAATTTAGGATGTTTGCTTGGATGTACAACAGGTTTGCTAGAATACATCCAGGAGGTATTGCAAGTGGATGAGTCGGAACCTTAGCCGTTCGATCAAGGCTGATATGATAACAATATTCATATCCTTGAAACTTTCTAATGGATCCAGTATAGATCATAGTTAACATGTTATAAAGAGAAGACAGACATACGAAGGGAAGTCTAAAACCCATTTCAATTGCAGGAAAATACTAGGCAGACTCTTTGCTAATAAATTTTTACAGGTGAAGATTCACAAGGCATGGAAGCAAACAAGATGTATTATGGAATAAAACTGGAGGCATTATGCAATGCCTTGGAGTTTGTACAATACTAGCAGATTTCAGTTTTTACAAGTGGGGCCATGTTTTAGTGATCCAAACTGTTGATATGACAGGCCACCATGAATGGACCATGCACTAAATGTTCCCACGATCCTAGTTACGAAATCTTTGGCTTTTTTTAGTTGGATGGGTCTGTTGCCAGGTTCTTCCATAAACATTTACTTCTTGGCCAATTCAAGGGTTAGGATTTTCCCATTTAGGTGATTTTTGGTGCATGGACCATCCACAAAGGCCCCATAGTATTGAGTATCAACGGTTTGGACTCTACTTGTACAAAATAAAATCTTGAGAGTACAATCCAAACTACAACTCAGTCCACGCATTGTATACCTCATAAAACACTCCAGACTAAACTAGCATAAGGATAATTCGAGTATAACCAACATAGTCACCAATGTATCTACATAAATGTACTCCAGAGTCGAGTTAGCAAAATTCTGTTTTAAACTCTGTACTTTGAAAAAAAAAAAAAAAAACCTTGAATAATCGATTAAACATTTAAAACTGTATATTTCAGAAGATTGGGAAAAAAACTTTAACAAAAATGCATTTTATTCAAAAAAATAATACATAAATAACTCACGGTGTTTTGAGAATCAAAGGTGTCTTAGAGATTCAAGGCTTCAAAGATATATGCAATATATTGAAGTAGTCTCCAGACTTAGAATCAATCTCTAAAAAAGCAGTATATCAGGGATAAATTCGAGTGAAGAGGAAATTAAAGGAATTGAGAGAACTATGGGATGTAGAATTGCCCATCAATCGATTAGGGACACCATTGGGTCCAGGAAAACCCTTAGCTGCAACTTGGGATTACATGTTGGAAAGGTGTGGGGGCAAGCTCGCAGCATGGGAAAGAAAAGTTTCATTGGTAAGTAGGAGGCTAACGTTGATAAGGGCACTATTAAAAACCTCGCCAATTCATCTGCTATCATTATTCAGATGTCCATCGAAGCTTGTGCCTAAGCTTGAATCAATGCAGGAAAAAAATTTATGGAATAATTGGGATGATGTCATAAATTCCATCATTATGAAGGTTATGGCATAAGTTTGACACTGGTTGCCAACCTGACACAACCCTCCTTTATCCAGGCTGCCACAGGTGCAATGTAATAGACTATTACATAGGTTGATTACAATCAAGCACTATCTAATAGTATATTATATAGGTTAATTACAATCAACTAGTTGTTTGCAAATGACAGGATTTTAATTGACAAGACGAGGGGGAGCATAAACACAAAGCTAGATTTATGAAGGGATGCTTTAGAATCTAAATGATTTAGAATTAGTCAGACTAAAACAGATTATATGGAGTACGACTTTAGTAACAATATGGTGAAAATGAGGAATTAGTTAAGATTGCTATTTGCTAGCTAAGAAGTTTATGATCATAAAGAGTCATAAATTCCATTGAGTGACATGAAGGGAAGTGTGCAGCCCATTGTCTGAGTTGAGGCCGGGCAGGACTGTAAAAGGGACAAATTCAGCAATGTTGGCTAAATGGTGGAGTATTGATTACAGGAAGCTCAAATGCTAAAAAATTCTGATGGAGAAGGATGGGGCAGCAAATAATAAATGGGATGTAAAGGCGGAATGCAGAAGTAAAGGATCTGCAGCTTGTAGGGAGATAAAGAGTATACAATAGGTATGCCGAACACAATAATACAGGGTAGGGCAATGCGACAGGGTGAGATTCTGGAAAGACAAATGGTGTTGTGATACATCGCTCAGCTCTGTGTACAGCTCGTTGTGTCAAATAGGCTCGGATAACGAGGGAATGGTGAAAGAGATGTAGCAAAAAGGCGGCGGGGGTATAGTGTGGTCTCCGTATTTTAGGAGAGACCTAAAGGATGGTGAGGTTCCTCTTATCACTAGTTTGCTTGCAAGATTGGAGAAGATTAGAATTGTTCCAAAGAAGAATGATAAGAGGATCTGGATGTTTGACTCTAGTAGTAGATTCACAGTGAGATCCTGGCAAAAGGAAAATAGGAATAGTAGTTCGTCTCGGTTGGAGCAGGCTCCAGTGGTATGGGCAGGAGAAGCTCCACTGAAAGTGAATATTTTGTGTTGGGAAGCATGCAGAAATAGCATGATAACTATAGTAAGCTACAGAGGAGAGGGATCTGAATGCCTAATAGATGCCCATTTTGTAGAGACACAGAGTAGAATTGCTAATATTTACTGATCCAATGTAAATTCACATGGCAAGTATTGACAGTCGAGGAATTTTGTATAGGATGGAAAGGTTCTAACTTCTAAATGGAAGCAACTGGTAAGGGTGATGTGGGTACACATTCTAAAAGCAATGATGCGGTCATTGCAGAAAGAGAGAAATGATTGTATTTTCAAAGGGAAGGAGTGTTCTTCTGGGATAGTAGTGAATGGATTTTTCAGGTTGATCAAGGACTAGATTTCATTAAATAGTCAGGCTAGGGGATTTCAGTGTGATCAGATTTTTGCATGCTAGGAAGCGATTCTATGGGAAAGTGAAAAGCAGTGACTTGCAGAAAGGATTGTACGTGCTGGCTGGGACGGCAGAATTGTTGTATATCACTGTTCATAGGCTCTGGATTTTTCATCTTGTCTCAGCTCTGTATTTATGTTTTTTGTTGGGTTCTCTTTTTTTTCTTTTTTCTTTTTCTTCTTTTTTTTTTAGTAATATAGTTGCCCATTCATCACAAAAAAATTGTGGGAGCAATTTATAAAGTAGAGATTGGTGTTCACCATCCATTGATAGAATTGGAAAGAATGTGAAATTTTTAGTAGAAATGAATCAATTTATACGAGGATCACTTGGAAAGGAAGGATTTAAGAAAGGAAAATCAGTTACCTACATACATTATTGCTCATAAATGTAGCAATTATAATTATTTTCATTGAAGCTTTCTATTTTAACCTTAGTTGTAATTATTTTCACTCAGTTATTTAGTCCAAAACAATATTAAACCCAAATTCCCAAATTTTTCATTCTCCGAATTGTTGGTGTTTTTGTTTCACTGACTGAATTTTTGCGCGTCTTTTTAATGATCGAGACTGAATTAAACATGAATATTTCCTGTACTGTTTTTTTCTTCTTCTTTTTTTCTTTTTTGTGTGCCATTTTCCTAACCATGCCCTAGAAATACCTCACATAGAGCAGATCAGTTATAACTAGCACATTTTCTTGAGAGAAATGCATAGTTTAGATGAGCCCAACATTTGGATGAGTGAAGAATTTATAGTGTGGTAGGAACAACTTATTAATTATATGAAAGGAATGCTAAAATACAGGTTGATGCATAAAAATTATATAAGTTCCCTCCTTGTAGGACAAAATGCACACATTGTCATGTTGATTGTTCTGGTGGACCACCACATGATACTACTCCCTAGCATACAATGAATTCGACAAAGTTTCTGCATAGCAGTACCGATTCCATGTACGTACCAAGCAGACTGTAATCCAGGTAACCTTGTCTGAACTAACACGAGAAAGTTTGGGTTTTCTAATTCCTAGGTTGGTGACAGTCCCCCTATTTCATATCACTCGTGAAAGGCTCAAAGAGAGAGCCTTGAATAGACAAAGAGAAAGGAATTCCAGGGTTGAGATCTCAGCAAGCACTATATATCACAGCGAATAAAGTGTGCCAACTTAGAAGACAAGAAACAGCCAAATCAGAGAACTATTTATCAGCAAGTGAATCACACACTTTCAGTTTGCGCCTCACATAAGTTTAGCAACCAATTGAACATCACACCCTAGATAATGGGGAAATCACTTCGAAAGTGCAAGAGAATTGGTGAAACTTAGTCTGTTAAAATTCAAAATCTTCATATGGTTGTGTCCAAGTTATTTATGATCAGCTTTCTGTATCCTATTTCGCTAATCATTCCCGTCCGAGGCCCTACCTCCTCGATAGAGCTGGGCATCGAGTCGAGTCGGACCAAGTTAGGGCCAACCCGATCAGACCCGGTTTTGAATTAGACCTAATCCGAACTCAATCCGACTCGGTACCGAGTCCAGCATGGCTGACCCGATCTGAGTCTGGGTCTGGCCTAGACTAACTTGGACCGAGTCTGACTCAGTCATAGGGACCAAGTCGGGTCGAGTTGACCTCCGAAAGTTTATGCTATTGGAAGTAACTAGAGGAATGACATGCATGAAGAAAACCATTGTCTTCTGAGGAAAGCCAGGCAGAGGAGACAGCAAAATCTATGAATCGGAGAGTAGAGCATGAGGACAGCTAATACCTAAGGCTTGCCGATCCACGATACAGTTTTGAACAAACCCAGGAGGAGGCGAGGGGATGCAGGAAGATTGTAGTAGACAATCGGATCACCGATTGGGAGAAGACATCCCATCAAAGAGTAGGCGCATTTACGCCAGATAGCAGATCTCTCGAGAAATTTCTCAGGTTCGAGATTTTTAGGGCCCGTTCGTATTTCATAGTAATTTAAATATATTTTACATTTTTCTGCATTTATTATTTACCAAAGAGATTGTACGACCAGGACAACGGCAACCTTTTGACAGGGAAAGTGAGAGGTGATTCTATGGGTCTCCCACCATGATGTACATGTTTTATCCATGCCGTCCATTCATTTTGCCACATCATTCTATGGTATAACTCCAAAAATGACATGGATCCAAACCTCAAGTGGACCACATCACAGGAAGAAAATTTAAATGGTTACTTTCAATTTCCATTGTTTTCTGTAGTGTGGTCCACTTGAGCTTTGAATCTGGCTCATTTTTTCGCCCACGCCCTAAAATGATTTGTACTAATGAGTGGATGGCATGGGTACAACACATATTTTATGGTGGGGCCACGAAGTTTTGGCTTCGAATTTCGTGTTACGTCCTGAAAGCAAGTCCCCCGCGCTGGTGCATGCATTTATTAATGATGTGAATCACCATTTCAAACAAGCCCTCATCTCAGTGTAGGTTTTCAGTTCGTGCATACGAGCCCAATGGTCCAGTAATCTAAATCGTTGATATGATGGGCCTCCATGTGGATGGATGATGCCCTGAAAAATAGACCCAGTTGGGAAGATTTTAGCTCTACGTTGAACCATTTCTATGGTTCCTTTATTAACTGTCTAATGTTTTGGCTTCCTGTTGAAGGATCAGGATCTTTTCAACTGGGATTTTTTTTCTCATGGGTCATCTATGGTTGGACCCATAAAATCAACATGTTGGATTACTGAGATATGGGCTCCACCACTAGAAACTGGGGCCTGGATGATAGAGTTCAAAGTACAAAACTTTCGAGCCTGACCCGCTTTCCCAAGAAGCACCGGGAAATCCGATTCACAGTATATTTCCTCATATATTCAAAAACCTGAAGTTTATAATAATTACTATTTCACCCTCGTTTACGAGGGATTTGAAAAATCAAACCACCCCGAAATTACACCGAACCCGAGTCGAGTTGGGTTTAAATCGAGTCGAGTCCATTCGAGTCAGATTTCGGTCCGAGTCGAGTCGACCACTAGCTGACCCGGACTCGACTCTGTTGGAGTTCGGATTGGGCCACCTATACTTGGCCCGAATCGACTCAACCATTCAGTTCGGATCGATTCGAGTCTAAACCGAGTCGAACGAGTCAAGTTGGCTGAGTTGACTTGACCCGTGCCCAACTCCACTCCTCGATTAGTTGACAAGCCACCATATCTCTTTTACCCCAATCCCAGTCCTTTTGGGCGTTAAACTCAATCTACTGACTAATTCAGCCCTAGTCAAAGTTCTCCATCTTATTAGGGCCATCTCCAATATTTGTAGCACATGATGACATCATCTCAGATTCTCAGTCAACTTCCCATCATATTTCTCCAATTGGGGCAACTCTTAAGCTGCTTCAGATGACCTCATTCTTGATTCTATCCTTCCTCTACCCACATCCATCTCAACATCTGCACCATTGTAAAGTTCATTCTCTACCCATCTTGCTTCCTAATTCCCCCCAGCGTCTCATGCAGCCTAAGCCCATCCAATATTAGCCATAAACTTTTTTATAAATAAATAGTACAATCCATCAAGGTAATTAATAAGAGTCCACTATACAAAGATAAGTCGCAAAAACTTTTTCCTTGAGCTTCATTAGGATGTGGCAATCACACAGCACTACAGAGGCTTATTGCCCCACTCCATCTGCTCAGACCTACTTCATTAAAAACATCCTAATCAATCTCTCAATTTGAATTATGGAGCTAAGGCAACGAAAAACTCCACTTTGAGGAATTTAAAGGCCTATCAATTTTAGCAAAAGCCTCGCATCTATAACTATTCCTAGTGAAGTTGCATTTTGGATTCTCTACCTCCGTTCTACTAGTTTCAAAACCTCTAGACCTTGGAGCCCATCTCCAAGGCTCCAATTCAACACACCCTTCTCTAGTCTAGTTTAGTAGCACCACAACATCCATGAACATCCAGAAACAAAATACACAACAAACAAAAGTTTTCCCATTAAAAAAAATCCACAAACAAAATACACTAATGGCACCATGGTCCTTGCCAGTCCAGGGTAGTCTAGTTTTGAAGGGGTACCGAAGGATCATCTTGGCTCTTGTATTCTTGAATTCTCTGGGCCGTTGATGTGGTGTACTTCTAACATCACAAAAGCCCGCTAGTATGCTCCATGGGGCTAGAAATTCTTGTGACCATAACTTTTAGTAACTGTTGAAGCGGATTCTTCCAAATGCCACTAGTTGGGCCAAATCTCACTTTCTGTACTTGGTAGGGTTGTCAATAGGCAGGGCCGAAGCATGTCCAAGCTCGACCTAGAAAGTAGAACCCCCTACCTAAGATATTTGTTCCAGGCCCAAGTACATGCCCAGCCTTATGTGCGCATACTTCACTTCTATACTTGAGAGATCAGTGCCCATCCCGTGTGCAAGAGCTAGGTTGTTCATCAGGTGCACCCATCGTATTGAAGTTTGGGGCATGGTATGTCCACTATGCAATCCACAAATCAGTGGCATAGATTACTACAACGGGACTAAAAATGTGAAGCTCCAAATGCTCAAAGAGATAGAGGGAGAGAGACTCTTCAATGCTGAAACTAGTGAGTGAGTGTGTCTGTGTGTTTGGGGGGGGGCGAGAAAGATGGACTAAAGGGATTCATAACTTAGACACTTGTACACATATGGGTTTTCAACTTTAATTATATGTCAAAGTAATGTTTTTTTTTTTTTTTTAAAGGTATATGCTAGAGTAATCATGACAAAATATTTCAGAAAAGACAGGGACAATGGGCCTATCTTCTAAGTAGGTGATGTAGGTGCATCTCCACACTGAGGTGGGGTGGCCCACGAGGTGGGAGCCTGTAAGAGGCAGGATGGCCACGAGATGGGTCCCACTATGCGACCCGTAAGATGCAGGGTAGCCTACGGGGAGGTCTCAGTCAGGTTGCCTAGGAGGGCCAGGATAAAGGGATATTCCAGTGCTTCCCCAACAACTCTAGAGCTTTTGGTGTGTTGGTCGATATTCCATGCATCAAGTGATATCAACGCAAAGAAACCAGTGTTCGAGTCTCCTTACCAATGTGGGTGGATGATGCGGATGCATCTCCACGCTAGGGTGGGGCGGCCCTTAAGGTGGGTCCTATGAGAGGCAGGATAGCCAGGGGGTGGGTCCCACTATGGGACCCGTGAGATGTAGGGTAGCCCATGGAGAGGTCTCGTTGGCCGATATTTCTTGCATCAAGTGGTATCAGAGCAAGAGACTAATGGGGTGGGGCGGCCCTCGAGGTGGGGCTTATGAGAGGTAGGATAGCCATGTGGGACCCGTGAGATGTAGGGTAGCCAACAGGGAGGCAGGGAATACCGGCCAACGCACTAAAAGTGTTTTGGGGAAGCACTGGAATATCCCTCGTGGACCATCTCCCCACTGGTACCCGCATCATCCACTTTCCTGCTCTGATACCACTTGATGCAGGGAATGCTAGCCAACGTACCAAAAGCTCCAAAGTTGTTGGGAAAGCACCGGAATATCCATTTATTCTGGCCATCCTACCTCTCACAAGCCCCACCTTGCAGGGAATGCCGACCAACGCACCAAAAGCTCCAGAGCTGTTGGGAAAGCACCGGAATATCCCCTTATCTTAGCCCTCCCAGGCAACCCGACCGAAACCTTCACGAGTCCCACAATGGGACCCACCCCATAGACATCCTACCTCTCACAAGCCCTACCTCGTGGGCCCCCCACCCTAGTGTGGAGATGCACCTTCATCACACTGTTGGGGAAGCACCAGAATATCCCTTTATTCTGACCCTCCCAGGCAACCTGACCTAGACCTCTCCGTGGGCTACCCCGCATCTCACGAGTCCCATAGTGGGGCCCACCCCGTAGCCATCTTGCATCTCATAGGCCCCACCTCATGGGCCACCCCACCTCAATGTGAAGATGCACCTGCATCCACCCACACCGGTAAGGAGACTCGAACACTAGTCTTCTACTCTAATACCACTTCATGCAGGGAGTATCGGCCAACACACCAAAAGCTCCAGAATTGTTGGGCAAGCACCAGAATATCCATTTATCTTGGCCCTCCTAGGCAACCTGACTGAGACCTCCCCGTGGGCTACCCACATCTCACAGGTCTCATAGTGGGACCCACCCCGTGGCCATCCTGCATCTCATAAGCCCCACCTCATGGGCCACCCCACCCCAATGTGGAGATGCACCAGCATCAATAGGTTTGAGACTTAGATATGGTATCGAATGCTCTTAAAAGCCCTAAATGCACCGAGCCGGGCCGGTGGGCATTCATACACAACCTGAACCCAGCCCAATTAATAAATGGGCCTAAATTTACGACTCGCGTCCAGCCCCCAAGCTCGATATGCCAACACAAGTCAGACCCGAAGTGTGCCAAGACCAAAAGCTTGATGGGCCATCTTGGTTTATCAACCCAAGTACTTGGGTGGGAAATTTTATGGAAAAATTTCATGACCTGTGTGTGGACCTCAATGTGGTGTTTTCTAATAATTCATCAGGAGCTGAATGCCAACTCAGATAGTCTAGCAAAAGGCAAAGTCTCAGGAGTGGATATTTATGTAAATTGGTGCCTTAGGTGGGAATTGTGTTTGTCCTAGGTTTATTTTGTTTTGTGAGTTGTTCCATCTTATTTGTACTTCCATCTCCCTTTTTTCATTTCATTCAATTGTTCTTTTTCTTTTTCTTTTTTCTTTTTCTTTTTCTTTTTTTGAATTGTATAAAAAGGCCAAGAGGCAAAAAATGTAGAGAGAGGGAAGCCCCCCTGCTAATTACAAGAAAGGAGAAAGTCAAGAGCCCTTTTACAGATCGAGTCCCATTCAATAACTAGACCCTTCACTTTCAGCACTACACTCTCCACAGAATGGCTCATATTCCTAAAGCATCTCCCATTCCTCTCTTTGCAGATAGCCCACAATCCCGCCAAGAGACAGGGACGCCAGAGGATTTTCCAGTCCTCTTTGAGATGCACCCATGCCAAGACAAAAAGAATAACTCCATGGAATTTAGCCTGACCCAGCTGACCCGGAACATGGAAAGGATGGCATTCCACACCAAAGATGTCGTCGGACACCACATAAAAAGGTGGCTAACAGATTCTGATTCAGTCATGCACATAAGACATACATTAGGGAGAATCATTCCCCTCATTCGAATATTGTCCACCATCAAAACCTTACCTCAACCAATCAACCAAGCCAAGGCTGCCACTTTCAGTGGTGCGGCGTATGAACAAATGAATTTAGTGGCAACTACACCCTTAGAATTATCGCCCCTGCCTCGAGCTTGAATGAACTTGTAGAAAGAATGGACCGAGAAGTTTCCCGACTTCTCCAACTGCCCGAATTTTGAACTGTTTTCGGGCCGTGCCATCAGGCCAGCCCTATTCAAAATTCTGATTTTTCAGGCCCGAGCCCGGCCCATTGACACCCCTAGTTGTCTCTCTTTTTTGGGTTTTATGCCTTGTAATAAAGCTCATCCTTCAAAAAAAAAAAAAGTTCATATCAAAGCCATCCACTATTTCAAAGTGAGAAATGCAAAGTTTACTCTATTTATGTCTATTCACATATGACACTCACCCCACTTGTCTGAGATAACTGTTCATTTATAAGGCTAGCCCAATGAGTACGCGCCCAGGCCAAAAAAATCATGCCAGTCTTCTCCACTCATCAGGTGGGTCACACTTCTAGTTTAATTGTGATCCATAGGTCTTTTTTCCTCCAGCCCTCCATTTTGTTTGTGAAGTGACCGACTCAATGAGTAGAGTGGATATCACAAACACACCACATTGGCAGGTCACACTTCTAGTTTAATTGTGATCCATAGGTCTTTTTTCCTCCAGCCCTCCATTTTGTTTGTGAAGTGACTGACTCAATGAGTAGAGTGGATATCACAAACACACCACATTGGCACATGTAGGGCATGAAAACAGCTGCCAACATAATGAATGGCCTGGATATCGCATACAGACCACATTGGCACGTGTGGAGCACTCCCTTACTAGGGTTCTTCATAAATAACATGGCAGATGAAACCTAAGAAATAAGCAATCTGCTTGGCCCAGACTTTGGTGATCCAAACCATTGATATGGCTGGCATGTCATGGCCAGAATATACTCAGAAATCCCCCTCCATCAGATAATTCCAACAATCCAATAGATGTCCATCTGACATGGACCATCCAACAGTAACTGTTCATCCGTAAGCATCATTTAGCGGTTAGAGTCTTCTGATGAGGGACATATTTGGCCGTGGGCCATCCCATAATGGGGCCCACCCAATTAAACTCACCAAGCAATGTGCCCTCAGTAATGAAGGCAAATATACCATCTCCGGCCTATCAGTTTTCTTGGCCCGAAAAACTGTATTGGCCTCACCATAGAGTGATCCAGACCATTGGCATGATGTTCCCATCATGGAAAGGAGATACCCACGGAATTCCCCCCATCAGATGATTCCAACCATCCGATAGACTCCCAGCATTTGCCATCCGCAAGCACCAGCCGATGGCAACGATCGCCCAATACCGGGCATAACGGGCCATCGACCACCCCGCAACTCGGCCCAAGAGTCGGGCCCCAGTCCCCACCTATGACATTGCTGGGCTGGAAATACGAACCCCAACAGCAATAATAGGGCATGAAGAATTCGTACTGGCGCGTAGGGGACGAAGCAGAGAAAGGAAACCCTCATCTGCACTCTCGAAAAGGGATTGCCGTACCAGAAGCAGAAATCCTAAAAAAAACAGAATGAGAGAGAGAGAGAGAGAGAGAGAGAGAGAGAGAGAGCCTGTAGGTGGTTGCAGAGAAGGCGATCTAATCCATATGTTCCCGAAACGGTCCGAGTCGATGTGCGGGACGCCCGGGTCGCACCTGTACGGATTCCCGATGTATTTCTCCATCGCCTCCCTCTCTATCTCTCTCCCTCCTTCGAGACGATTCTTCTCGTCTCCTTTTCCTTCTCTATTATTCTGGGATTTTGATCGTGTACGGTGGCCACTAGCACAGTTACGATACGGGGCGTGTATTCGGTCAGGTGACTGTCGGTCAGGCCGTAACCGTGGAGCCCACCTTGATGTATGTGTTGAATATCCATGCTGTCCACGCCGTCTTTCAGGTGGACCACACCACAGAAAACAGTAGTGATTGATCATTAAATACTTCTATAGGCCACAAAAGTTACGAATAAGCTGATATTTGTGTTTTCCCTTATTTGACCTAATCAATAGGTTGAATGGAAAATAAACATTAAGGTGGACCTGAAGAAGTTTGTAATGGCAAGCGTCTCGTGTGGTGTGGTCCACCTAAGATTTGGATGTATGTATGTAATACAAGGTGGGCCACGGTCATGGACCCGTCGTGACTGAATGAGCTCCTTAGGCTGAGGCAGATTGCATGCGGAGGGAGTCGGATTGCGTCCTTCCTCAGTTTGGACGCAAAGCGTCCATGCCAAGATGTGGAGGGGCCCACCGCAATGGATCTGTTTATCCACTCCGTCCTTTCCTTGTCTAAGATCTGGCCGACCACATGGGACCAAGAATGAGCAGGTCCAACGGTCAGGTCGACCACACCAAATACAAAGCTCCGGTTGCATTAATGCACCCAGCACTAAAAGCAAGTTGCATTAAATGCAATAGTCATTTCTTGTGTGGTCGATAGGACCGTTGGACCTGCTCATTCCTGGTATCATATGGTTGACCTAATCTTAGAAACCGAATGGACGGAGTGGATAAATGGATCCATACTGAGGAAGGACGCAATCCAACTCCCATGTGGAGTACCTTAGTACACAATACGGCCCAGTGAGTAAAATTGGAGGTGCCAAAAAGCTCAAGTGGTGCGCTCTCCTTGAGATTTGGACATCCTTCAACTTTGGGTTCATGCCCCCAAAATGAGCTGATAGGACGGCACGAATAAGAATGTGGATCCTCTGTTACTTATCCCCAAGGAGTTGGGATCCGAGGAGCCTTCTCATTGGTCCACATCATACTGCATGATGTCAGTATGACCCGCTTACACTGAGGTGTGATTAGGTTGCAGTGAGGATGTGACAGGGTTGCAGACCTATGTGATGACTTGGTCCAATAAAAAGGCTCCAAGCAAGGTTTCTCTGCCTGGAGCCAACAGAGGATCCGGATTCATACCCTAGCAGAGAACTTCTGCTTGTGCCTCTTTCAATGGTTCAGCTGACTATGCTGATCAGTTCTGACACAATCAGTCTGCTCGGATATAACAGAAGATCCGGATTCCACGGATAAGGCACACCATGGGGCTTATGGAGTTTACTCAGCAATCCATTTCCCCATCTAACACCTAGCCCTATATGTTTACGTTATGTTCACTCTGCATCAGTTTCAACCAGTTATTTTAAGACATAGCCCAAACATAAGTGAGATCCAAAGGGAAAGTAAGCTGCACCAAGGGAATCCCACCTTAGAAATCTGTGGCCTGCAAAAAGTGTTAATAAGGCTCATATCTATTTTTTCCTTTCATCGGGGTGGGAATCACTTCATGAAAGGTTTGGAAGGTCAATGAATATTACGGTGGGCCAAGGACGTGGATTGCCTGCGAAAGCCTTTGGCAGGCATCTCCTACACTCAAACTAGGTGGGGCCCACCGTGATGTTTGTGAGAAATCTACGCCGTCCAACGATTTTGTGAGATCATTTTAGACATTGCCACAAAAAGTGAACAGGATCTAAGGCTCTAGTAGGCCGCAATAAAGCAAAAGGTGGGTAGGGAAATTCCTACCGTTGAAACCTCTATGGGTCCACAATGATGTTTATATGCCTTTCATACTGTTCATAATGTCATTACGACTGAGATGAACTGAAAACACAAATATTATTCTGATTCGTAACTTCTGTGGCTCCAGGAATATTTCAACTATGGAAGATTCAATCGTCACATTTTCAGCCCACTTGAGTCTTGGATCCCATTCATTTTTTGTTGCAATGCCTAAAATGATCTCACAAAACGGTTGGACAGTATAGATTTTTCACAAACATCACAGTGGGCCCCACCTAAATTCCAAGCGCAGTAGACGTATACAAAAGCTTCGCAGGCGATCCGCATCCGTGGGCCAAGAAGGCCTGGGAACTAGAATCGCCGTAACCCAAGCTATGTGGAGAGCGCTGTAATATTTCCCAACCAGCTCATTTTGGGAGATGAGCCAAAAGACCGAGGATATTCAAAACTCAAGTGCAGTGGAGATGGAGATGTCTACCATTGAAAACTTCCTAGAGCCCAGCATGATGCTTATGTGCCATCCAACCTTTTCATAAGGTGATTCCCAATAGATGAAGGGAAAATATGTCAGTCTCGTTCAAAACCTCTGCTGTCCAAGAAGGTTTCAATGGTGGGCATTTAAGCCCCAGTGTTTTCAGGTGGTGTGGCCCATTTTAGTCTCGGACCACCTTGTGCATATAACACACACTTCTTGGTGAGCTCATATGGAGCCCAAGGTAATAGAAGATTCCTATGATCTCCTGTCTTCACCACTGATTGCATCTTAAATGATGATTGAAGTGCTCACCCTGTGGATTCCATGACGAAATTGGAATATTGGCAGCCTTTTTAATGGCTCGTTTCAAATACATTGTTCAAAGGTCAGTGAAATATGATCACAAGCACATAACTTCTATCCAGCAGTAATGAGAACTTAAACGGTTTAGATCATTAATCTAAGGTTGCAATGAAGAGGTACAACCCCCCCACTGGATGGTATTGTGATCAAGATCACCACATTTTATTGAAACATTATCCATGTACATGATGCTCGGACAGAGGGTGAAGCTTCACACGCAGGCAACAATTGTACATGCAGCTTACATTAGTCAAGATAAACCAATTAAACCAATTAAACTATGGAATCTGCTTTAACTAGTTCACATCACCATGACCGGATTGGCTAAAAAATCATACAAATTTATTTGTGGACACTTATTTGTCAAAAGAAGATGTTGGATATTTTCATTCTAAGCCTTCAGTAAATTTTCACAGACCTAATGGTCAAATAATCAAATTTAGCTTAAATCTTAGTACATCATCGGTTTAAACTAGAAACTATATTTTAATCAATTTCGTTTAACCTATTTATATGTCATGGGCAGTTTGATTCAACTAACTCATGTGCCAACCATGTAATTTACAAGGAATGTATAAATAATTTCAAAAGTTCTGTCATTATACTTTAGCTGGATGAGTCCAGATCGTCTGCTTAATTTGTTGACCACCTGATTGGTGCAGCTCATCACTGACATTATTTGCTTAATGCAGTCAGTACTAATGTGTGTTGAGCTAGACCAATCAAATGTCAGCAAACTAGTAATTCCTATTGAAAACGAGCAGACAATCTGAATTCTAGCTGTATAGGTCGGTTTTGCAGTTGCACCATTTTAAATATGGTTGTGATTCTTCAACTGCACACAGGGCGTGGATATAAGCCAATCCAGAGACCCCAGTTTACAGAGCCAAATTGGACGGAGCATAATTGAAAATTTACACTACAACGATAATTTTAACCATCTGATTTTCCCATACCCCTCACTATTTTTATTTTAAACGTTCATTTGATAGCTGTTAATTGAATGGTTAGCATCTCAAGCTTGTTGTTGTTTTGGATGTATGATACATCTGGAATCCACAACTTGGTGTTCTAGATTTTGTACATTAGTGTCACATGTGAGAAGGATGAAGCGCAACCATTTTTTAAAGAGAAGATCTCAGCTCCAACGGGTTTGAACCACTAGTTATGGTTCACCTAAAGGATAACTTTTAACTTATCAAGTAACTGCAACATCCAACCTTTTGAATTGGTTGGCTCCAAAATTAAGAGCATCTGATGCAAAAATCAGTCATATCTGCTCATCAGCTGAGCCACACCATGAAAACGAATGTCTATCCATTGATAAGTAGAAAAATACAATGTGGTAGACTCAATGAGTGGATGGGGCTGATTTTTGTATTTAATAATTATCATGGTGGGCCCAACCCATTGGATAGATTGGATTTTGCACAACATATGAAAGATTGAACGTTATCTGGTGGGTAGTCGGCAGCTTGTGGTCAACCGGTTAGACCTGAGACCACCACTTTTTTCAAATGGTGCAAAACCAACGTGGATCCGGCCCTGTCAGTCTTTAATTAATTATACATTGATAACTTACTCGTCGGTAGATCAACGATCCACTATAATTTGTGCTCCGCCTAAATGTATCTGGCTGCAATTTCATGGGACCGGAACACTTTGAAAGTTTGCTACTAATGGTACACAATCTTTCAATGGATAAGTAGGTGATGGAGTGAATTTCAGATGTGGCATATGGTGTGGGTGATTGAAAATAAACCTTACAACAATTGATTAAAACTAGATATAGAGCCATCTCTCCACAAGACATGTCGCCCAGTTGATTATTAATCCGGTCCACACATATGCTTGCACAGATGGATGGCTTATGCTTTAAAAATAAAACCCATGGGACAATACCATGCATTATTTTTCCTATAGTTTTATCCCAATGGGCATTTGCAACTGTTACTTCTTTTTTTTTTTAACTTCAACATCAATCTAATGGCTGCAAACTGGATAGATGAGAATGATTTTTTAGACTTAAACCATCCATGCTAGAGCATGGACAGACCCAACTTACATATTACATTGCCACCCATCCTATTGAGGGATGGATTTAGTAAATTGTATTCGTTCCAGTTCTACGTTATCAGCTCCCATGTTTAAATTATGAGACACAACTTGGGTGGATCATGAATAGAGATTTTGCACCAACTTGGTGCCCAAAATATCGGTTGGTGCACAATTAATGGTTGAAATGAAAAACATCCAACAGTCCTAATATAGCAGGTATGAATCCATGATCAGAGAGTATGATAGATGAATTAATTTGATTTGGGTAAAAATGTATCAACATCCCACAAACAATAATGGCTTGCTCATGTCAAACTCGAAGTGCCATTCTATTATTACCTATTATCCATATTCCATATGCGAATTCATATATCTTTTTTTCTTCTGAAATAGAAAACTCATTGGTATGATGGAATGCTAAGGGCCCGTTTGGATAAGTTACTTTTTCTACTTATAGTAATAAATGAGTAACTTATTTTAGATAAGTTTGGTTTATGAATAGTTATAAGTAACCTTTTTACTTAAACTTAATCCTTTTAGTTAATTCGTTCAATTTTTTTTTCATAAGCTACTGAAGAGAAGATCAGAAAAGATGAAAGGGAAAGGCTGGTAAGTTACCTGAGGCATCAGTAACTTATGATCCAAGCATACTTTTCTATTTAATAAGTAGAAACCAAGATAAGTTACTTGAGGCATAAGTAACAGCTTATTTTAAATAACTTATGATCCAAACGCCTACTAAGCAATTGGTAATTCTCTTCTGACTAGGATGAAATATTCCATTGAAGTGGTTAATCTCATGCATAATGTATCAATGCTTGTGCATCAACCTCATTCCTTGTCAAAGTATTGAATAGCTTCCCATAATTATTTTTGTGAAAAATACAAGTGCGCTTCTTATTTACTGTCATGTACCTCCATGTGTTTCAATAACCAAAATATACTAGCATCCTAAGGAGGCCAAAATACCCTAAATTCACTTAATACGAGTCTTCTACAGGAAAATTACAGCACTTAAGCACGTACTTTAAAAAATTATGAAGAACTATGGTTTTCCATATAAAACCCCTAAAAGTTTTCCTCACTAAAATATTAGAGATTAGATTTCTAAATCACATGGCAAACTGACAACGGTAAGTCTCCCGGCTTTCCCTCTCTCCCTCTCTCTCACACACACACACCTTGTCTCAAAATCGGTAATCAAATATAGGCCTCTACTCAAGGATAATCCAAATAAGCATTCAGACAATCTAATCTCTATCATAATCAATTGGTTCATTCATCTTAGCTGTTGATCGATCAGATGGGTTAGATGACCTGATCAAATGCAAATATGGGCTCCACATGATAGAGGTCTAGCTCATTGATTGTACATTTATATCATAACAATTATTAACCATTGATCAAGTGGTTAGCATTGTCTAATCAATATAAATTGTAAAAGGGACATGCAATCACAGGTACTCCCATGTGATGGACGGCCCATATTAATGATTGGACTTCTGTTATCATCAATATGGACCATCCATTTTCTTTTATATTGATCGAATGGTTCAATCAGAGCGGGCATTTACAAGGGATCCATAATTAGAGATAGCTTAACTTGTGAATGGTCCAAATCATTGATCAAAACTCTCTTTGCAATAAATATGGGCCATCCAATGATCTGAACTATTTATATGAAAAGTCTCACTTCACATGGTGGGAAGACAACAAGTGAAGCTCTCAATTAAATTATTTCCAGCCTTTTGATAATCTTACTCTTTTGCTTTTAACATCAGCGTGCGGTCACCATGACCTTCGTAAAATTAATGGGTTATAACATTCAACATACGAATTCTTTTGTGGGCATTCCCTTACCAAGGAGAGCCATGTCAAATAAATGTGACTATTGTGAGATGCAGTAGGGTGTTCCACTTGTAAATTAAACATATAATTTAAAATAGATTTTATTTCTCAACGGAGCATTTGAAAATAGTTACTATAGATTCTTACTTATCAAACAGGCCCTCGCCATATAATTATTATATGAAATGTTTTGGTACCCTTAAAGGACCAAAAGTTAGAGTGCTCCTAGTTGCACTTGGACCATGAGAGTCTTGCTGGTTCAATCTTAACTACAAAAATGTGACCATCCAATGATCCAATCTATCCTTGATTTGGTCTTGTAGTCATCCATCATTTTTTTTCCCCCAGCCATGGATGGGATTGGTATAATTACTCCATAAAGGCAATTCTTTAGAATATAGGTAATCTAAGAGGTAAAGAATCTTGATTGGACTTATTTTTACATAAAATCTGGACAGCTCATATCAAAGAGCACTGGTCAAATGGTTAATATTTGTCAATTTGGTGTGAGGTTTGCACAACAGTCCCACTAAACGTCTGCCGGGCCTAACCATTCATCTGGATCAATGGATTGAATTCTTTAAAAGTGTCCCATTACAGCTAAGTGCACCTTGAATAGTGTTGTGAGAGCACTGGAGCATTTTTCCAGAATAATTAGATGGCTAATCGTCATAGAGAAAGCTCTAATGTTTTTGGAGCAGTTATAGTGTTTATAGTTGCCGAAGGGCCCTATTTAGATAGCACAAAAGAAGGAAAAAAGAAAAATATTGTAATAATTATTTAATGATGATTTCTCAAAAATTTTCATCAGCCTAGACTCCATGAATTCCATTTTATGGGGTCTTGTTTGATAAAAATTTAAAATCCAAATAAAGCTTTAGCAAAAGTCATATAATAGTTTGGGTATGAAAATTTGATTATGGTGTTATTTTTCATCTAATGCTTCCTTTACCATTTAAAATTGCGAAACTTCCCCTCAGGAGGAAATTCACAATTGATTGTCATGGACCTCGACATTAGTCATTAAGTCCAAAACATACTTTTCAAGATGGCATGCAAAAAACTGTATTGATGGGATGGTACTATTCATCCTTGATTTAGATTATTTTTCTTTTGGGTCTCTTTTCAAGCCTGGATGGGATGGCCATGTTTACCCCAACAAAACTAGTTCTTTGGAACCATAAGAAATCAGTGATGGTCTATGACAAATAGAATGATCAAATTGTTGATTGGACCCATTTTCATGCAAAAATGATATTGACCGTTTAAATTAAAGACCTTGATTGAATGGCTGATATTTGTCATATTGTGCAATTCTTGCCCAGTAGACCATTTAGTGTGAGTTAGACCCAATGGTCTGGACAGCCAAAGTCTCCCTATGCAGCTAAATGAAACTAGGACCACTGTAATTCACTGTGCTTTCTAGAGCATTTCTTATAGCTGTATGGATGTGATTATAATATAATTTAAGAGTGCTTGACTGTAAATTTTCCAATTGACCAACGACAAAATTAGCTGGCAGGTCGCCCATGCAATTAATCAAACCTACCATCTGTCGATACCTATCCGATACAAAATGCGTTGACCCACTGATGAATGGCTCAACCTCAGTTCAAGGTAGGGGCCATCTCACGCACGCTTTCTCCTGCCAGCACGCAAAATTGCCGGAAAAGGGCTCCGCCCATGCGTGATGCTAGAAGTTTTAACTCCCAACTACACGGGCACTCCCTCTTGCCTTGTCATTTGGGGTGGATTAGGCAGTGAGGTCTTTCCTTCAGCCGCGGTGTGGTGATGTGATGAGACTGGATCGGTGGGTCATATGCAATAGAGACGATGACTGCCCAACAACCTAAAAAGCCAGGCTATATCTCTGACAGCTTACAGCCCCACCAATCTAATTTCGCCACATCACCACACCACCCCTTATTAGGATGAGATGCTGCTCACCACATAATCCATGTCAGTCATAGGAGCACATGTGACATATCGAAGCCGGTTAACTGCTAGGCCCACTACTGATGTCTTTCCTAAAGTCTCAGGCCGACCTGATAATCAAGTGATTATGAGAATTTGATCAACGGTCCAAGTACAACGTAAAAGTGTGATCTATATGATGATCGAATGTGCCTATTTTCTGAGACATGACATCTAAACACTGGGATCTGCCTGATAAGTGGCTTGGATCTTTGAAATGTGCTTAAAGCTCAAGAAACAAAAGAGTTGTACTCGGCCCACTTCAATCAGCATCCCTCGGACCAAGTGTTTCCTCAGCCGCTAGCCTGAGATGGACAAGGACTTACCCTTACGAGCGGAAACCTCCCATAAGTTTGTGAATCCAGACCATTCACCACTGTAGGCCATGTTGTGGACATTTAAAGAATAATCACACAGGTCCCCTATCACGTTGAATACGGACCAGTTAGATACCTCTTTTTTTTTTTTTTTTTTTTCTAACTGACCATTTTCGACAAAGAAGAACAGAGTATAAGACAAACGATATCGTTTTATCTAGGATTAGATAAGAACAGTCGGTATAGATCTTTCATTCGTGTACGATTCTGTCACACATGATGCGAATTCACCGTCGATGTCACGCGAGAGTGTAATACTTTTCATCCCGTACAAATAATCTCCCTTCCGTCATCCGCAGTGCTCATACTCATTAAGAGAGATTTCATACTTTACTAGTCTTGAGGGTTCATGCGCAGGCACTCACGAATAGTACATGCGGCATATGAATGATACCATCCGAATCGTACAGATATCAGGTCAGGTCCGCATTACATTAGTCGCAAATCAACAATTAAAAAACCGAAATAATTCCTTATTAGCCCGATAGTGGCCATCCAAACGCGGTGAAAACGGTAAACTGATCAACCGTCCAAAATGGAGAAATAAATGTACACTGATAATAGTTTTTGATGGTCTAATAAATTTATTCTATAGTAATGAAACTTATATACTTTACGCTATTTGGACAGTTTGATTTGAGTTAAATTCATGACGCGTGTACAATTTGTTGCGAATGCGCATGAACGAACATACTCTACTAGAGTATTAAATAACGCCCCCTTCTATAAATATCGATCTCTCTACCTCGTCTCTACCTATCCCTCTCTTGATCTCGATTCGATTAGATCATTTCTAGGGTTTTACGAGGGTTTTTCAAAATCCACTCCAAAATCCCCCCAAAACCACTCATTTCCTCAGAAAACAAAATCCTCCTATATTCCCTTTGAAAACCCTATAAAAATTCAAAAATCCTTATCCAGGGTTTCCTCTTTCTTCCGCCATGGCAGAAATCCTCTCTCGAACGGCAGCCGATTCCATTCTGAGACTCTAGAACGTCTGTCCTGGATCCAAATGTCTTTTCTCTGGAAGAGCTTGTTTTTACAGAAACTCTGAGAAGGCGGATGCGATCTGGCTTAAAACCCTAGGTAGGGTTTCATATGAAGGAATTTGATGTGATTCATTGAAATATGAGCGATGGCGGTGGGGAGAGTGGAAGAGATATCGACAACAGCGGCATCAATCACGACAACAGCTACAACAACAGCAACGAGAGCGGCACTAAGAGTCGGGCGGTCCCCTCTGGCAGTGACGATTACGGCCGTGCAGTCGCTCGTATCGCTGTTTCGCAGGTCTGTGAGGCTGCAGGGTTCCAGAGCTTCCAGCAGTCTGCGCTCGATGCCCTCTCTGACATTGCAGTGAGGTATTTGAGAGATCTGGGGAAGACGGCCCGCTTTTATGCGAATTCATCAGGAAGGACAGAATGCAATGTGTTTGATGTCATTCAAGGGTTGGAAGACTTGTGCTTGTTGCAGGGTTTCTCTGGTGCGTCAGATGTCAACCGGTGTCTTGCTGGTTCGGGCACAGTCCGTGAGATCATGCAGTACGTCAGCTTGACAGAGGAGATCCCATTTGTGCGGCCCCTCCCACGGTTCCCTGTCATTAAGGCCCGGAAGCCGACACCCAGCTTCGCCGAGGTTGGGGAAGTACCGCCTGGCAAGCATATACCTGATTGGCTGCCGGCCTTCCCTGACCCTCACACTTACATTCGCACGCCTGTTTGGAATGAGCGTGCCAAGGATCCCCGCACGGATAAGATCGAGCAAGCAAGGCAGCAGGCAAGGCAGCGGAGGAAGGCAGAGAGGTCACTATTGAGTTTGCAGCAGCGGTTGGCATGCAATGGTACAGCAGGGCCATCCTGGGCAGACGCTGGTGATGTTGGGAAGGAAAAGGGGGCATTGGACACTAACCCTTTTCTTGCCCCACCGTTGCAGTTTGGGGAGAAGGATGTGTCTGTGGTCAATATTCCTGCTCAGCTTTCGAAAGAAGCGGCTGTAGAGAATCGGGTTTCCGTGCTTGAGACCTTTGCACCAGCCATTGAAGCGGCGAAGAGCGGATTTTCTGATTCTGGAGAGGGTGAGAGGAAGGTTCTTCCGAACAAGCGGCCTGCTGTGAGTTTCGGGTTTGGGATTGACAAAAAATCTGTCTCTGTCCCTTTGGGTTTGGGTGCTAAAAACTTGGGTGTTGAGAGAACAGCTTATTGGTTTGGGAGGGACGACGAGAAGGATGACAAGAAAAGGAGAGCGGAGCAGATATTAAAGGAAGCAATGGAAAGCCCACAAGAACTTGCTCAATTGTAAACTAATTGGTTGACTTGCCTGCGCGATGAGGAAGTTGTATTTTTATCCGGGAATTGGGTAGCGGTAGTGGGACGTGGCATCTTGTTGTAATGGTATGGAATTCAGCCAGACCGCTGTTCGCGTGTTCGGTATGATTTAGTCTTAACGGGTTTCAAGGTATGTGAATATCAATTCCCATCGCACAGTAGGATTTGTCTACAATCCATTCTTTTCAAAAGAAATTCTTGCTTCCCCCTCCTTCCATTGTCTGCTTTAATGCTTTATACCAATTGCAGTTGAGAAAATTAATCCCTCAACACTAACAAAATTATGTCCACGGGAAAAAAGAAGTGATCACGACTTGTATGCATCCTATTCTCTAGAATTTTGAAACAATGATAAAAGTATTGTTGTGGAATTTTTTAGTTCAGCCACAAGAAAAAGGATATAGCTTTGTATAATTTTTTTTGGACTCATGGTGCATCTTTGAGAAATAGGCTTCTGCATGTGATATAGAGGTTTCACTTTCACCCGTCAAAAAAAAAAAAAGGTGATATAGAGGTTTCTTGTTTGTATGAAGAGCGAGTAGTACCAAAGAATGATTGTAGGAGAATTGTTTTAATTTTGGTGTCTGGCTCTGCTGAAATCCTTCATCTAGTTGTATTTCTAATCATTGTTGTTTTAGCTGTCTGTGACAACTATGCCCCCTTTTGTGGGTCTTTGTTATATTCAAGTTGTTAGACATTTAGTGTTGCATCAGTCGTTTACTTATTATTATTATTTTCCCTCTGAAGATGTCTATTTTCACTTATGCCTTAACCTTAGCAAGGGTTTACCATGGGAGCCTGACTGGATGAAGTTATGGTTTGAACACTAGATGAAATTAGGAGCCAGTAATCTAGATATTGCTTCTTAGGTGTTGCACTCCTTAATGTAATTGTATTTGTAATCTTGTAACCAGACGTTGCTTTGTGTCAGTAGTACTATGTAGAAGTTTTGTTATGTTGAAGGTGTTAGACCTTTACTGCCCCCTCAGTTGCATGTTTTTTTTCTCGAAGAATAGCAATGTTATTTTCAATTGCACCTCTCCTTTAGGAAGTGTTTTACAACAGGGTATCCAACTGGATGAAATAAGGGCTGAAACACTGAATGAAACTATAAAGCCGTGATCTAGATGCGGCTTGTCAGCAGTTGGTTGAAGCGTCATAGCTGAAAATACAAATTATATTTCGTGAAATGCAGTAAGATCACACATGGAGGTTGATTTAGCTGATTTGGATGCTGACTTGCTTTGAAGGCATAAAAGAACCCTATGACCTTTGGCACTGCATTGTTCTTATATATATATATATATATATAGCATGTGAACTTTGCCATCATGTTTGAACTGGTGTCTCGTGCTAGGGCTCTTGTACTTTTACTTGCATTTTATGAGAACCAAACATAAACTTTTGCCAAATGTTTTGGCTCCCTAATTCACATTATCATTGAGGATTTTGTTGGAGGTTTGAACTTGCAACTGCTGTATCCTTTATATGCTGTTTTATATATGCAGAGGCTATTTTTGATATTACTCAGGATATGTGAAGCCTACCCTAAGTAGCTGAGACAAAGCCTATGATGGTGATGGTGAATTCTTATTTATAGGAGGACTTTCCCTGTGAGCGGCTTCTTACTTCCTCCATATTGTTTTTATTTTCAAGTTTCCGGTGGTCATTTTCTTAATATCAGTTTCACTTCCTATTATCGGGCTTTCCATGAAATGCCTTCAACTTAGCATTCTTCTAGTCAATCAAGGTGAGGCAGCTTTATGTTTCAATTTGTTGTCCACATTAGCAGATAATGGTGTATTTTCTCTTTGTCACAACGATTGCTGATTATTACCCAGGTATGGGGATGTTCTACTTCACTCAGATTAAGTTCAGAGTCTTCAGTCTTGCAAAAGGTAATAAGGTGCTTTCGATAATATATTCATACCAGGGTTTCCCAAGCGCAATTGCTTTTTGTTGGTTATGTGGCAAAAGGCAACAGGCTCACTCTCCGTCACCTGAGTAGACGATGATTTCACAGGCGTGCATGTCCTTTGCCTTTGGAACATGGACTGTACCATTTGCTTTTGCATTGTGAGTTTACAGGACAGGTTGGTGGTGGTACTTCTTACTTATCAGGGCTAGTTGGGTGATGACTAAGTTGATTGAGCATTTTTTGAGGTTTGAATGAGGTTTACTTGGGTTTGAGGAGGAAGGTCTTGTGGAGACTTTCCTTGCTGTGCTCTGGACAGTCTGGAGGAGCATAATAATTTTTGTAACAAAGCAATTCAACCTGGAAGAGGTTCACTGGATTGGCTAGTGATTGCTCTTCTTGGTTGTAGAATGACTTATGAAGTTTGCACTAATATGTGTGAAAGCAGGTGTAGGTGAGGACTTGAATAATCAGTATGTGGCTTAAAAATCGGTACCTGAACTTGAAAAGTGATGGAGTTGCTCAGTTTTCCAACAAGTGCCTATATAAAACAAGTCACTTATTACTTTTCTTCCATATTTCTAGCCAGAAGTGGAAAGGTAACTTAAATCCTTTTCCACCTGGAGGGATAAAGAGAGGGAGATCATTTTGGATTTGAAGTCTTCCATGTTGAGAAAAAATTTAGTTACAAAAATGAGGGTTTTGAATGTCAGAGATTTTCAACTTTGGATAGAGAGGGTTGCCTGTTAGAGTTGGAGAGGTGGTTTCCATTCTCCTCCGTGGGGGTGAGAGGGCATACAATGTGGCAAGAGTTAAAGGGTGATGAGGTTATTCAAAGCTCAAAAATTCCTTGTCCTGTGGATAATTTTCTATTTTTTGAATATTTTAAACCGCTTGCCCTAATTAGGACTGTTATGACAACGATGATAGTCATCATCATCATCATCTCAGCCTTATCCCAATTAGTTGGGGTTGGCGACGAAGAGACAGTGATTTCAATATTTTTTGACAATGAAAACAGTGATTTCATTATTTAAAACCCCCTTACAATGTTGTGACAATGATGGTGAGTTCACATTCGAAACCCCTATATATTCCCATTTACAATTTGCTGATGATGCAACTCTTTTTGGTGATGCAAATTTAACTCAGGTGGCTACTTTGAGAAAGATCTTGATGTTTTTCGAAGCAGCATGTAGAAAAATATTGAATCCTCAGAAGGCCTAGTAGTTTTTGTCTTTTTGAGGTTGTTGGATGCTTCGAATGCAAAGTTAGAAAACTTCCCTCAAGCCATTTTGGTTTTCCATTAGTTTTTGCAAACCGACCAAAAGCCTTTGGAGGGTTGCATTGGAGAGTGGAATGGAAGGCATTCAGCATGGACAAGCAGGTATCTTTTCTCAGGTGCAGGGTTACCAGTGATCAAATTGGCAATTGTTGATATGCTAATTAACTTCTTGCCCGATTAGTGTGCTAAACAAACTAGAGAAAATTTGAATGGACTTTTTATGGGGAGGCATTGGGTGAAAAGCATAAAATTTCACCTGATGGTGTGGGGATTGGGGAGAGGTATGTCGGTTGCAAACAAGGTGGGGCAGGTGTGGGATCACTAGAAGCTACTAGTATTGGATTGCTTGATAAAATGGTTGTGAAGAAACGAGGCAGTGGGAAACAACCTATGGAAGTAGGTTATCACGAACAAACATGGTGATAGGGAAGGGTGGTGGTGTGTAAAAATTTTATTACAGTATAAGGGCAACAAGCTTGTGAAAAAAGGGGTAATGGACAATGTGGAAGCGGTGATTGTATTTGGTTTTGGGAAGATACATGGTGTGTAAATACTTCATTGTGCCGAGAGAAGAGACTATTTGGACTCCTAGGTGATATCATGGGCCTCCCATGGTAATTGCTTCTGGGTGGCTTGTGTAGAAAGAAGATGATAATGATTTAATCACTAAGAAGCAAGAAGATGGTGATTACTGAGGTTTGCATTTTGTCTCTAGGTTGTAGAATGAGTGAAACCCTTATACATTGAAAGAACCCTTATTGAGGTTTGCATTTTGTCTCCAGGTTGTGATTACTGAGGTTTGCATTTTGTCTCTAGGCTTGCATTTTTAGTAGGGTTGTGGGTAATATGGAAAGAACTCAACTACCAAATTCTTTTAAGAAGTCAAGAGGTAGGAAGAGTTTTTTCTCTACGGGCCTGTAGAAACATCTAAGCATAGGTGAAAGTTTTTTTTTTTTTTTTCTTCGAAAGATGCCTAGGTGAGAGATTTTTCGGCATGCACAAGAATGCAAACCGGATGAATTACAAAATATATATTGTTGATGATCGATTCCGTAGGTGTTGAGGCCTTATTGTTTGCATGTCTCTTGTATGGTGTTTTTTTTTTTGTGTACTTGTTTTTCCACAAGAGACTACATTGGGGAAATCAGATATTGTTTATTTCATTGAGAATGACATGAGTATATAAAAAAAGTGGGACTGTGGGAGCTCTGTAGGAGTCTATATATATGCTTAAAAAAACCCGACAATCTTACCCGATTCCTCGTTGCCATCTTCTCCGAGCAACATTCTTCTCAGCCTCTCCGCTCTCTTAAATTATTAACCCAAGATACCAGAATGGTCATTTTTTAGTATTAATTGGTCGACAATCTTACCTGATTCCTCTTTTCCACCTTTATTGTTACTAAATTTGCGTTCTGTATACTTGGTTTTAGCCTAACTAAGATTCTGGAGCATCCCTCCATATTTCTAGCTTGGCATTCCCTCGTCTCATCAATCAAACTATGCAATTTGCAAGCAACATACACCATGAGACCTCCTTTGTAAATTCCTCGTTAACTTTTTTTGTCTTTCTTTTTTTTCTTTTTGAAAGGTCAACACACACACACACACACACTCACTCACTCGTACACCCACCCACCCCGTCACCCTTACACCACACGGGTTCTCGAACCTATGACCCCAGAGTTGAAACACAATGTCTACCACTAAGCCATGAGTAGAGACTCTTAAACTCCTCGTTAACTTGTCCATAATCAATGTAAAAAGATATGGGTTCATTGCCGGCCCCTGGTGTAAGCCTATAATAATTGGAAATTCACTTCTCTCTAGTAGCGGTCATCACATTTGTTATTGCTTCCTCGGGCATTTTCTTAATCTTGTCAGTATATCATCTTGACACTCCTTTATTTCCCAATACTCACTAGATTAACTCCTAAAACCATCTATTGAAAAAATGAATAAAAATAAAAAATGATAGAGGAGCTTCAACTCCGGCACATGCCTTGATAGAATAGCACTCCTTACTCCCATGAACTACAAAATGCAAGTGGGATTAGAGCTGCACACGAGCTCAAGCCGAGCTTGGCTTGATCAGTGGCCCACTGAGCTTGAGCTTGGCTTGGCTTGGCTTGAGCATCGAGTTCAAAACAGCCGCTCGAGCTTGGCTTGCTGGTCGAGTCGAGTGAGCTTTGTTCGAGCCAAGCCGATTGAGCTCTATTGAGCCAAGCTGAGGTTTTTTTTTAATAGAAGTATGTAACTATCCACTGACCTGACCTAATCCAACCCATTGACCTAGCCTGACACGACCCAACTAGTTGACCCAACCCAACCCAACCCAACCCAACCCGTTGTCCTAAGTCACCTAACCTGACCCCAATCTGACCTAAAAAATTCCCAAAACTAGTCTTATTGGGTATTTCCTATTTCAAACAAAATAAACCCAAAATAAGAAGAAAAATTCACAAAAACCTACCTGTTTGGGAAGAATGAAACCCGGGGTGGGTGCGTGCCGGTCCGTGTGAGCGGACTGAGTGTCTGGTCTGGGTCGGGTGTTCGCTGCTCGAGTACGATGTGGGTCGTGTAGTGCCGGTGGCTAAGGAGGAAGCCGGAATGGAGAGAGAGAGAGAGAGAGAGAGGTTAGGAGGGAGGGAGGGAGGGAGAGGGGCAGGGGCGTGGCGGGTTGTGTTGGAATGAAAGTGAAATGAAAAGGGGGATGGGTGGGGTCGGATTAGGGTTTTGTTATATATATATATATATATATATATATATATATATATATATATATATATATATATATATATCAAGCTCAAGCCGAGCTGAGCTTTTTTCGAGCTTCGAGCCAAGCTCACTCGTGCTTGAGCTTTGCTTGTTTTTGAACGAGCTTTCAAAATCAAGCTTGGGCTTGATTGAACTGCCCTACAAGCCAAGCCAACTTGAGCTTAAACGAGCCAAGCTGAGTGAGCTTTTCGAGCTAGCTCGGCTTCTGTGCAGCCCTAAGTGGGATATCCTTGATGATTTACTTGGGTCTAGTGTTGGTACCCACTTCTTGAAAGGTTTTAAAAAAAAAAAAGCTACAATGTGGAAGAAGTTCTATCTTTCCATTAGACACCTCATTATGTTCATAAAGGCTACATTGGCTAATGTTACAACCTATTCTCTCACGTAAATAAGCCGTTAAAACTTATACTCATCTAATCCCACCACATGAAAGTTAGTGCACGATATTTAAAAAAAAAAAAAAAACTCTCTGAGCTCAAAATTCCAATAAAAATCTCTAAAAAGGTTGAGAAAATTCATCCAGATCCAGATTTTCTCAAGGAAAGCAAGAGGGCACATCCTTGGGGGGCAAAAAAAGAAAGAAAAAAAGAAAGATCGCACAACGGCACAAGTACCATTTTTTGAAATTGGAAGATATGCTGGAGTCCAAAGCGAAGGGGATCATTGACATTGGTATAATTGCAGTGCATTGCTCTTGAAGTGGTGGTGGAAATTTGACAGCAAGCAGGATGTGTTATGGAGGAAATTGTTGCAAGCATGGGTGATGCATGAGGGGTTTACATAAGGGTTAGATATATAGTTTGCAATAGTGATAAATTAAAATTTGGGAGAATTTATGGGTGGGGGATGATTAGCACGACTGTTTCAGATTCGCACAGAAACATTCTTATCAAGTGACATTTTGAGATTTTGGGAAGAGAAGTGTTGCGCAATGTGTAGTGAAGGAGAAGATTGCTTGATGATGGAAAATTTATGTTATTAGAGTTATCAAGCTCTAGGGTTTGACCTTGTGGAAGAACATCTCGGTAATATTGGTGTTGATGTGGGCACAATCTTTGTAGAAAGGGTTGTTACCAATGGTTAGAGTTCTCATGTTTTTTTGCAGAGCTCATGTAGAAACATTCTTATTGAGTAATGTTTGAGGTTTTGGGAAGAAAGTGTTGTGGAATGTTAAGAAGAAAATTGCTTGATGAACATCTTATGTTATCAAAATTATTTTGCTCTTAATTCGGTACATTTCCCCCCTCGATGTGATAGATGAAAGGGGTTGGCCCCGTCAATCTTTGTAGAAAGGGTTGTTACCAATGGTTAGAGTTCCCATGGTTGTTGTAGAGCTCATTTAGAAACATTCTTATTGAGTTATGTTTTGAGGTTTTGGGAAGAAAAGTGGTGGGGAATGTTAAGAAGAAAATTGCTTGATGAGGAACATTTTATGTTATCAAAATTATTTTGCTCTTAATTTGGTACATTTTCCCCTTCAATGAGAGAGATGAAAGGGGTTGGCCCCGTCATTGCTTGAAAGTTCATGATGAGGGGTTTCTTCAATTCCCTTGCCTTGGCCCCACCTCATAGGCACCCATGTGCAAAAGCGTGGGGCACTTAACTTGCTGTCCCAGGGTATTATGATTAAGGATTTTGGAGGTGTCTCGCCCTCGGATCTTTTAGAGATTGGTTGGAAAGTGTCAACGATCCAAACAAGGAGCCTAAGGAGGGGAATGTGGAAGCCTTCGTCTACTAACTGGTGGAAGGTGATTCTAGGAGTGCTCTTGGACATCTGCCTCTTGTAGGGGCTGAGGAATAGAAAACTCACCATTAATGAGATTATGAAAAATCTATGGCAGGCTCCTTAGATAAGTTGCCTTGATTGGAACACCCCCTCCCCCCAAATCAAGTTTTTGAAAGAAACTTCCTTCCATGCCTTAAAAAAACAAAATAAAAGAATAGAATAAGTCATCTTTTGGAGGGAAGAAAGCTGTGATTTTGGCAGGATTGATTCCCTTTGGTGAAGAGGAATGGGTTGTTTTGATGTATCTAAGCTTGTCAACAATTTTTTTTTTTTAAATGCTCAGTAAAAGTAGATTTAGGTAAAGATAAAGCTTTTACCGCTGTCCAATATCCCCTTTTCTTCCAAATAGTCTAGGATTACACTTTTTTGACATTGAAGTATGTTCTAACTAGGTGCGCTTCCACTTCGAATCATGCTTTGGCCTTGCACGCCCACTCCTCCTTGCTAGCTGTTTATGCTTGCTAACATTTTAAAATAGATGCTTCCTTGCTCCAGCACCCAAACCTTCATGAACAATTTTTGGCATTATTAATGAATAGGGAGAAAAAGCTATGAAGTTCATCTTCGTAGATGGCAATAGGGGAAGGGGTTGTGTTGTGTGTGTGTTGTGTGTGTGTGTGTGTGTGTGTGTGTGTTGTGTGTGTGTGTGTGTGTGTGTGTGTGTGTGTGTGTGTGTGTGTGTGTGTGTGTGTGTGCGTGCGTGCGTGCGTGCGTGCGTGCGTGCGTGCGTCAAGGCTAGTAGGATGCTGGGTTGATGCCTATAGTCAGTCCATTATTGTCTATTACTGCTGTATCAGTGGTTTATTGAAGATTTTGGTGCCAGATCTTAAGTGTACAACTACAAATCTAGACCTACAACTGTGGTTTCATCCTACCGCTTTGATTTTACCTTACATATTAGGACTAAAATACCTGACACATCAGGACTAAAAAGGTCTAACTTTCGTTGGGCTAAAACAATTTTGGTGCAAATTCGGGTGAAAATGGGTTTTAGAGTAAGAGCATGTGTGGAGTGGCCTTCTAAAAAGGAATGGCAGGTTGGGCTGTTTAGCTCAAGTCAAATTCTCAATTCCGGCTGGTTTAAGGCATGTTGGTGGAAATTTAGGCCTCTTTGTGGTTCTGTTTTAGGGTAGATGTGATGATATTATAGTAAGGATGTTTTGAAGGACTGTAACGTGTTGATATAGAGGAGTGGTTGGACTAGTAGGTTGTTTGGGTGAAGTGATTGTCAATTGTTGAAGTTTGACGGTTGGCTTGATGACATCCTTATTAATAGAGATAAGGAGGATGTTAGGATGTGGTATCTTCTCAATGATTCCTCCCTTAGCTCTTACTTTGGTTGGCATGATGACATCTCCTTGTGAATGTGTCGGGGAATTCCCTTAGGGCTCATTTGGGAGCTTGTAAATGGAAGTAAATGGGAAATGAATTTGGAAGTAAACGAATTGGGAGTAAATGGCTTTACATAGTTGTGTTTGGATGCGAGTAAATGAAATGCATTTGAAATCAAAGTATTCTGTTTGGATGAGAGTAAATGGGAGGAATTGGAATGCATTTGAATTTTTCAATATATTCACAAGAATATACGTGATATACCAAATCAACTTTAATATCCCAACTTAGTGTACATATGCGATATTTAATAGGATGATTGTAATAAGCCCATTGAAATATATACTTCAGCAAAAAATGAAGAAGGCCACAAATGTAAGGATCACAAACAAGCAACTTGCGAGCGTTTTTTAACCGTCCATTTAGATGGCCATCCTTTGGATGGTTTGGATCATTCTTTTAGTGTGATTTTAGTGATGTAGCTGATATTTGGATTGTTGGGGAGTATCATTAACGTGACATGTGTGTGGTGGACATGTGCATAGTGGCACGTTTGTTTACACGCGTGACTCTCCAAGGGAGCTCAAAAAGGCATTTCACCCTACCTACTTCCAAATCCTCTCTCGTGGAGAGGATTTCATTTACCTACATTTACTTCCATCCAAACACACCCCAAATGCCAGTTACCTCCATTTGCTCCCAACTCCTCCCATTTACTCTCATCCAAACGGCCCCTTAGGATTGAAGCCGTCTTGTGGCTCGTCACTTCTAACTGTATCCTCATTCTCAATAAACTTTTCCCCTGATATCAATTCTTTTCCCTAGCATATGCACTGTGTTGGGAGGCAGAAGAAGCAATTTATTGCCTTTTCCTCATTCCTGTTTGCCAAGGAATGTTGGCCATTATTTCAGATTTTAAGAATTCATTAGGTGCCATCAATGGGCAGTCGAGGTAAATGGTGGACGGCGGTCGATTGATTGTTTAATGCAGTGGTAGAGTTTTCTCGAAGTGTTTCCACTTCCAATTATGTTAAGGTATTTGGAAGGAGAGGAGTCACAAGGGTATTTCACAATGTGGTGATGCGTGTGGAGATTGTGAGAAACACTATTGTCAGTTTCATTGCTCAATGTGTGGTGCTGAAGGTTGAGATCTGTGGGGTACCCAATTCTGCTGGGAATGGAAAGCAATGGTTTACTCGGGTGATAGTAGGCAAATTTCTAAGGCTAGTTGAGAACCTTGCCTTTGGGTCATAGGTAGCTTGATTTTGACAGGAGGTAACTTGGGAATCTTAACATGTCTGTTATCGGATGCGCTTGGAACAGTAAGGGCTATATCAAGATGGTGTTTCAGGTTTCCAGTTGTGAAAGTTTCAAGTGAGGCAAAACTATGGTTCTCTGCCAAGGTTTTTGTCTCTTAATTTCATCGTTTTATAAATCACTACATTTAGAAGGTGATTCTCACAGAACCATCTTGGTATGGCCTACTAAACCTAGAGCATGACCTCTATGACCTGTAAAATTTGGAATACTACATCCTATTTAGTTTCTTTTTTCATGCTCAATGGAGGCAAATGATATCAGCTGCTCCCTTGCTAGTGATGGCAGTGTGTTGAAAGGACAGTTCATTGTTGAATTATGGCCTGTTTGGTAGATGCCTAAAAATGAGTTCATCCCACTTTTGTTAACAGTAATTATATATAATTCCTGCTAACTAAAATGAGATGAGCTCATTATGTATTAGAGAATCTCTAGTACATAATTAATGTTAACTAAAATGAGATGAACTCATTTTTAGGCGTCTTCCAATGGAGCCTTTCAAATTTTCCTCAATTCTTGTTCTCTTTTTTAAATTTAGCTATTTACTTATTTTGCCACATGGAATTTGGATGTTGTGATTTTCAGATGCTTCAGGGCTTAAAATAGATAGTTCAATGTTCCCTATTGTTTGTTTCTGCTGACACTAGTTTTCCTTCAGCTTTCAGTAACTAAAGGTCAGTGGGCTTTTAGGATCCATAGCTCCATATTGACAAGATAGAGTATGTTATTGGTCAATGGGCTATTCTTGATCAAGAGCTCTTAAACATTCTTAAAATAAATAAAATAAAATAAAATAAAAAAGAAAGAAAGAAAGAAAGGAAAGAAAGAAAAGAAGAAGAGCTCTTTTAAGTTCAGGTTAAAAACAGAAAGAGGCCTTTTCCCTGAACAGAGATGTTCAGCTTGCTCGTTGCTTTTCTCTTTGTCAAGATGCTTTTGTTTGCACTCCCCCTTGCTGTAGGAACTTTTCAGATGAGGAAGTCGACGAGTTTGTAAGTCTTCAAGGTCATGTCCCATTGTTGGGGGAAAAGGGACTGCCTTTTGTCAGATCCTCGTACAAGCTGCTTCGGTTCCCCAAGCTAGGAGAGGATTGTTTTTGCACTTCCAAGATTTGGTCCTATGGTGCTCCACCTAGGGTTGTGGCTTTTGTGTGGCTAGTTGGGAGGAAGAAAGTGCTAACTGATAACCTTTAGAAAAGGTTAATGTCGTTTCCTAATATCTACATGTTGTGCATGAATGATACAGAGTCCTCATTGTCCTTTTGTGCAGAAGGTTTGGGGTCGGTTTTTTAACATCTTCATGGTCTCATGGGTGATGCTGGGGACTACTGAAGACATGTTTTTGGCTTCACACAGTGGGAAACAATCTTGTGGGCAATTTGGGGAGAGAGGAATAGGGGGTGTTTCTAGTATAAATGTGGTTCGGAAAGAGAAGTCTTTAGTTGAACAAAATTATATTGTGGGATGGGTTTCTTGTTCTAAGGCCCTTGGTGGCTAATTTCTCTCCTTTGATCGGGTTGTAGCTTTGATCGCTTTTTTTGGTGCATTCTTAACAAGGTGTTCCATAACGGTAACAGTGGCCGTAACGGCCACCACCGTTACTGTTATGATATGGGCCGTAACGGCCGTTACGAACCCCGTATCGGCCGATACGGCCCCTTTTTATTTTTTTGAAGAAAACAGTTACATGACCATTACGGAACCGTTACAGGACCGTTACGGGGCTGTAACGGTCCGTTACGGGGCCGTTACGGCCTATTTTTTCTGTAACGGCCGTTACGGCCGTTACGACCCCGTAACGCGTAACGGCCACCACCGTTTCCTTTACGTATCGGCCGATACGGCCGTATCGTAACCGTTTTGGGATACCTTGATTCTTAATAAAATTCCTCTGTTAACTTTCAAAAAGAAGAAGAGATTGGAGATTGCAACTTCTAGCACGGTGATTATCCTACATTCAGATAGCTTCTTCTTTGAGTGATTGTGACCACAGAACCCGATTAAGAAACAAATGTGGGCGGTGATGTGAGAAACATCCCATGTTACAATTTTCTATGGTAGCATTCGTGCAATGGATTCGAGAAATGGGAATCAGGAAATCATAGCTGCTTTTCAGTGTAAGCATGTTTTTGTGATCTGGCAATAGGACCACGGGCTGGGAATTTCAGGTTTTCTTCCTTGCAAGAACAACAACTTGGTCTAATTACTAGCTAAGGTAGTGTTTGGATTCATCGCTTGATATGGTCCCAAAGCACTCTAACATGCTTGGTCTTTCACATGGTGCAGAAAAACACAACCCTTATTCAGTGAGGTGGCAATTTCCCACCTTTTCCACCATAAATCTTGGTTGATACAAGGATGCAAAGTTCATGTTTTTATCTCAACCCAAATTGGACATTACTTAGTGCATTGAGTTGACACAGTGGTATTAAGAATGGTTATGTCACCGGCTGTATTGGTCGTTACGTAAAGGAAACCTGGTCACCTCCATTATGTGATAAGGGGGGTGAATCAGCCTGTTATGAAAAAAATGGGCCGTATCAGCACTGTACCGTTACAGGGCCAATACGGCCATAAAGGACCCATGATGAAAGTTTCTATTTTCAAAATTTCTCTAGTTTTCTACTTTATTCATTTCAACCATGAAGCTTAGAAGCTATTTTAAAACTAAGTCTAAGCTGATTTTTAGGTTCAAAACACAAAATTGGAGTGGCATTCGATGAACCAAGTGTCGACCATTTTGGGAAATATTAGAATAATGGGTAAACCATCATGTTCTTTCTTCCATTTTTGTGCTTTTTTGGTTGTAGTAGTAATATGTAAGGGGCCCTAAGCCACCAAATCATGTGTTCATTTAGGGTCTGTTTGGTCGACTTTAAGCAAGTCGAGCTGACATTGCCTGATGGACAACATTTTTACCAAAGAAGGGCCTGTTATGCCATCAAACACATGCAAAAAAAGAGAGTATTAATTTGGGATCCCCACATTTTTTAGAATTTTACCAAATCTACTGGGATTTTTTTTCCACTAAAAAAAAAAAAAACTGTTGCAACTTGCAAGTCTGTATGGCCTGTATCGTATTGGCCAGATATGCCTGCCGGTACTGTTACATAACACCTTGGTTGGTATTGGTTGCTGCCAGCAAGTTATCCCAAAGTAAATTGCCTTTTGATTTGTCTTTCTTGTTTCCAGTTTTAGTTATAAATCACCTTTAGATAATTAGGTGAAATTCTGCCAGATTGGGTTGATAAACTGGCATGGGGTCCATAAAAATGTCCTTGGAGGATATGGAAGAAGGAATATTGGGGATTGAAGTGTGTATGGACATGTGTTCTTTGGAGTGTCCCTTATCTTGGCCAAGCATTTCAATTGGGATTGAATGTCAAACTGGGGGTTAAAAGATGTTCAAGTGTTTGGCTTTGGAGAAGGCCATAAGATTTTTAGCTTCTTAGTCCTCATGTTGTGGGCTTAGTTCTTTTTATTTTTATTTTTTCCAGTAGATGCACGAGGTTTGATTAAAAAAATCACAATGTTTAGAACGATTGTGTAACCTTCTAATTGGCATCATAAAATACAAAAGCCAGCAGTGGCTGGTAATGCCAATTCAGGGAGAAAGAAAAGAGATTATGGTTGTGAGAGCCTAACCAGAGTAGCTTTTGCTCATAGCAAAACCAACGGCAGAGCATGCAGATCATTATACAAATGTGCCACATGTATGGAACATAATCTGAAAAATGAGAAATATAATGTTTCCGAGGGCACGATGTCCTCGCCCATGGAAAAAGCATGTGTACAAAGACAAAAGACCTGCATTCATACTTGAAATACTCGAATTGCTGTCACTTGTTTCGCAAAAAAATTGAGTATCATCTTAAAAAAGAAAAAGAAAAAAGAAAAGAAGTTTGAGTAGACCATCAGAAGATAAAATGACAAAGACGAGAATGGAAAGGATTAGAGGGGCTTTACTCTTTCATTACTCAAAAGAATCTCTATTTGCATATATAACCCCCCCCCCCCCCCCCCCCCCCCCCCCCCCAAAAAAAAAAAAAAAAAAAAAAAAAACCACACATGCACACTCGGTTATTACTGGATTATCTTCTCGAGTCTTATAAGACAGGTTAGTTTCTGATTCCTTTTCTTTTGTCCTGACCTCTGTCATTGATGCTCTCCCTAAATGGTTATCACTAGATTATCTTCTTGCTTCTGAGTCTGATAGACCATGGCTTATTTTCTGATTCCTTTTTTTGGGTCCTGACCTCTGCAGTTGAAGTCCTTTTTTTTAATAGAATTCATGAATTATTCACGATATTTTCAGAAAGGAAATTTCGTGAGCAACTCACTACCAAAATAAATTTCGTGAGTAACTCGCTACCTTTTGAATAATTCACGAATTATTCTCATAGTTGCAACATCATTGTGTACGGTAGACAAATTGCTTGTGAACATTCATGGAATTACTCTCGACTCTTGGATCATGCAGCTATCCGCATTTCCAAGAATCCAAATCATCGAGGTGTAATGATTGCTTGCTTTAATCTACCCTTGACCCTTGTCTTTGCCATACAAGTGACAAATTGTCACATGAAAGGAAAAACACTTTTCTATTGTTTGTCATAGAATCCATGTTTTTAGACATGGTCCAAGGGAATAGAAAGTAAAAAAAATGATATTTATCCAATGATGACTTCCATGAGAATTATGAAAACATGGATTTCTTTCAATTTTGAGTTCTCGATTAGGTATCACAACTCTCACCTAGTTTATTGTGCCAAGATTGGATAAATGTAATAGTGAGTGCTGGGTGGAATACATGCTCTTCTCTGCTATCAAAATAACACATTGTCAAATTCAAATAGAAAGCCCTTTTTCCTTTTCCATTGATTGACAATCCATAGTTTCCAAACATAGCCTAAGAATAATGTCCTGATTATTTCCCGAATTTCTTAAAGTATAATGCCTGTTTTTTTTTTTTTTTTTTTCCCTGATTAACATTGCTTGTAATTGAGTAATGATCTGACAGGGTGCCACTCAGCAGCTATAAGAAAACGTGTACATTCTGGTTGCGGGAACAAAGAGAAGAAAGAGGGTCCCATTGCCAATGAGAGATGTGATCCATTCCTTTCCAAATAAAGGGAACTTCTCTTTTATCATGCATGTCCTTCACATTGAGGGAAAAGGTCTTGATGGTGACCATGGCAGCAATATTGCTCTTGAGAAAGCATACATTTTAAAGGGCAAAATGCCTGTGGAAGGGACTACTGGTTAAACCTACAACCTGTTGTAGGTGATCAATTATGTATGGGAGAAACTATCCAGGGAGCTCAGTGTATCTTAGCCTTCTCTTGCCCATGATTACTGGTGATTATTCTAGTCCACCTATCTGTCCATCAGGTCCCCACTCGTCTTCCACCAGCTGAATGATCCTGAACCCCTGGCATTTAAGGCGTCTTCTATGAATGATCTTGCCCATCCATTTTTGTGAGCTGCAAAACATGAGGCTTCGATGATTTGACAGCTCTGAATTTTTATTTTCCAATTGAGTGGGGTCAGTGCCAAAAGGATCATCCAGCTTGATGATAATGGATTGCCAGCACACCTCCAAACACAGCTAGATGCACACGGAGGTCTCCATGCCCTTAGTCAATACAGACCGGGGCGTTACAATTGCAGCATTCTGACCGGGGATACAGGTGCTCAGAAATTGAACACGAGGCACCCCCATCTTCACTCAAATTAAGAGTCGTCCATTTTCAATGAAAATCTGGCCAAATGATTGTATGGGTTGAAATAATCCAATTGAGAGCTTTAGTTTGTTTTTTTTTATCCACCATACAAAGTGAGAAACATCATATACAGTTTGTATGATTGGGGCGTTATGTGGATCTAAAAGCCATGACCCTTGTGTATCTTTATGCACTACGTTCCTGATGGTTAAGCAAACTCTTACAGGTTTTATCAAACGTGAGTTTAGGTCAACATCAGATGCAAGGGGTCTCGTGTAAAACAAGAAATTTGGGGGTCCATTGAGATGTTGTGAGATATAATCGGTTCATCAGTTTTGCCGGTTCATATTTGGATGTGAACAAAAAAATGAGGCTGTTCCAAACTCAAATGGGCCACACTATGAGAAAGTGTAGAAGGGACGCCAAAATTCCTCATGAGCTCTCAGTAGGTAAGGAATACATTCTAGCAAATACTTTATTGGTTGTTCTCCTACCTGTACTTACAAACGGGTGTATCTGAGCAAGCTGCTAAATATTATTATTATTATTATTATTATTATTATTATTATTATTTAATGAAGCTGAACCGAAGTTGAAACTGGAATCCAAATCGTGCATGTCATTCACCAATGAAATTGGGCCATACAATGCGATGTGATGGAGCAATAATAGTAGTGCATATGGAAAAGGTTTATTTCAGAGAAGAGCTGGAGAGAGAGGACTCAGATAGAGGGAGCAATCCTCCGTACAAGGAATGAAACGTAGTTTATCATGCATCCATACACAGGTGGTGGAGTAGCGCCATTTTGAAGATTACCTCACAGGAAAAAATAGACCGATCTATTCCTCTGGCGGTGAAATAGTGTCGTAATCAATGGATCAGTGGCAGTCTCATCAACAAACAGGTGTAGCCCATCTAATTGAGTGGATCAGATTGATTTTCATGATGAGGCCTAACGTTTACATGGGCATGACCGTCTGCCAATTATAGGCCTTGGTGGCAAGGTATGGTGCAGTTGCCAGTAGGTGATCGGTCCTTAAAAAAGAACAAGTCTCTTAATAGGGCACAGAACCACAAAAATTGTGAAGAGGCACCTTTGTAACATTCAGGACAAAGGACAAAGTATGGTTACAACTAAGGGGAAGACCTACAAGAGGTTTTTAACGAGTACAATTCTGCAACCAGACGGCAACAAATGCCAACCCCATGTTTATTTATACAAATCATATAATCCCCATTGGTCTGTTGATACCCAAATTTGTAGACGACATCTTCAAATCTCGTGTGTACATGCGCCCGTGCGCATTGTCAATTCACTGCAGGCCCCAGCAGACCAGCGGTCCAGATCACTCAAACCAGTGGACACCACTATGAAAATCCACGTGCACAGCATTGAAAAACTTCCGTTACTGCCAATTAAATACATCATCTTGCACGCGATCCAATTACAACACCACCTCTAGAGTAACCAATTTCAGAGAATGGAAAGATGGCTTGCTGTTACAGGAGAAATACACAGAATAATTGTAGAAACTACCAAAATCACATATGATGCTAAAAAAATGAAGCTGTGAATAGTGATGGGTTAGTCAAGAGGCACTGAAAGACTATGCAACCAAATTAGACATACAAACACACCCAAATGAAATGCTCAAAACAGAGAAGATGTAAAGATAGCAAAGGCATCCCCCATCCATCTGCTTGCCAATACATCCTGTGATAAGAAATCAAGAACTTCAATGTGTAAAATCCAATTCCAATGACAAAGCAGCATCTACAGAACCGGATGCTATGGCGGACCTCATGGTTCTGGATCCATCTGAACGTAGTCTGAGCTGTGTAAGCATGAAGGCAAAAATGCTCCTGCAGAAAAGAAAAAAAAAAAAAAAAACTTCGAAAAAAAAAAAAAATAAAAACCCAACAATCCAACTGCAGATGCAGTCATACAAGCAAACGTCACTCACAGTCCAAAACGTCAAACATGGAAGAAGAATCACATCAGAAGAAGATTAGTACTCTACATCAGCTGGAATTGGTAATCTTTATCAGCCAACACACTATTTGGTATGAGTTCGATCCCAGTACACCATTATTATGCAGGGAAGTATTAGCATGAGTTCTATCCCAGGACGCCTGAGTTCCCTGCAGAGAGAGAGCTCTGTTGAACTTTTGACTCAGTCCCATCTTGCAACCCAAAAGAAAAAGAAAGGAAGAAGGCCATGTTCACCTCTGAAAAATCGTCCAGGATTCCAATCAAACGAAAACAGAATCAGAGTAGTAAAATTTTAGGGAGGCAGGCACCAAATGCTGCCCCTTCTAACCAAATTACTAAATTATTTGTAACCGAAAAGGCATCTATCTCATTTTATGCTTCTCTTTTGATGGCAATTTCCCCATGACAAAAACAGGGATATGTCCCATGCTACAAAACTGAAAAGCAATGGCTATGCATGGTTCGCCTCTGAAACCAACCTCTCATTATTTTTCTTCTGCTGCAGCCTATATAAGGCGATAAGTACTTTCCTGCATTCAAACAGTTGCCACCTGCTTCTGGGCAAATGCCACGCCCTTCTCAATGCTGGCCTTCAGCTCTGGCTTCAGGGCCTCCAGAGCTTTCGCCTCATACTCAGTCAGCCCTTGAATATCAGCAGATATCACAGCTTCAACACCTTGCCTCCCAAGCTTAACCCTCGACGCAAAGAAGGGAAGCTCGGTCAGCTCTGACTGGACAAATGAACACTCGTATACATCCTCATCTCCATCCAGAGCTCGGAGAGATGACTCCACAAATCTTGCTGCTGCATATGCCATAGACAGTGTCGCTGACCCAGCACCTGCTTTTGCTTCGACCACCTCTGTCCCAGCATCTTGAATTCTCAGTGTCAGCTCTTCTACTTCTTCATCTGAAAACCTTACCGATGGCTTCATCTTCGATAGCAACGGTAAGATAGTGATTCCAGCATGCCCCCCAACAACTGGGACGTCAACATCAATGAGTTTCAGATTCTTCTTCTGTGCAACAAACGTGTTTGCTCTGACAACATCCAAAGTTGTAACACCAAAAAGCTTCTTGGGATTGTACACGCCCTTCTGCTTGAGAACCTCTGCAGCAATTGGGACAGTAGAGTTGACTGGATTGCTGATGATGTGGATGAAAGCATCTGGGCAGTTATCGGCAACAGCCTCAACCAAGTTCCTGATAATGTTTGCATTGACGTCGAAGAGATCATCACGGGTCATGCCTGGCTTTGCCGGAACTCCTGCAGGGATGACAACCACATCAACACCTTTCAGAGAATTGGCCAGTTCAGATGGTCCAGTGAAATCCAAAACCTGAGAGGGGGTATTGCAGTGGCTGAGATCTGCTGCAACCCCTTTCACGTTTGAATTACCATAGAGATGCAAAGATGAGACCAATGGGGACATCTTCATCAAAAGTGAGAGGGGTTGACCAATCCCTCCAGCAGCTCCAATGATCGCCACTTTAAAAGCCGATGCCCGAGGTTGAAGATGATTCCCAAAACTCTGCTTTTGTTTTTCCATTGATCTTATTTCACCACTGTTTAAAATATCCCAGCGTAAGGCGTGAAAAAGTTGAATAGTCGGATGATTGTATTCCATATATATATATATAAGTCTCCCATTCATATTTGGCATAACCATTTATGATATGACACTACATTGATTCATATTTGGCATAACCATTTATGATATGACAGTACATTGTTGTAGAGTGCGGATCACCTATTTTGGCGGTGCAGAAGAATCCAGCGCTGCCCCTTCTTATTCGTCCACGTCATAAGAGCCTATGTCAGCTGACGTCAAAAAATAAAAAAAAAGTAGGAATACATCTCCAGTTTCATACGTATCTACTCATTACTTATACGAAATACCACTCATTCAAATTTGATTTCACGGGCGGGCAAATCTTCTGACAGCTAGCACATCTACCGCAGGAGTGCATAGTTTGTGGGCCCACTATGATATATGTTTAGATCGTTACCGTCCAATCAGTTTTACAGATTATTCTAAGGCACTGTCCAAAAAATGAAGTTGATATAGAGCTCATGTGGACCACATCATAGAACACCAATCATTTTAATTGTGAACGTTCATTCAATACTATTTTTTGTGTTGTGGTCCACTTGAGATTTGAATCTGCCTCTGCTTTAGTACATATCATAGAATGATCCAGAAAAAATGGATGGTCGGTATGGATGAAGCACAAAATCATACTAGAGCCTACATAGCATTGACCTCTGCGTCTAGTCTCCCCCATCACCGTCCACGCGGATTGCCATCCAATAGATTTCCTGTGAAAGCCTTGCGCAGGAAGTTACTAAGCTGGAGACCAAGGTGGGGCCCACCGTGATGTTTTCGAGAAATCCACTCCGTCCATCTGCCTCGTGAGCTCATTTTAGTGCATTATACCAAAAATTAATAGGATCCAAGACTCAAGTGGGCCGAAAATGTGAGGATCGATCCTTTGGAGGTGCTGCGCGGGCGCGACTTGGGTGAGACCCCGGAACCAGCGTTGTGGGTCGGATCCTGAACCCAGGGCCCACCTGGATGTGTTCTTTGTAAATCCATGCGGTCCATATGTTTCTTCATATTATTTTAGGATGCATTCCCAAAAATAAAGCAGATGAAAATTTTAAGTGGACCACACGCCAAGAAACAGTTCTCATTCAACCGTGACCATTAAAACCTTCCTGGAGTCCACCGAAATGTTTATTGACCATCCAATCTGTTGATAAGATCACGGTAGACAGGGATGAAAGGAAAAGACAGAAAGCAGTGGAGACAGTGACATCCACCGTTGAAAACTTATTAGGCCCACCATGATGTTTATTTGAGATCCAACCTGTTCATAAGTTCACACAGATATGGAGGAAGGGAAAACACAAATATCAGCTTGATCGAAAACTTCTGTGGCCCATAAGAAGTTTTCAACGGTGGATGTCACTGTCTCCGCTGTTTTCTATGGTGGGGTCCACTTGAGTTTTGGATCAACCTCATTCTCTGAGTCATGCCTTAAAATGATCCCTCCAACGGAATGGACGGTGTGGATACAACACATATCTCATGCTGAGGCCCACGTGCCATGGTGACGTCACTTCAGTAGCAATGTTTGCTACTCCGGTAGATGTGCTCTGTTAGAAGATTTGCCGGCCTGTAAAATCAAATTTGAAAATGTGGTATTTCGTATAAGCCATGAGTAGATACGTATAAAAATGGAAATGTATTCCTACTTTTTTTTTTTTTTTTTTAAATTTATTGATAACGTTAGCTGACATACGCTCCTATTACGTGGACGAATAAGAAGGGGCAGCGCTGGATTCTTTTGCGCGGCCAACGTAGACGATCCGCACTCATTGTAGTATAATGGAGTACAATGACTATCTATGGTATATATGATAGGCAAGAATACAAAAATCCTAACCAACATCCATTGATACCGTGGATGTGCTATTACACACCCTCAAGCTAATTAGTTTGGAACAAACAGTGAGCTTGTTAAGAAGAAGGTGAAATCGACTAGAGGTCAGTCCCTTGGTGAATAAGTTTGCAGGATTGCCAACTGTGGAAATATAACGGACCTGAAGAAGATGCCGCAAGACTTTCTCTCGAACAAAGTGGTAGTCAACTTCAATATGTTTAGTCCGAGCATAAAAGATTAGGTTGGCTGCCAGAGATAATGTTCCAAGGTTGTCGCACCATAGTATTGGAGACGTCGGCAAAAAAATATGTATGTCCCGAAGAATGGACTGAACCCATAAAATTTCTGTAGCTGTGTGAGCAAGGGCTCGATACTCCGCTTTCGTAGAGGAGCGTGAAACAGTATGTTGTTTTTTTGCGGTCCAGGAAATCACATTAGGTCTCAGAAGTAGACAATAACCAGCCATAGAGCGCCGATCATCAGGATCACCAGCCCAGTCAGCATCGCAGTAAGCATGGAGACCTATTTGGGAGGAGGTCTGGGTGAAGGTAAGGCCATGATTAAGACTACCTTTCAGATAATTGAGGATCCGTTTGACAGTCATCCAATGAGCAGTGGTGGGAGAATGCATGAATTGCACCACTTGATTAACAGAGAAGGCAATATCTAGACGGGTCATGGAGAGATATTGTAGGCTACCAACAATACTTCGAAATTCAGTCCCGTCAGGCAGTGGGTCACCCTCATGTCTGGAGAGTTTGAAACCAGTGGCCATGGGTGTTTTGACTGGTTTAGCCTCATGCATTTTGGAGCGAATGAGCAGATCGGTGATATACTTGGTTTGACGTAGAGTCATTGAATTATGTGAGCGGGAGACTTCAATACCCAAGAAGTAAGACAAAGGGCCAAGATCTTTCATAGTGAAATGAGTGCTCATTTGAGAAATGAGACTAGCTATGTCCTTAGGACAGTTGCCCGTGATGATCATGTCATCGACATAAATGAGAACCAAAGTAATCGTACAATTCCATTTGCGTATGAATAGAGATGTGTCTGCAGATGACGACACAAAGTGAACTTTCTCCAAAAACCTTGTTAAGCGGTGAAACCAGGCACGTGGCGCCTGTTTGAGCCCATAAATGGCTTTCTGTAGGCGGCAAACATAGTGAGGGTGCCGAGGATCAACAAATCCGGGTGGCTGAGGCATGTAAACCTCCTCATGTAAATGTCCATGTAAGAATGCATTTTGTACAACAAGTTGTTGTATGTGCCACTGGAATTGGACAACCAAGGAGAGAACAAGACGGATGGTAGTAGGTTTGATTATTGGGCTAAAAGTGTCTGTGTAGTTAATGCCAGGTTGTTGATGGTAGCCTTTTGTAACTAGGCGAGCCTTATAACGCTCGATAGAGCCATCCAATTTTTGCTTGATTTTGTACACCCAACGACACCCAACAATGTTCTGTCCAGAAGATGGAGGAACCAAGGTCCAAGTATCAGTTTTTATTAGGGCATCAATCTCTCTAGCTATTGCGATACGCCATTCTGCTACTTTTGATGCATGAGTAAAAGAAGAAGGTTCAGTATGGAGAGAAGTAGTAAGGAAGGCATATTTCGGGTTGGGTTTACGGGTTCCAGCCTTGAGATGAGTGAGCATTGAGTGGGAAGTTGAAGCTGGGGAAGGGGAAGATGTAGAAGGTTGTGGTGTGGTTAAGGTGGGTGGGGGAGTAGGTGTTCTAGAAGACGAAGGTAGAGGTAAGGTGCTAGATGATGGAGTGGAGGATAGCAATGGAGGAAGGACTACTTGTGTTGGTGGTGACGAATGAGGGATGTATGAGGGGTATGGAAAAAGTGATTCATCAAAGACAACATGCCGAGAAATATATGTGCGGCTCGTGGGAACATGAAGGCATTTGTACCCTTTGTGTTGCTGATTATAACCAATGAAAATGCATTGAGATGTGCGAAATTCTAATTTGTGTTTATTGTATGGACGTAATTAAGGGTAGCAGGCACAACCAAAAGTTCGAAGAATGGTGTAGTCGGGCCTTTGATGAAACAGTTTTTGCCAAGGAGAGATGTGATGAAGGATGCGCTGGGGAAGACGATTGATTAGAAAAACTGCTGTTTGAAATGCCTCATCCCAAAATGCATGTGGTAGTTGAGCATGAGCAAGAAGGGAAAGACCTATTTCGACAATGTGTCGATGCTTACGCTCAACGGCCCCATTTTGTTCGGGGGTGTGAGGACACGTCAACCTGTGGGAAATGCCATGTAGAGATAAGAATGTCTTAAAACGGGAACTTATAAATTCACCACCCCCATCAGTTTGAACGGCTTTAATCTTAACATTGAAACGATTTTCAACATGCCGTTTAAAGATAAGGAAAAAATCAAAGACTTGTGATTTAAGATGCAAAGGAAAATACTAGCAAAATTTACTGAAATCATCAATAATAGAGAGATAGTATCGAAATCCATTATTAGAAACAATCGGGGACGGTCCCCAGACATCACAATGTAATAGTTCTAAGGGAAAAGAAGAAGTAGAAGGAGATAAAGAGAAGGGCAAACGTGAACTCTTTCCAAGTTGGCACGAGTTACAGACCGAATCATGCCGAAAAGAGCCTTTAAAGGGAAAGGCGTTGACAGAAAGGAGTTGTTGTAATGTACGCTTGGCAGGATGACCCAAGCGAGCATGCCAGCAGGTGGGAGTGACACGTTCACCAATGAAGGCTTGAAGAGACGGGACGAAAGAGGGATTTCGATTTATTGGGATGGTGTAGAGACCATTCTTACTCCGGCCTTGAAATAAGGTCTTCCTCGTGCGTATGTCCTTGACACAGAAGAAATCAGGATGAAATTCAAAAAAGCAATTATGATCAGTGCTAAACTAATGGACGGAAAGAAGATTTTTTGAAATTTTAGGAACATGAAGAACATTTTGTAAAAGAAATGTGTTGGTAGGGGTAGAAAGAATGGAAGAACCTTGATGTGAGATGGGGAGAGTAGCACCATTACTTACTGCAACACGATCAGGACCATGGTAGTCTGACTGGAGAGTGAGGTTGGATAGATCATGGGTAAGATGTTGATTTGCACCAGTATCTGGGTACCATGCATCATCAGTTGTTGCAGAAGTTGAAGCATGAAAGGCATTCAGAGAGAGCGAGGAGGGCCCCGTCCTTGGTAGGCATGATTCAATCGATGATAGCAATCCAATGCAATGTGACCAACCTTGGTGTAAATCTGGCATATCGGGCGATTGTTGGGATATGAGGAGTTGGATTGTCCTCGAGGAGGACCACCTTGTGTATGACGTCCTCTCCCACGAAAGCGTCCTCTGAAAAATGATCCTCTACCTTCTACCTGAGGAAGAACCACAAGTAGACTGGTTGTTGGTGCGAGCAGCAACGAAAGCTGTGGGTGCGTCGGTTTTGGAGGCCGATAAGCGAAGTTCCTCTATGATGAGAGCACCATAAAGTTCAATCATGGTGATGGGCGGTTTCTGATACGATATAGAGGTAACAAATGGTCCATATTCAGGACCAAGGCTTTCCAGAATGTAGGTAATGAGTTCAAAGTCATCGAATGGTTTACCAATTGCTGCAAGTTTATCAGCAGTGGTTTTGAATTTCTGCAGATGTTCTATGGCAAGAGTGGAGCCTTTTTTTGTTGTTTGCAGCTGTCGGAGAAAATGCATAACTTGAGCATGTGATTGAGATAAAAATAGTTGTTCAAGTATAATCCAGGCTGAGCGGGAGGAAGATAAGCCAACAACTTGAACTAGGATGCCTTCGGTTAATGTAGCATTGATCCAATTGAGAAGAGCTTGATCTCGCTTGAGCCAAGCAAGATAATCATCATTTATTACCTTGGTAGAAGTAGAATTTTCTTTTAAAACTGAGATATATTCAGGAGGACATGGATCTGAGCCATCAACAAGGCCAAATAGACCATTACTTTTGAGAATAGGAAGAAACTGTGATTTCCAAAGAAGATAGTTGTTGGAATCCAGTTTGATGCTCACTAACTGAGCAACGTTAGGAAAGGTAGAAGATGCAACCATTGTGAATAATCAAATATGAGAATTCACGTGGGTACGAAGGACAACTCACAAGGATGATGCTACTCCTTAAGTCGGTCAGAGTTTTGAACGAAACTTGTGGAGAAAGATGTTGTGGAAGCTCGATCTCTCACAACGCTCGAACGATTTGCTAGATGATAGATTTGCTGGATGACAAAATTGGCAGAATTCTCTAGTAGATCTGATTTAGATTCCAGATCTGCTGTGGTAGATCTACACAAATCTTTTGAGATAGACGATCCCAAGAGTAAGAGAGACGTGTCTCTCTAATGGCTTTGATACCATGAAAGAGTTGAATACTCGGAAGATTGTATTCCATTGATAATACACACACACACACACACACACACACACACACACACACACACAAGTTTCCCATCGATATTTGGCAGTACAGTACATTGCAGTACAATGGAGTACAATGACTATCTATGGTATGTATGATAGGCAAGAATACAGAAATCCTAACCAACATCCATTGATACCGTGGATGTGCTATTATGGCGATCCTTCCATGGCCTTGGCCAGTGACCCCAACACTAGCAAGTTAGTCGGTGTCGAAGCTTTGTGGGTCCATCATGATGTAAGTTTTCTATCACACCCTTCTATCAATTTTTCCACCTTACTTTAGGGCATGAGCTTAAAAATGATGCAGATCTAAATCGCAGGTGGACCACAACAGACCTAGATGATTGAACGTCCACCATCAAAAACTTCTTAAAGCTAACTATAATATTTATCTGCCATCCAACCTGTTGGTAAGGTCACACAGGCCTAGATGAAGGGAAAACAGAAGTACCAGCTTGATCCAAAACTTATGTCGCCCATGAAAATTTTTCAATGGCAAGTATTCAATCCCCACTATTCCCTGTGGTGTGGTCGACTTGTGATTTGGTTCTGCCTCATTTTTGGGTTCATGCCCTAAAATAAGGGAGCAAAATGGTTAGATGACATGGATAAAACACATACATCATAGTGGGGCTCAAGTAACTTTGACACTAGTTAGGTGGTTGGTGTTGGAAGTTATGCTGGAGAACATCTCCATACATTGCTGTAAGATATGTTGGGAGCTTATCCAGAGTTTAAGCCTTGGACAGAGCCTTTTCAAAGATCAACCGTTTTTATATGGGCCTCCATGTAGATTGGGACACCGAAGGGGAGAAAAAAGCTTTACTTTTGTTGACACCTTGCCTGCTGTAGACAGATTAGCAATTGAGAAGCCATCACGTGTCTGCACACCTACATGGAAATGAGAGAGAAGCATACCTATAGCAGGAAAGAGAGTAGACGCCTATTTGTTGAGAACATGTATCTGGCTGGCTAAAAGGCCATGTACTCAAAATTGTACGCACGATCGGAACTCGGAAGGTGATTGACTCTAGCATGACACGCGACTGATGAATGCAAGGCACGCACGGCTCTTAGCATGTAAAGAAAGTTTTGCCTTTGTCACTTTCATAAAGAAATTCTTATGGAGAAACCTTTCTAGAGGCTATAAGAAAGTTGAAACTAATAGTAGAAATCATCCAAAAATAGAAACAAAAGTAGGATATGACTACTATAGTAATCAAAAGATTTTTATGCAAGTAACGCCATCTTACATAATAACCACTAACTCTCCAAGCCTATAAAAGCAACACTCAAATATAGGTTTAGGGCCGCATGCCAATTCAAACATGCACACAACTTTTCAATTGTATGCTGCTTGTCTCTTACATACTCCATGGATGTCTGTTAGTTTTTAAGCTTAGTTTCTTTCACATCTGTTTAGCACAATGCTCTAACAGGCATGGATTTTTTTATTTTAGCTTCTTAGCTTAGTTTTGCCATTGTCTAGCACATTGTTGTAGTACGTCAACAAGTTACTATAAATATTCATAACCCTGTCTTTGGATTCTCAGATTATTAAATTCTTATTTAGTACATCTTTGGTCACATATTATTAACCTTGTACCATGATCATTTGGTATTTTCACAATCGTTTCATAATTATTTAGTTCTAGAGCACTGCCAAGACTAGATGTGTACATGAGCCGAGCCGAATTGAGCTTTAACCAGTTCGGCTTGGTTTGGTCAGTGGGCGACCTGGGCTCGAGCTTGGCTCGACTTGGTCCTCGAGCCCAAGTGGTGGGCTTGGCTTGGTTTGGACGAGCTTTCGAGCCGAATTCGAGCCTGTTCAAGCTTCAAGCTTTCGAGCCTGTACGAGCTTGTCCGAGCTTCAAGCTTTCGAGCTTGAATTTAAGCCGAGTAGTCGAGCGTTGGGCAAAGCCGCAGAGATGAGGGAGAGCTGGGGAAGGAGGAGGTGAGGCCGGGTGACGGGGGAGAGAAATCAGAGATGAGGGAGAGCTGGAGAGGGAGGAGGTGAGGCCGACGGCCGGAGGGAGTCGCTGGTCAGGCCGGGGCTGCTGGGAGAAGTCGATTCGGCCGAAGGAGAGGGGGTTTTGTTTTTTATATTTTTAGGGGTGGGTGGACGAATACGAAAGTTGCTGGAAGAAAAGAATTAGGGCGGGCGTAAAAAAAAGTATTTTTTATTATATATATATTTGAGTAAAAAATGTACCGAGCTTTTTACGAGCCATGCCGAGCTTGATTTCGAGTCGAGCCGAACCGAGCTCAGGTTAAGCTTAGGCTTGGCTCGAATTTCCAATGAGCCCACATATTTGGCTCGACTTGACTTGATACGCCATCCGAATCGAGCCAAACCGAGCTTTTTTGAGCCGAGCCGAGTGAGCTTTTCGAGCTAGCTCGGTTCGTGTACAGCTCTAGCGAAGACCATGATATTTTTTGCCAATATATACTACCGTAAGTAATTTTCTTTGATTATTTATTTTTCGTTCACCTCTTGCTAGTTGTATTGCATTCACACTCTAGGTTGTAAAATTGTTGATCAAGCCTTTATTTTTATTTTATCAATCTTTTATTACTTTTTATTGAGAAATACAATATAAGCTATCATTGTTGAATGAAAAATCTTTATCTTCAAGGCAAAAAGAATTCATTCAGAAGGACTAACCTTCCCCTTCTTAAATCGCTTGATTGTTGTAAATGATTGGTGACTAAATAGTTACGCCAGTCTTCATAGTCTGGTCCTAATCTGGCTAAATCGGCGCCTAAAGCCACAAGCATTCAGTTTGCTTTTAATTGAATATGACTTTGGCACACCCGATGCCTAATCTAAGCGCATATGTTTAATCAAAATCAGGCAGTCTTTTATACATGCGGCCGAGTATGCGGATTCAACAGGCCGCATATCTGGATTCAACAACTTTCATTTGGAAGTATTTCAAACCTTTGATTATCCAACGGTTAAAGAGGACGTCCATATTCAAAAGGAAAGAGTCCAATGATCAGAAGAATGAAATATTCCAACCAAATATATTTATTTTGGGATTCTGCCGCATAAGGGTAAGGTCCATCATATCATGTAGTCTGGATCTTCTGTTCACCCTCAACAAGATTTTTCTCTTTGAGGACGCTTGATTGGTCCAGCTCAGCAATTAATGCAGTCAGTGCTGACGTTTGCTAAGCTGGACCAATCAGGCGTCCTGGGAGGAAAATCTTATTGAGGGTGAGCAGACAATCTGGATTCCATATCATGCCACCTAGAACATCCATACGATGCAGACAGTAAGACACCTTTTGAAGATCACCTGGCACAAAAATAAGCCGATGTGCTCCTCAGGCGGTGCAATACTGTAGGAATCAAAGGACCAATGGCGGTCTCATCAACAAGCAGGTGGAGCCCATCTAATTGAGTGGGTCGGATTGATTTTCATGATGAGGCCTATCGTACGTTTGCATGGGTATGGATGTCTTCCACTAGTCTCATATTGGCCCCAATTATAAGCCTTGGTTGGTTGCAAATTACAGTGCAACCATAAAAATGTGAAGAGACTTTGTCACATTCCCAACAAATATAGTTAACAACCACTGTTTGAAAGTTTCGTAGGGCAGGGAAATGGAAACAATATCGATATAGTTGATAATATCACTGATTTTTTGAAGTGTATAGAAACATTAGGGAAACTTACATATTCAAATCTTGGAGATTTTTTTATTTTTGTGTGTGCGCATGTCAATTCACTGAGGCCACAGCAGATGAGCAGTCCAGATCACTCAACCACTGGAATCCACTACGCTCAATATGAAAACCCAAGCACACAGCACTGAAAAACTTACCTGTTACTCCCAATTAAATACTTCATGTTGCACGTGATCCAAATATAGCTCCTTCTCTCAAGCTATCAATTTCGGAGCATGGAAAAACGCTTGCTGTTGCAGGAGAAATACACAAGAGGAAATGCAGAAACTACCAAAATTACATTGGATGCTCAAAAATTGATGTTGTTGTTGTGTCACACCCAAAAGATTATCTCAATGGGTGGAGTGACCCTGGGATATATGAAGCTCCTTTCATCGTCCAATTTAGCTGATGTGGGACAAACCCAACAACCCCTCCTCCCATAGCAGATCTGGGTCCTCAGGCTCTCGGAACTTGATCTCGGCATACCTCCCTCCTCGCTTGTGGGACCTGGGCCTGGGCATGGCGGATATGGGGCTCTCAGAACTTGACCTCGCCATGGGCCTTGGACGGATAACCCAGCTCCGATACCAGTTGTGTCACACCCAAAAGGTTAACCCAATAGGTGGAGTGACCCCAGGATATATGAAACTCTTTTCATCGTCCAACCTAACCGATGTGGGACAAACCCAACAGTTGTGAAATAGAGGCCAGTCAGTCAGAGGCACTGAAAGACCATGCAACCAAATTAGACATCCAAACACACCCAAATGAAATGCTCAGAATAGAAAAAAGGTATGATAGCAAAGGCACCCCCCATCCATAAAAGCTCCTTCTTGCCAATGCATCCTGTGATGAGAAATAAAGAATTTTAATGTAAAATCCAATTCCAATGACAAAGCAGCATCTACAGAACCAGATCATGACATGGTGGGCCTCATGGTCCTGGATCCATCTGATGGTAGTCTGAGCTGTGCACAAGCAAGAAGGCAGCTAATGCACGATCGGCTGCAGATGCACTCACACAAACAAACATCATCCACTGTCCAAAACAGCAAATGAGCAGAATTAGAAGAAGATTGGTACTCTATATCAGCTGCAAATTGGGAATCTTTATCAGCCAATGCACTATTGGCATAAGTTCAATCCCAGGACACCATTATTATGATTTCCCTGCAGAGAGTTAGTTCTGTTGAACTTTGAATCACTACATCTTGCATGAAAATCGTTCAGGATTCCAATCAAATCAAAACAGAATTAGAAGAGCAACATTTTAGGGAGGTAGGCACACATGGATGCTGCCCATTTGATGTAGGACGTGGATCAAGCCCGTTTCTAACACACATGAACCGGAAGAAGCCCAAAGGGAAATCGACAAAATTCAGAATAGTTCGACTGATCGATCAATCGATTCGACATTTTGAATTTCTATAAAAAATTCCTAATTAGTTGCTGGACAATTTCTACCAGTTTAGACAGGTTGAGAGTTCAGTTCGACTTGGGTCAAACGGCCGAAATTCAAATAATTTTTAGTTTTAGTCTTTGGACGTTTTTGGGCCAGTTCGACCTGTCGAATCGACCGGTCAACGATCGATCAATGGATGAAGGAAACTTGCGCGTTTTTCCTGTTTTCTTTCTTTTTTTGTTTAGGACTCTCTATTTAGACGGGTTAAGTCCAATTCAACAGGTTGACAGATTGGATCGACAGGCCGAAATTAACATAATTTTTAGTTTTAGTCTTTGGACGTTTTTGGGCCGGTTTGACCTGCTGAATCGACTGGTCGACGATCAATCAATAGATGACGGAAACTTGCGTATTTTTCTGTTTTCTTTCTTATTTTTTTTGGGACTCTCTTAATTGTTTCTAGGGTTTGTTTTGGGCTGTATAAACTCTTTCAAACTCGTTTCCATCATTCAGTTCGTTATTATTCTTAATTAAAGTTTTGATTTTTATCAATTCTGTCTTGTGGATTCAAGAGAGCCTTGTGGATACAAGGTATTTATCGATCGAGAAAGATGGCATCACGTCCTTCCTTGCATCACCATTCTAACCAAATTGCTAAATTCTTTGCAACCCACAAGACATCTGTCTCATTATGTGCTTCTCTTTTGAACGCAATTTCCCTATAACAAAAACAGGAATATGTACCATGCGTGGTTGGCATCTGAAACCAACCTCTTATTTTTCTCTCCTGCATTCAAACAGTTACCGCCTTCTTCTGGGCAAATGCCACACCCTTCTCAATGCTGGCCTTCAGCTCTGGCTTCAGGGCCTCTAGAGCTTTCGCCTCATACTCAGTCAGCCCTTGAATATCAGCAGATATCACAGCTTCAACACCTTGCTTCCCAAGCTTAACCCTCGACGCAAAGAAGGGGAGCTCAGACAGCTCTGACTGGACATATGAACACTCGTATACATCCCCATCTCCATCCAGAGCTCGGAGAGATGACTCCACAAATCTTGCTGCTGCATATGCCATAGACAGTGTCGCTGACCCAGCACCTGCTTTTGCTTCAACCACCTCTGTCCCAGCATCTTGAATTCTCAGTGTCAGCTCTTCTACTTCTTCATCTGAAAACCTTACCGATGGCTTCATCTTCGATAGCAACGGTAAGATAGTGATTCCAGCATGCCCCCCAACAACTGGGACGTCAACATCAATGAGTTTCAGATTCTTCTTCTGTGCAACAAACGTGTTTGCTCTGACAACATCCAAAGTTGTAACACCAAAAAGCTTCTTGGGATTGTACACGCCCTTCTGCTTGAGAACCTCTGCAGCAATTGGGACAGTAGAATTGACTGGATTGCTGATGATGTGGATGAAAGCATCTGGGCAGTTATCGGCAACAGCCTCAACCAAGTTCCTGATAATGTTTGCATTGACGTCGAAGAGATCATCACGGGTCATGCCTGGCTTTGCCGGAACTCCTGCAGGGATGACAACCACATCAACACCTTTCAGAGAATTGGCCAGTTCAGATGGTCCAGTGAAATCCAAAACCTGAGAGGGGGTATTGCAGTGGCTGAGATCTGCTGCAACCCCTTTCACGTTTGAATTACCATAGAGATGCAAAGCTGAGACCAATGGGGACATCTTCATCAAAAGTGAGAGGGGTTGACCAATCCCTCCAGCAGCTCCAATGATCGCCACTTTAAAAGCCGATGCCCGAGGTTGGAGATGATTCCCAAAACTCTGCTTTTGTTTTTCCACTCTTGGTTGAAATGATGAATGGAGAGCAGCATTGCTTTCCTTGCCCAAGAAGGATTCCTCTGATTCACAGCTTACTGATGATGCTACCTTCAGACTACTAACGCTCTGAAGATAGAATGGAGAAGTGAACCTCACATTGAAAGGCTTGGATTTCGATCCCGAGAAAGTCCGGGGACCATAAGAAGCAATGGAACGAATAAAATAAGTTGATGCTGCTGTGGCGGCCATCTTGAAGTTTGATGGTGGATGCTAAAGTAATATCGAGAACCTGGATGTAGACATACAAAAACCAGAGTTAGCCAAACATAACCAGCCCAGTAGGTGTAACGGAACCACATAATTTTTTTTCACTGAAATGCAGAGGTTTTGTAATAAACATAAAATGGATCCTAATCTAGTTGGCCAGTTAGAAGCAGTTATTCCAAGCCTACCCAAATCTTTGTAGAAAACCATTGCTAGAGTTGGCTTTTCAAGAATTCTTAGGTTAAAAAAAAAAAAAAAACTCAATTCTGTAAGTAAATGTGTTTCCATAGGGGAAAAGCAGGATTATTTGTATTTCATTAATCGCAAAGTATTTTCTTTTGTTCGTTTACCTATTTTAATTCAAGTTTAAAGGATTTCTAGATCTTTTAGGGTTCAATTCTTTTTATAGGAAAAAAAATAAAAGACTCAGAATTCACTGGGTATGGGAACTCCAGCAAGTGGAATTAACTCAATCGCATGCAATTCTCTAATAGAAAGGCAGTCCCCAATGGTCGATGTGATTGTTGAAGGACCTACTGGCTATGGAGAAATAGTAGTGTCAACAATTTGTAAATATTCTTCTCCCATTTGCATTTTCAGAAATTCAGAATGATGAATCATTAAATTTATTATGACTGTTCCTTGGGAAGGTTTATAAGGAGAGCCAAGATCAACTTGATTAAGTGGCGCAACTACAAGAAAAAGAGTATGTGATCGGAAATAGGATGTTGGTCACGTATGAGAAAGCAGATCAATTAGTGATTAAAATGGGAAGGTTCATGGAAGACACCTTCACTTGGAGATTCAATCTCAACTTTTATGTTCTTCTTTTGTTTTGTTTTTTTAATATATATGTTTTTTATGAGCAGTCAAAGGAACTTTGGAAATTCATATGGCAGTCTGGGTGTTAAACAATTCAAATCCAACTTTCACTGGGCCTTGTGAATATTGGAAGAGAAAGTATGCCACCATCCATCTTCTATTGTGCCGCAAGTGTGCCACCATCCATCTTCACTTGGGCCTCACATGTACAACGCACCTCAAATGGGCTGCTGGGGCCAGCTTTCCATTGTCCATCTTCTGTTCTGTAGGATGTGTGCCACCATCCATCCTCACTTGGGCCTCACATGTATAAAGTGACACGCGTGTGCCAACTTTTCATTGTCCATCTTCTATTATGTTGCACATATGCTATGTCGCACATATGCCACCATCCATCTTTTGCTTATGCACCACATGTGCAAAACACCCACATATGCCATTGTCCATCTTCAATCACTCTATATGTACTGTATGTGACAACATGCCACATGAACAACTGGACCTATGTGTATGTCCACTATCTACCTTCAAGTGCCCACATATGTCAAATGTGCAATGTGTCGCTTGTGTCACATGTACATCATACAACAACTTAATTCATCATACAATAATGAATTAAGAAACTTTCTTTGATTTTTTCTAAGAAATCTTATTTAAACACAAACATGAAAAGCAAAGTTTCATTTTTCACAATTTTCTGAAAATAAGGTTTCCTACTAATAATATTTTCTTTCCCACACGCTTTTCACAAATCCAAATAATCCTTAAAAACAGGAAGGTTTTTTTTTTTTTTTTTTTTTTTTTTTAAAATAATTGCCACTGTTTGGGCCTATGAATAGAAAAACTGATACTTTTAAGTTTTAAACTATTTATTCAAAAGCGCCAGTTGTTTTTCCTGCTAGAATAAAACCGCTTGCCGTGTGCCTCGCATACGTTCTGAGAAAGTATATTCGTATTCACGAAATTACCCATCACGCAAAAACCTTTTCGCAGCTTCAAAGAAACCAAGGAGCCAGGTGGGGCCACTTTAGTGAGGCCATTTTCCCATCACATTTTAGAGGGTGGCCCCAAAGTCGAGTCTAATCCAATAATCAGATAGGTCCAACAGCCGGAAAAAGTCCAACAGTGGCCTCGCTTTTTCTTGAATTGTGCCTACTTAAGCGAGACCGGAAAAAGTCCAACAGCGGCATCGCTTTTTCTTGAATTGTGCCTACTTAAGCGATGGAAATGGACCGCGGATTCCCGGGGAAGGAAGTTCCTGCGTTGGTAACCCAGATAGGGTCCACCGTGATGTTTTTAAGAAATCCAGCCCGTCCATCTGATTTGTGAGATCATTTTAGGACACTATACCAAAAATAAGCCACATCCAAGACTCAAGTGAGCCGGAAATGTGAGGATTGAATTTCCACAGTTGAAATATTTGTGAGATCATTCTAGGACACTCTAACAAAAATAAACCGGATCCAATACTCAAGTGCACCGGAAATGTGAAGATTGAATTACTGTGGAACCCAGAGAGGTTTCGAGCTATAAGAATCTCCGTACTCAACTTTTCATTTAGTACTGCCCAGTTGAGCCTTGGATACGGTTCAGTTTTTGCATAACGTACTAAAATGATTTTAAAAAGAGGATTGGACGTGGTAGATTCCTTTCTGAGTCCGGATCCTCCGTTGGCTCCAAGCAAGAAAACCCTCATGAGAGTTTTTCATGTCCACATCATCACATAGGCGTACAACCATGTTACATTGCAGTACAATCTAGTCACATTGACATTATACAGTGTGATGGGACCAATTAAAAGTTTCCAAGCAGGGTTTCTCTGCTTGGAGGCCAACAGGGGATCCGGATTCTTTCCGAAAACATCAAAGTGGGTTACCAGCACAGGAGCTTCCTGCGCAAGACAAGAATCCGCCTCACTGGAAATGCCCTATCTAATCTGATATGAGTAAGATGTGACAGGCGTCACGATCGTGATGCATCCCTTTGTCTTGGTGGGTCCCATTTGGTGAGGCTATTGATAAATCTGACCGTTCACCATTTTCCGCCACAAACCCAAAATTGTGACTGATCCAACATTGGTCCTCCTACAGCAGGAAAAAGTCGGTTGGTGGCCTTTAACGGTCCAATCTTTCTTATATTGTGACGCACTTGAGTGAAGGATATGCTCAATCTTTCAGCACCCTAGAAAAAATGACCTGGCCAAACTTTTGGTCAGATTAGATTTCTCTCAAACATTACGGTGGGCCCAGCATCACCTCAACCATCTCCCACACCAGTCTTCGGAGATGTGAATGGCGTCACGTCGTGGTGCAGCCCTTCATCTGGTGGGGTGCACTTTCGTGAGGCTTGTGATAAATCCAACCCGTCCACCATTTTCACACTTCATTTTATAGAGTGGGACCAAAATTGAGGGTGATCCAATGCAAATGTGGGTCCCAAAGTAGGAAAAAGTCGGATGGTGACATTTATCGGTCCACTGTTCTTGGATTGTGGCTTACTTGAACTCTGGATCTGCTTTTAACTTTCAATTTCCGATGAAAAATGACCTGGTAAAACCTTTGGACGGATTGGATTTCTCTCAACGGTGGGCCGCATATCAAGGCAACCATTCCAATCTAATCTGACACGAGTTCTAGAGAAGAGAGAGGGTCGCCTTCGTTTTCGGGAGCGGATAGCGACCTCGGTCGTACCAAACACGGTGCGGCCCTGACTACAGGGCTCACTTTAATGTATTTATTGTATATCAACCAGTGTGTCTAGATCATTAAAGGGCACGATCCCATAAATAAAGCAGATCCAAATCTCAGGTGGACCATACCATAGAAAACAGTAGTGATTGACCGTTAAAAGCTTTTTATGGGGGCACATTATATATATGTATAGACGAATGATCACCTGCTCACTTCTACGTGTGAAAACTCGTGAGCACTTTTTCTTGGCTCATCACACATTATGTGAGCCCAAAATATGAGCCGTCCATGTGATGCAACACCCTAAAAAACCCCTAGGGCCATCTTTCAACTTGTTCCAAAACTTTGGTGGGCGATAAAAGAAGGAAACAGTTTCCTCCCTTGATTTGTCTCTTGCTTTCTGCTGCGGCCCACCAGAGTTTTGAATCAGGTTGAAAGATGGGCTCTATGGGTTTTTTGGAGTGCTACATCACATGGACGGCTCATATTGTAGGCTTACATCATGTGTGATGAGCCATGAAAAAGTACTCATGAGTTTCTCTCACGAGAAGTGCCCAGGTGAGCATTCCTCTATGTAGTCCAAAATCTGAGTTGTCCATGTGATGTAGCAACCCAAAAACTCATAGGACCCATCTTTCAACTAGATCCAAAACTCTGGTGGGCCGTAACAGAAAGCAAGAGGCAAATCAAGAGAAGAAACTGTTTCCTTCTTTTATGGCTCACCAAAGTTTTGGAACAAGTTGAAAGATGGGCCCTAGGGGTTTTTTAGGGTGCTGCATCACATGAATAGCTTAGATTTTGGGCTCACATCATGTGCGATGAGCCATGAAAAAGTGCTTACGAGTTCTCTCATCGAGAAGTGACCCGATGAGCATTCCTCCTATATATAATATATATATATACACGCGCATGCTGGACCTAGCCGTGTGGGTCCCACTCTGATGTGTGATGGGCGCATCATTTCTTGATGGGCCATGGGACTAAAACTCAGGCCAGTCCATGACTTGGGTAGCCACACCATTGACAACAGTTAAGAGTGGATATTCGCCCATTGAAACTTTTATGATTATTTATAAGATTAATTGAGATGTGTTTGAGAAATCCAACCCATCTATTGTGGGTATCCCACTTAAACAAGAGGTGATACCAAGTTTCAATCGTATTTGAAACTCAGGTGGGCCCCAACAAGTGCTTTTAGATGCTGCAAGCATGATTTTACACTCTTTTAGTTGGCATGGCCCCCTTAAGTTCCTGATACAACTGTTTTTTAGGATATACCATTACCAATTTGGGACCCACCAAATGCATGGTGTGGATGCCCATCACACATCACAGTGGGGCCCACAAAGCTCAACCTCATGGTAAGTCGAGTGCATAGTTCCATAGCGCATAGTTCCATTTATATATATATATATATAGAGAGAGAGAGAGAGAGAAATGATCCACTGCGCTCCAGAGCGCAAATAGCCTTTTGTGAGCCATAAAAGTTTTCAATCAACCTGATATTTGTATTTTCCTTTCTTCCCTGTCCACATGACTTTATCAACAGATCAGATGGTTAATAAACAGTATGGTGGATTCCAAGAAGTTTTTAACGGTAGGTGTTCAATGAACACTGTTTTCTGTGGTGTGGTCCACCTAAAACTTTCACCTACTTCATTTTTTAAACTACACCTTAAAATAAACTAAAGAAACAGATGGACGGCATGGATATACAAAAAATACATCCAGGTGAGCCCTACGGTCAGGGTCTCACCCAAGTCGCGCCCCTCTCAAATATTGGAGAGATTTTCTCTGGCGAGTCTCTCTCGAATAAATCGGGATCTCTTGCTAGAGCGAAAGACCCGATTAGGAGGTTTCATTCATAGTGCGCGAAAGGCTATTTATGCTCTGGAGCGCAGTGGATCATTTCTCTCTCTCTCTCTCTCTCTCTCTCTCTCTCTCTCTCTATATATATATATATATATATATATATATATATATATATATATATATATATATATATATATCTTCAACCACATTTTTGTGACCTTATTAACAGATTGGATGGAAAATAAACATTACGGTTGGCCCAATAAGGTTTTTAATGGTGGGCGTTTGATCACCACTGTTTTCCATCTTATGGTCCACTGATATTTGGATCTACTTTATTTTTTGTATTAGCCCTAAAATGAGATGGAAAAATGGAAGGACAGCCTGGATATACAATATATCCAGAAGGGTGGGCCCATGGTCAGGCCGCATCTAATCAGCTGCCACGTTACCATACAAGCGTTGTATCTTGGTGAGCCATTTTATCGATACTCCCGGTCTCCTTTTCGGAGGCGGATTTCCTGCGAAAGCCTTGCCCATGAAGTTCCTGTGATAGGCACCTAGGTGGGGTCCAAGATAATTTTTTTTAGAAATCCATCCTATCCATCCGTTTTGTGAGCTTATTATAGGACACTAGACCAAAAATGATCCGGATCCAAGATTCAAGTGGGCTGAAAATGTGAGGATTGAATTTCCACAGTTGAAATATTCCTGGCTCACAAAAGTTTTAAACCAGGTTAATATTTGCGTTTTCAGTTCATCCCAATAGAAATGACATACAAAAATTACTGTGGACCCAGGGAGTATTCGATAGTAAGAACCGACCTTTTCCTTTAGTCTTGAGTCATGATCCATTCATTTTTTTGTATAATGTTCTAAAATGAGCTCACAAAGAGAATGGATGGAGTGGATTTCTTGAAAAAAGTCTGGGTGGACCCACTTAAATTCCCAAGTCGCGCAAGGCTTTCGCAGGGAATCGGAAGACAAAAATTGGGACGCCGATTGCCTGCGAAAGCCTTTCCTACGCTCGAAATTTAGGTGGGGCTCACCATAATATTTGTGAAAAATCTATTCCGTCCAACTGTTTGGTGAGATCATTTTAGGCGTTGGGAATGAACTGGATCCAAGACTCAAGTGGGCCACACTAAAGCAAAAGGTGGGTAGGGAAATTGCTACTGTTGAAACCTCTGTGGGGTTCAACGTAATGTTTATATGCCATCCATACCGTTCATAATGTAATTCCTATTGAGATGAACTGAAAACACAAATATTATCCTGATTCGAAACTTCTGTGGCCCCACGAATATTTCAATGGTGGAAGTTCAATCATCACGTTTTCGGCCGCAACACCTAAAATGATCTCACAAAACCGTTGGACAGTATAGATTTCTCACAAACATCACGGTAGGCCCCACCTAAATTCCCGGAGATGCCGTTGAAAGACTTTTGCAGGCAATCCGCGTCTCAAAAATTGAGCTAATCAAATACACACAAGTGTGGATACAACAGCAGGAAAAAAAATCGGACAGTGGCATTTATCTGGGTGCGAATTAGGTGTTACCCTGCAAACAGCTCAGTGGGTGTTACGCTAACCGTGTGGGAGCGATCTTGATTTTTTTTTTTTTTATATATCTATTCTGTCCATCTGTATTTTCATATTATTTTAGGACGTGATCCAAATCTCAGGTGGACCATACCACTAGAAACAGTTATGAATAACAATTAAAAACGTTTTGTGGGCCACAAAAGTTTTGGATCAATCCGATATTTATATTTTCTCTTCATCAAGAACTTATTGACATTATTAAGAGCTTGGATTGCAAATAAAAATTACCAAAACCTTAAGCTGGGCTCTTTGGAATTTTTAATGGTGGGGCACTCAATCACACTGTTTCTAGTGGTATGGTCCACTTGAGATTTGGATCTGCATAATTTTTGGAACCACATCCTAAAATGGTACGTAGAAATGGATGGACGAAGTGGATATACAAAATATCATCCGTGTGAGCCATACGGTAGGGGTAACACCCACTAAGCTGTTCGCAGGGTAACACCTAATTCACGCCCCGTTTATCTGTATACGTGGCAAATCTTTGTGGGCCATATGATGTATGTGTTTTATCCACACGGATACTTTTAGGGAATGAGCCGAAAAATGAGGTAGATCCAAAGCTCAACTGAACCATCCCACATGAAGCAGGAGGGATAGTGACGCTCACCGTTGATACCAAGGGTCAAACCTGTTCATAACGTCAGACATGGATGAAGGGAAAAAACAAATTTCAGGTTGATCCATAACTTTCATTAACCCCAAGAAGTTTTCGGGCGTTCAATCCCCATTGCTTCCTGTGGTGTGGTTTGAGCTTTGCATCTGCCTCATTTTTTTAGTTCATACCCTAAAATGATCTTAGGAAAATGAATAGACGGCGTGGATAAAACACGGACACCATGGTGGGCCCTTCCACGCAAACAAGTTTAAGAGGGACGCATGCAAAAACGTTCAAAACCCATCCGAGTCTCTGTACACAGATGACAGAACGGGGAAAGGCGGAGGGTACTCTTACTCTGTATATGGACACAATAGGCGGCTTTGGAGGCGTAACAGCTTTTCCGAGCATAGCAGAGGCAGTTTATGCGAAATAAAATAAAAAATAAAAAAATCCAGCAATGTTAAAGCTCAAGCATCCAAATCCATACCACCGAGCATAAAAAAAAAAACTCACAAAAAATGCAAACGAAAAAAAATAATAATAATAAAATAAAGATTTTGATCGGAGTTCCATCCACCTGTAAATGGACCGAAATCAAGATCCGAGAATTGAAAAATATGCCAGAAAACATTAAAACTCGAGCTCTGATTTTCAGATATGGAAAAAGAAAATATTCGATTTATGGCAAAAAAAAAAAAAAAAAAGGAGAAATGCGAAATACCTGAATTGGGAGGTGGAATACGTTCGCTTCTCTGCCGCCAACTCGACAAAACGTAAATGTTAACTCATGAACCGACTTAAATAGCGGCCTCCAGCCCCGGATCATATTCTTTGGAGTGTCCTAGTAGCTCCCTACCTGATCATCTGGACCGTTTCTTTAGTCGGAAATCCAACGGTTTAGATTATGCTATTGAGTCGGGCTTTGTTTCAGGGCTCGTTTTACCTCCGTCGCGACTCAGGACCCAACGATGTAGCCACTACTTACTGAGGACCACATGCTGTGTTTTCCGATGATCTGAACCGTCCATGTTTTCGGTTATATGCCATATAGGCCACCCTAAGAAATTAGGCTCGGATAACTGTGATCATCACTACCTAGAGGTGAATTTAGAACACTGAAAAGGAAATTTTCAACAAAACTAAAAATCAATGGTTAGCATGATGTATTAAGCGTCAACATAAGAGAATATGAACGGCTCAAATCAATGGAAAATGTCAGCATGTTGGGCTAAGCGGCTGGCGATGCACGCTCGATGATAAATCGCGACACAGGCAAGGCGATCTCTCGCTCTCAAGGACGGGCACTGAACATTCAAAAGTCCACGTGCTCTTCGATATCTGTGGACAATAACCACACAATTTGAAGTTCGGAGCAAGGGCAAAAGATGACAGTTGCGCAATTATAAGCGGGAAGCGGTTTGGGTGGTGTCCCCAACACTGTGGGTGCTGTGGAGCCCACCGTGATGTATGCACTTTTTATTTACATTGTCCATCCCCTACTCCAACTAAAAAATGAAATAGATCTGAAGCTCAAATGCACCACATCAAAGGAAACAGTGAGAATAATGATACGTACTGTCCAAAACCTTCCTAGGTCCCACTGTAATATTTATTTGCCATCAAAACTGCTGACAAAGTCAAATAAACCTAAATGAAGGGAAAAATGTAAACATCACCAAATTAAACTTTTGATGGTTGCGAATTAATGGTGGGCGTTCAATCACCACTGTTTCCTTTAGGAGGGACTTTTTTTTTTTTTCTTCTTCTTTATGTTGTTGTTGTTGGTGGTGGTGGTGGTATTAAATTAGTATACACATCTCATTGTTAGTACACCCATGCACACTGTTAGTCACACCATAATGTTAGGCACCCACACTTAAGGCTCGGAGTCATACTAGGACCTTAGTGTTGACCTAGGTTATCTTTCACTTAGCCTGCTTTTTCCTTTAATATGAACTACTTGGGCTCCGGTCAGCTTGATTTTTGGATTCATGCCTTAAAATGAATTGGCAAAACAGATTTGACTATGGTGATAAAACACAATCATCACGGTGGGCCCCACAGTGCTGTGCTGTAACCGTCCATCTAATGGGCCCGTGCATGGTAGGGGCATAACCATTGATCCTATTTCACAACTGTTTAAAATATTCAGGTGTACGGCAATGCTTCCACATGCGAGGATTTTTGAGAGGTCTGCCAGAGCTCATCTCCCAGACATTGCAATAGGAGACATTGGGAGTTCAACCGGACTTTTAGCCTTACTTGGACATTTTAAATGATCTAATTCGCTTACATATGAGCTTCACCTTGGATTGGAATACAAAAAAAAAAAAAAAAAAAAACTTTCATATTGAAATATTTCAAACCCTTGATTATCCAACGTTTAAGGAAGCCCTCCATATTCAAAAGGAAAGAATCAAATGATCAAAAGATGAAATATTCCAATCTAAATTTACTTTTCGATACCACCTGCACAAGGGTAAGGCCCATCATATCAACGGGTTGGATAATTGAAATATGGCCCCATATCAAATGGCTGAAGTCACCCATATCCTATGTCAATATATCAGGCTGCATTCTAGTAAACCTTGATTTGCAATTATTACAGGTTTTATTTATTATTTGATAATCACTAAAATCAGACTATTCATCTCTACTTTTTGGGCCCAATTCTGTAGGCGCTCTAAAGTTAAGGCCTGTCCACTTATTTGGTGGACCATACTTCCATTTTCGGATGGACTGTGTGTCAATCTCTTAACTTTTTCTTTTTCCATACAAGCTGGGCTGGCTTGCCATCGATCTACCTGCTCGTGTCTGGTCCGTTTCTTCTGTGGTTGTACAAACGTGCAGCATCCTTCGTTTAAGGAGGGGTTCGATCTGATTTTTGGGTCTGGAACACTTAAAAGGTGAGGCCCGCACAAGCAGTTTGTGGCTCACACAATAATGCACAAATGCACGTATGAGCCACTAAAGCCAGTACACACTGGTGAGCCCCCTACACTAGGATAACAAGTATAAGATTAGGTATGCAACTTGGCAGGTTGGGTCGGGTTGAGGCTCAATCCAAGCCCAACCCAACCTCCAAAGGACTCATGCCCACAACCTGCCGTGACCCAAACCCAGGCAAGAACCCCACATATGTAAAATGGATGCATTGGGGCACACTATTAATTCATGTGGTGAATTATCATTGACTTAAAATTTGTCCTCTTTTTAGGTAGATTCACCAGCACCAGAATCCTCAACAACACCTGTTGTATGCCTTTTATAAAACACCCAAGCTTGTGGGCCCACCATGTTGTATATTTAAAATCCCATCCACGATTCTAGGACCTGGGGCAAAAAAATCAGCAAGACCAACAACAGTTTCGAGTGTGGGAACCAGGGTGTGCATCTTTCATAAGACCTGTTAATCAGATGCAAATCATGAGAACAAGGTGATAATACAAATCTCAGTGATCTATCAGAAGAGCCACACTGTCCGAACACAGAGGTTTTAGTTAGAAGCAGTTTTAACCATCGGTATGGCTCAACATAGCTTTTTGTTGGGCAGATATTTTGTGTGTACGGTTTAGATAATGGTTCTCAACTGATGGACGGAGTGGATTTACATGTAAAATATGGTTGGCCCCACAGACCGGGTTTTTTTGTAGTCAATTCAGGTCCCATTTACCATGCACATTTTATACAAAAGTGGTCCAATCAAAGATTTTTTTTTTTTTTTTTTTTTGAAATATATCAATGGCCAACCAACAGGCCCGCAGGATGGCTGGTTTGGATCACAAGACATGAGTGCCACATGTGCGGTGCACAATCTTTAGGCACGCAAGGGATATTACACTCTCCTGCCAAGAGCTTTTACAGTTTTAAACGTGTATGTAGTTTGTCTAAGTGGGGCTTGGAGTTCGGTGATCCAAACCTGTTGATACTCGGCTCCATACTGAATGCCCCTTGTAACCAAAATCACTCGCGATGCAGAGATCCTAACAATTCAAATGGTGTCCTGGAAATAGACGATGGTCCTGTTCATTAAAAAGGAGAAGGCCAAATAATCAATGCCTAGGATCTTCCAATCCATGAGGCTTCTGGTGTATTTAGAGCACAAATTAGGTACTACCCAAGTTTGTGCAGAATTCGGGACAAGCTAGTTAGTGGCACATGTGTAATGGTAGAGAGCAGACATGATAAGCTTGTGTCAAGCTTGCTGACGTGCTCTCTATCAATACAGACGTGTTACACGTACATGCCACATCGAGCCTATCCTGAGCTCTGCACAGGCTTGGGTAATACCTAATCCAAGATAGTATATTTACGGCCCATCCACATTGGCACCAACCATATTGACAGGTTGGATCACTGAACCATGTGGTACCACTTCACAAACTGAAAACCAAAGAAAAGCTTCTAACATGCACTCCTTCACACAGGAATTAGAGAACAACAGCAAATAGAAGAGAAATTGAAGAAAATCGATCATTCCATTTTATTACATTTTCCTCGTCGTCTTCTTATTATTCTCCCAAGAAAACATTATCAGACCTTACAGCATATATTAGGCCTTGGATGGAACCTGGCAACACTTGGTGCATATGGGCACGTGCTGATAGATCGTGCACTTGCAGCACTTGCACAGATCATCACATCCTAAAAAAAGAAACAAAACGATGAGACCAATGTTCAAGCATGAAAATTGAAGTGATGCATTTGAAATTGTCTGGAGAAGAACCAAGACCTATATTGCATTGCAAATGAAATTGGATGCAATTAGGTCTGTCAATGGGTACCCGAACCAGCAGGTACCCGATGGACCTGAACCGATTTTAATGGTTCCAAGTCCTGTTTATTTGGATGCCTCGTAACAAATCAGATGATTTGGGTCTCACCTTTTTTGACTCTGGTTTAAAATCGGGTCAAGCCAGGTCTGGGTCTAATCCATCAACTTCCATCTAGTTAAAATCCAGTTGAGTAGGGTCTAGCCTTCTTTTATTTATTTATTTATTTATTTTTATGGGCTAGTTCACACACCCCATTGTTAGTACAGCCACCCACCTTGTTAGCCACATCACAATGTTAGCCACCCCCACTATGGGAATTGATACCATGAACTAGGTGTTAAAACAAAGCTATCTTCACTCAGTCTACCACTTAGCTATGGGTCTAGCTAACTTTGGTTGTACACACACTCTCTCCATTAAATACATATTAATTATCATAGCAACAAAGCCGGGTAATTACCTATGCCTCGGGCATGTAAGAAAGCCTATTTACACACCATGCATGTATCAAAGTAGCTCATGTATGTGCAATTTACTCCATATTCATTGGGTGAGCCAAACCATGTAACTGACCATTCATTAAGTGCGAAGTTTTTGTGGAAGTTCATCTTACGATCAGTTAAACTATTCTTTAAAGAGTAGAAAATCTTAGCACATGTTTGGTTGACTACATGATAGGTGTACGGCATCCAAACGCGCATTAAATTGTCAAAAGATAATCTAATGTGATGGAACGGGATTTACCATTTCCAGGAACAGGATCAGATAGGAGGGTGTTGGGACCTGCGAGGAATGGACGGCCATGAATTCCTTGGGCCTCACGGGATGAAATGGCCACAAAGAGGAGCACGCAAACGAGAAACTTACAAGATCCCATGAATAGGAGGTAGCACCAAAAGGACCAGAGCTTACTGCCTGTTTCCCCTACCCTGCTGGGGTTACTACTATTTCACCTTGCTTGCAGGTTGCCCTATGTTAACTTATAAAGAACCCACTCCCACCGCTCGAAAATTAGAAAATTTATGGAGCTGTTTACGTGGATCATTTTGAATGGCTTTCATATCTTAGGGATAATCAACGCACTCTGATGCTTATATTAATTAAGATGCTTGAAACTCATGGGAGTGGATATTAACTACGTCTGTGGAGCCCACCAGGATGCTGCGTATTATATCTGCTCCGTCCATCAGTTGCTACATCCCATGCTAGGACGTCATCTAAAAAATCAGTAAGATTCAAAACTCAAGTGGACCACACTACAGGAAACGGTGGGGATGGAAATGCATACCGTTGAAACCTTGGGCCCACCATGATGTTTATATGTCCCATCCAACTCTTTCATAAGGTGATCCCACCGGGATGAAGGGAAATTTCAAATATGAGCCTGATCCAAAAACTTATGTAGCCCCCAAGAAGGTGTCAATGGTGCACTTTTAATCCCTTCTATTTATTGTGGTGTGGCCCACTTGAGTTTTGAAATCTTAATCATTCTTCACATGACGCCCTAACATGGGTTGGACAACTGATGGACGGAGCAGATATAAAACAGACATCATCAGGGTGGGCCCCACATAGGTTGGGGTTACATGCAAATGGCGTCCAGCTGTAAGCACGGCATTTTAGTGCACGATGTCATTTTTTCTATGAGGGGCAGTGGCACATGCACGAGATCGAAACCGTTCATTTGCTATTTCGAATAGTAAATATGTTTGGTCCAAAAGTCCGATCCTAGCTTTTCAGTTGGTGGCACACAAATGAACGGAAAAAATGCAAAACTCACTACTTGAACACACGCATTCAATCATCTACTGGGCCCTACCTTGAACAGGCCATCATAGAAAAATCTCACTTATGGGAAAATCTCAACCATCTGTTGATGACCTACAGATGAAAGGTAGAGAAAAGATGGAAAATAAAATTCGTAAACAGTGTCAGCATTGGACGTTAAAATGGCCACCAATTGGGCGCAGATAGTCCATTGGCGTGGCCTGTGTCCATCAAAGTTAGACCCTGTGGTGTTGGTGAGCTTGCTGAGTGTTCCATGACTTCATTTGGCCGGACATTCAGTCAGAAACCCTGTGGTCCACCCAAAGGATTTCCAGATGATCAAAACCACTCATCTAGCGGGCCTTAATGTGGACTGCTCACAGGCAAAAAAATCTCCGTCTGGAATAGTCTAAACCACCCAAGCTCTATTAGGCCCATCATGTTGTATATGTAAATCCACTCCGTCCATTAGGTGAGAACCCTTATTTTGAACCGTAGATACAAAATATCAGCCCAATGGAAAACTCTGATGGACCATACCAGTGGTAACAATGCAAATTTGTTCCTTTATCTCTTAAGTTCATGCAGTGTGGCCTCCCTGAATTTTAGATCAGGCTAATTTTTGTATTTTCACTTCATTCTGGTGAGTTGCACCTGATTAACCGTTCGATGAAAGATAAACACTATGATGACCCCCCAATTGTTTTCTGTGGTGTGGCTCACCTGAGTTGTGGGTCTGGCTGATATTTTCCACTGGGACGCAGAATCGAGGATAAAACCTGATGGATGGAATGAATGTTACATATATGATATTGTGGGCCCAACCCTCCCCAGTCACTGGATCAAATTCTTGTTGGATGGTTATGTCTGTCCAATCTGACCTATGACCAATCCATGGTGATGAGCGGTCTAGATCATCTCTAAGAGATCAATCTGAATTTCAACGTAGAAGAATAATAACTGCCCATAAATTTGGGGAAGTCTGTTTGATAGAAATTTAGTACATACATAGATAAATAGTAATTATAAGTATCAGCGATACCTCGAATCATGTTCCAGTGTTTCAAAGATGGGAGTTGATGCAAAACAACTCACAATGCTAACCTACGCCCAAAAGCTAATGTGCACCGGATGCAATGAAAACACAGGTAGATCATCTTCCTCAGGCGGCCATGCACCCAATGCCGTAGCGTGTGTTGGGGAAGATTAGAAACAGGCCACTGCATATGACACCCACCATCAGAGGGAAGCTCTCCATCACCTCGTCCATCTCCTTCACGTGGCCTGGGAAGAGGCAGTCCGTCACGCGATGATCTGAGAAAGCGATCGCGACGAACACCATCACCGACATGGCCGCATGGACAAAATCCACAAACCCAACTCGGAAACGGTCATCCTTTGGGACCTCCACACCGAGACCCGACTTGAAGAGTGCCAACCCTTTCGGCGTTACGAATCCGTAGTAGACCTTCCCGTCCGCCGTCCTAAAGCTATCCGTGAAATGAAAGAAGAAGCACGATAAGGCGCAGAGGCCCATAAGGACGTGGATCATCATAGTAGTGACGGGAGAGCACTCGCCGTTGCCGGAGACGGATGGGAGTAGCATTTCGAAGGTGAGAAGGGTGCCGGTGGGGAGGAAATTCACGAGCATTGAGGTCTTGGAGAGGGTCTTTTGCACCCCTTTCGCCACCGCTCGTCTTTTGCGGCCGTTTGCCGGGGCCGGCGATGGAGAAGTTGGGTACGAGGATGGCTCGTCCTGTGTTGTGGCATCGTAGATTTTGATCGGAATTCCGTCGGATTGATCCATTTTCCGGCGAGATTCCGATGATGCCAGTACAACTGAGAGAGGATTGGGTTGAAGGAGTGCGTTTTTTGTTGGTGATGTTATTTTATATGCGCGGGTACGTTGGTTTCTCCTTCGGATTTGAATTTCAAAATTTCAGTTGCAACGGGTAGTTAACTGACAACCGTTCCCACCGCGAGAAATCATCACATACAGCGGCTGTATGCGAAGGGGATTAGGTGAGACTCGGGCGGGCCTCACCCAAGACAGTGCGGCCCTTACCGTGGGGCCCCCCTTGATGTATTTATTCTATATCCACGCCGTCCATCCGATTTTCCAGTTGATTTGAGGGCATTATCCCAAAAATGAAACAGATCCAATTATCAGGTGGACCATACCACAGGAAACAGTAGTGATTAAACGCCTTACCATTGAAAACTTCTTTGAGCACACCTTAATGTTTCCGTAGTGTTTATTTAACATCCAATCTGTTGATAAGGTCACATAAGCCTGGATGAAGGGGAAAAACAAATATCAGCTCGATCCAAAACTTTCGTGGCCCATTAATGGTCAATAACCACTGTTTCCTATGGTATGGTCCACCTGATAATTAGATCTGCTCAATTTTTCGAATAATACCGTCAAATTATCCGGAAAAACGGATGGACGGCGTGGATGCAGAATACATACATTAAGGTGGGCTCCACGGTAAGGGCCGCAGCGTCTTGTGTGAGTCAGGGGTTCTCTCATTTCATTCGCTCCAACGTGTGGTGAGTGTAGATTATCCGATCCGTGAAGAAGGTGCAACCGAACCCAGCCCTTGATGATTATGGACGGCTAGAGCAAGTCAACTGGACAAAGTCTAAAGATCGATTGGCTAGGATCTTCCCATTGCTGTACCCTATTTTTTTTTTTTTTTGTTGATGGAAGAGTCAATAAGAAAAGGACACGTTGTATTGAACTACGCATAAGATTTGCAAAATACTAGAGTACAGCCTAACAAAATGACAGCTGGCATTGGTTGAGTGGTATAAATCATCCTAAGATGAAACGTGGCCAAGCCGGACATAATAAACCTTGCAGTGATTGTCAAAATAGGTGTCAAACAAAGAAGGAAAAATATAAAAGGCCAAAGTAGTGCTAAATAATTGTTGTAATAGTCGAATGTGAAAAAAAGAAATATATAAACAACGAAGGAGTTCAACATAGCAAAGTATCTCGTACCAACCCAATCAAACTAATCCATTAAATTAAGCCATTTAATTATCCTAATATGATTCTATCAATTATCTTTTATGTTCCTCAGTATAACCAATCATTTACAATTGCTTAACGTAATTAGTAGCTTAGTCCTACATTAAGAATAAAAGTAATCCACTAGCTGTAATTCTTAATTATAATCCAAGTCTAAGTGCATATGCTAGATGAGTTCTATTTGAATACAAATTGTTCTTTTTTCGTAAAAGTACTTTTCAATTGCTCCCTACCATCGACGGTAAGTGTTTCCTTTTAATCTGCTTCTATATTTGAACGTTCTTTTGCAGTGAAGGGCAAGGGGCAACTTATTAAGGAAGGATGAACCCTACCCTTTGATAATCACTTGATTATCTTAAACAACATCTTACGAGTGGTTAAATAGGTGACAGATCTCCTTACATCTTGGTCATATATGGTCGAATTTGATATATCAACCTATCTTAGTACTTAGGGTCAAAGTTGTTTAGTTGGAATCGAGCTGCATAGTCGATTTTAGCACACCTGCAAATATCACATGTGACCAAATTTGAAACTGAGAGGCAACACCCATCTGGGAGATTTTATAGACATGGTCCATCCATTGCTGGAGGATCATCATCCCAACGGTCCAGATCACTAAACCATCCTCTCTATTTATACAAATTGAGACTGCGTGAATTCTTCACCGGAGTATCTTGCTACTGTTCTTATTAGGGCTGAACGAGCCATTCTGGGGCCGCTCATTTACTATTTTGGGCCTAAGTTTGGCATCGGTTCTGTTTACTAGGCCAAGAGCCCACACTAGGGCTGTAAATGGTCGGGTTCGGGGCAGGTTTAGCCAAAACCAGACCCGCCCATTTACTAAACAGGTCTGGGTCCAAATTTTAGACCCAGACCCTTTTACTAAATGGGCGGGTCCGGGTCGGGTCTAAGTCAGCCCATCAGACCCATTTATAAATGGGTCCGGGTTTGGTAGAGGGAGATCCACCCAGACCCATTTATAAATGGGCCGGGTCTAATGGGTCCGGGTCTGGATCAAGTATGCAAGCATTTTACAAGGCTTAAAACCGGGTCTGGGCTGGACGGGCCCCTTGTAACATAGACCAAACCTGCCCACTTACTAAATGGGTTTGGGTCGGGTCGGGTCGAGCCTAATATAAAGGAAACCAGACCCAAACCCGTTTAACAAATGGGTCTATTCTTGGACCCAGACCCGTACCATTTAACAAATGGGTCGGGTCTGGGTCGGGTCTAAATGGGTTGGGTCTGGGAACCCCATCGAGTCCACTGACCCATTTACAGCCCTAGCCCACACTGTGGGAGCGATGACGGGACTGGATTCATTTGGAGAATATTGTAACAGGCCTCGGTCCAACCATAGCCCCATTTATTATTGGACCTGAAAAGCCATAACAAGCAGGGCCCAGGATCCAACGGACCAGCACAACCCATTAACAAAAGTGTGCCCGGATAAGTTGATGAATGTGCAAGAAACCTTTGAAACTGTGACATGAATGCAGATTGGGTAATCACCAGCCTATTGTCCAATCAAATCCCACCGAATGTGGCAAAATCTGTACCTTGGCTCATCCACAAAATCAGGACATTATCCTCCATGTGGACATGCGGATAGGATGATATTCTAAAAGCCCAAGAAGCAAACGAAACCAAAACTAGTTCAGAATCTTCATGGACACATGAACACGAATTGCATTCGCTCGGGGCCTTTCTTTAACTTTGAAATTTCAGGCCATACACAAACGCGATATCAAAGGTCGTTCATTGGGTGATTGGGTGATCCAAGAATGTATGTGCAATATGTTGAAAGACCACAACCATACAATCATTAAGTAGGCCACACTGGTACAAAATGAATGAACAGTTTAGAGAAATCGATTGATGGTTCAAGTCATGTTTACAAGTATGGCTCACGTGATGATCGCATTTGCCTAAAATTCATTGTTTGGAATTTATACAGCGAGGATCGCCAATGAGCATATCAGACCTTACACAAATCTGCCTCATCTCCACATCTGAGATTAAAATGTGATGGAGTGATTCTTCACGAGTTCACGTTGATGGTGAAGGAATTAAAAAAAAAAAAAAAAAAGCATAAAGAATAAAATAGTTCGGTACCACCTGTTTAGGAGACCGAACTAAATAATCTGCCATTGGCACACATAATGGTTTGGTTTCCTCCAATTAATTCTCTTCTCCGACCTTCATCACAGTACAGTCAAGCCTCCTGAACTTTGGTACTGGCTATTGGAAAGCATTTAAGTTGGAAGTGAGAAATCAATGGAAATTGAACCATGACTAGGGTCCCATTTGCCTAATAGTTCAATTTCCTCTGGTATCTCACCTCCGACATTTATGATTCAAGAGCCCTACGATATCATCAGGAGTTTCACGGCTTTTATGACAACTTACGAAGGAAATTTTTGCCTGCACTCATATCTTAACACTATTGACGGATTTTGTGGCAAGTATTTTATTAAAGCAGGTATTTGTTGGAGTCGTCTTTTAATTGAGAGTTATTTGGCACACAAGATACTGTGATGGTTGATATACAGGCACCAATAAATTCTCTTAAGTTGTGCACCGGTGTACATTGGCTTAATTAAGTCGTTCAAAATTGTGGGACCCAATGTAGATAGGCAGTATTCCACACTCAAAACCGAAGGCACTCAGCTATGGATCATTTAGGCAATGGCCTATTTGAGTCCAGGTGGTCTTAATACAATTTTGCCACTCATACTATGCAAATAGACAGTAACTTAGGTAGGGTTTTCACATACGTTTCTATCAGAGAGCATTTGGAGACATCATCTTTTTTTTTTTTTATGCACACACCCACATAACACATGGGTACTCGAACCCATGACCTGAGTATTGAAATCCACGAGGTCTACCACCGAGCCATGAGTAGGGACCCGAGACATCCTTTACCTTGCAAATAAACAGATTTTACTTTTAAAAAAAAATCAGATAATTGGCTCTTTCCATTAACTAACAAATGTCAGGGGTAAATTTTCATTTTGATGGTTAAACAGATCGGTGCATATGTTTGGTTCAACTGTTCAAGGTAGCAAAAAAATCAATGTGTATGTTTAGGTCAATGCTCAAAATATCAAAATGTAACATTCCTCAGAAAAGAAGAAGAAAAGGAAAAAACAAAAAAAAATCTAAATGTAACATATTGTGTCGGGGAATGTAGCCTGAGGCTATATCAACTCTGGAATGTTTAGGAAGCGTGAAGACATAGTACAAAGCCATTCAAGACTCATATCATGGTAAATTTTAGTTAGCTTACTATATTACTTAGGCTGCGTTGGCTCGACCCATTAGAAACAATAAATTGTGACTTTGAATTTCAGATCTCAGTAGAATTCTCAAGAATCATGAAATGATGCTCTTTGGACAGAAGCTCCCATCCCAATACAACACAAAAGAGCCCCATTTTGCGATCTTTGTGAATTCTGTTTACAGACCAATTATTCCTGCGTAGGTGGAAATATCTACTTTATCGGTGGAATAACATTTCCCAAAACAACTAAAAAAATAGAAAATCACTCACAAGACAAGTTGTTTGTTAAAAGATGTACTGATTTCTTTGATAAATCTTGCGGTGACAGCAACAAAAGTGCAGCTAAAATCCAACGCTCAGTTTGTACACCATGCATCAGCTAGAAGGTCCCAATCAGCACTCGCACAACCCACCAAACTTATAGAAAAAATTTGAGCACTAGTTACCGAGGTAAGAAACCATGTTGGGAAATTGCAATCTCAAAAGCTTCCATCCTTTCCCCTCGAGAAAATCCATTGCGGTCGTAAGATGAGATCTCATTTATCTTTAGGCCTATACATGCTTTGACAAGCTCTTCGCCAACCCTTTGAGCAGCTTCCTGAGATGAGTGACAGAAATTGAGTACTTGGTAGCACTAAGCTACAGCTAGACACCATTTCATTCTCGTGGCCGGTAGGAAGCTGCAAGTGGGCCATGGTTTTTTTTTTTTTTTTTCCCCCTGTTTCGGTATTTGCTTTTCCTTTGGGCAATGAAATTGCCATCTAGTGAAAGAAAAATTAAAAACAAACAAACAGGAGATGGTTAAGGATGTGTTTGGATGTACCACAAATTGTGACTGTGGTAGATATTCTAGAAGACTATAGGCTTCTGGTCTGTTTTGCTTTGGGTGGCTTGGCAAGTATTTTGGGAATTGCAGTAAGCACGATCAAATTCTTTTTTCCATATTATCTACCCAATCATATCTAGAAACTTTCAGGTTGGATCTGAATTCTGGATATTAATTTGGGCAGACAAAAGCAATTCCTCTACCTTTTCGAGACATCCAAACACAGCCAAAAGGTGTGCAGAAATGGTATACTTACGACAGTGCTGCAAGCAGGATTGTCACGAATAGATTTCTGCAGAGTACTTCCATAAAATAAACACTTCTTGTTCTGATCATCTACTAACATAGCATACAACTGCTTGGTTGAACAGAAAACGGAGAGCCTTGGTTTCACAGACGTGCCATTGAACTTGTCACAACAAGAACACACATGAGATGTAGTTATTAGAAAGCAAATGATTTCATACTAAAGCATGAAGATTCCAAATCCAATGTGTTTTCAGCACAGCATTCATCTGTGAATAATTGCATCCAAAATTATCAAAAAAGAAATTCTAGCCTCAAGATGTTACCAATTACCATTAATAAATGAGGAAACACCCTCAATAGCTGGAATTTACAAATTATTTGTGATGTGTGCAAACTTAGGGGTTGTTTCGATGCCTATAAAGTTTTCAAGTTGTTGATGTAACTAGAACCACTGTCCAATCAACTCGCCACCAAAATCAAACACTATTTGATTTCATGGCACACAGAATATGCAAGAATCGTGTACAATAAATAGAGAGAAGATAATGAAGAAAAAGCCAACCACAACCATAAAAGAACACAAGATAAACGTGGTTCACTAGTTGGGCTACATCCATGGGCAATCCGGCAAAAGAAATAATCCACTATAGTAAGTAGATATTACAAAGAATAAGTTATAGAGAACTTTCTCAAGAATACAACAAAACTCCTTTTGAATCCAAGCTTAAAAGAAAAACCGTCAACTATTGTATATGCTAGAAATAAACCTTCTCACCTTGAGTAAAAGACCTTGGAGCATTCTTGAGCACCTCTAAGAAATCCTTGAAACCCTTGAACCTTCCCTTCAAGGAAAAACCCCTCTTGAACCCTCTCTTGATGTGTGCAAGAAAAAACTCTATCAAATTCGTAACTCCACCTTTCCCAATCAAACTGATCTTAGAAGCTTACTTTTTTTTTTTTGAATTGAAAAACACCTATCTAGAGCTGAACACGAGTCGAGCTAGGCCAAGCTCAACTCAGCTCGACCCCACCATGACCCAAGCTCGACCCCACCATGACCCAAGCTCGAGCTCAGCTTGACCCGGTCTTTGAGCTCACCCATCAAGCTCACCTCAGCTCGTTGGTTCAAGCCGAGTCGAGCTGGGATCGAGTTGGGTCGAGCGAGCTGTTCGAGTTGACAATACTTATGTTCCTTAAAAGTTTTGACATTCAACTTATAGGACCATTTGCAAAATAGAATATGTATCCCATAGTGGATCTTCGCTAATCGAGATCACCGGCAAAATTTGCATAAATAAAACCATGCATCACTGTTGCTCCTTTGCAATATGCAAGTATATAATCACTTGTAACTCTCAAATATCAAAGTACCCATTTTGCTGCTTCCCAAAGCGATTTCCCTAGATTTGCCATAAAACGACTAAGCACCCCAACCGCATGAGCTATGTCTGGCCTAGTACATACCATAGCAAATATCAAACTTCCAACTACACTTGCACACAGAACCAGAGCCTTAGTTTTTTCCCCTCCGACTTTGGACTTTGTTTGAAAGATAATATGCAATGTGTAGCCAATGGAGTATTTACAGGCTTGGCCTTGCTCATACCAAACTTGTCAAGCACCTTTCCAATGAACCTCCTTTGAGAAAATGATAAGGTTTCACTTTACCTATCCCTTTCTATCTCCATTCCAAGGATTTGACATGTCGCCCCTAAATTTTTTATCTCAAAATTTTCACTTAATTGAGTATTCTACTCATCAATCTTTGCATACCAAAAGCTTGTCATCAATATATAAAACCAGAATAAGAAAATTTCCATCATAAAAAAACTTCAAATACAAGCAATGGTCATAATCAATTCTTTTATATTCAAGACCTAACATAAAAGAGTCAAACTTTTTATACCATTGCCTTGATGCTTGCTTGAGCCCATATAATGATTTATTCAACTTACATACAAGATTCTCCTTATCCTTCACAATAAACCCTTCTAGTTGTTGCATGTAAACTTCTTCAAAATCCCCATGTAAAAATGTTGTTTTAACATTCATTCACTTAAGTTCCAAGTCTAGCAAAGCTACAAGTGCAAGAACAAATTGAATAGAAACAAGTTTAACAATCGGTGCAAAATTTTCATAAAATCAATACCTTTCTTTTGTGCAAAACCTTTGGCAACTAGCATTGCCTTATATCGTTTAATTTTACCTCTTGCACTCTTTTTATTTTTATTTTATAGACCCACTTGCAACTAACCGCTTCACGAACTTTGGCAATTCCACCAAAATCGCATGTATGATTTTTTCTAGATGCAAATATTTCTTCTTCCATGGCCTTCTTTCAAATTTCTAAATCATCACCTTACATAACTTTTTCAAAAGAGCTTGTTCTTGATATTCAATGACTAGAGCCCTTAATGTGGCTGGATCCACATAATCCTTAAGATATGTCGGTTGGCGGATTTCACAACATGGACGCTCCATCATAGGTTGTACCCATTCTTCACTATCTTTTTCATTTTCTTCCTTCAGTTTCATTTTAATCATTTTCTTGATCTATGGGATTTACAATACTTAAAACCGAACATTCCTATGCATCTTCAAAAGGTTGAATATCATTTTGCTGTGGACTTTCTTTCTCTCATTCTGACATTTTGAGCCTCTCATAAGCACAAGCGACTCATTAAAATGAACATTCCAACTAAAAATAATTTTCTTGGCTATTGGATCCCATAAACGATAGGCCTTTTGCTCTATTGAATAACCAACAAAAATACATGTCTTGAATTTAGGTTCCAATTTATTTATTTGACAATTAGAAATTAAAGAAAATGCATCATATGCAAATATCTTCAGTTTAGAATAATCACATGACAATGGAAAGGCCAAATGACCGTAGTAGCAAACCAAAGAACTCTTCAAGATGCAAGTCTCGGGGCCAATCAATATTGAAGGGTGACAAAGATGCTTGTTGGATATGTCACTTAAAGAAAGATTGTTGGCAAAGAAAAAATTAAATATCCAACAGAATCCAATTCAAACAATGATAAGTAACTTTCTGAATCCAAGAATGAAGCCAATCAAGTGAAAATGTCAACATCGGGGGTCTATTAAAAATAAGGTCTAAATGGCCAGTATTTTATTAAAATTGAATAGTTGATGGTGGTGCTACTCATCATATGTGTCCCCATAGATTGTGGTTTAGCATATATGAATCACATGAGGGTGTTGTATTGATGAGAAATTACTCAACTAATATAACTGATAGCAAACAACTGACCAATGCACCAAAAGCTCCAGAGCTGATGGGAAATGATTGGTTTATCCCTATACACAGGCTTTTCCCAGGCAAACCCAGGTGAGTCCTCCCTGAGGGCTACCCCGCAGGGCCCCACTCTGTGGCCATCCTGCATCTCACATGCCCCACCTCATTTGCCACCTCACCCCTAATGTAGAGTATGGTGCATCCTTGGAGTCGCACCAAGATGCAACTGCATCAATAACAATTGGGGTTGATTTTGTTGCATTAAAGATGTTTGATGGAATGAAAATAAGGCTTAAAAATATGAGGCTTGTACCAGGATGAAAATAAACTTAATCTCATTCTTTGAATTAGATTCGAATGGTTATAAATTTATAAGACAAGCGGGAGTACTCAAAATCTGTAAAAGAGCACGCGTCATTATGAAAGGCATTCAGTTTAGAAATTTATACAACTTGCTAAGAAGTACAGAGACAAATGTCGTGGCAAATGTAATTGTTGAGAATGGTGAACTTCCATTGTCGTTATGGCATAGGAGGTTGGGTCATATGAGTGAAAAGGGTATGTAAGTGTTAGCAAAAAAAGAAATTTAATACCTATGAAGCAATTAGTGACGGTCCCCACACATTTGTGTGTATATAATCAACCACGCCTTTACTAGTGTGACTACCTTTTGAGAACTTCCGCCTATGTTATTTCCTATAGAGATAATGTTCATAAAATTCATTTTCATCGAACTTCCTCATGGGTATGAAATTTCTTTTTGCCAACACTTCCATACCTTTGTCACTCATGTGACCCAACCTCTTATGCCATAACCGCAACGAAAGTTCACAATTCTCACGAACTGCATGTACCATGTTATTTGTCATAGTACTTCTTAGCAACTTGTACAAATTTCCAACCTAGACACCTTTCATAATGACACACGCTCTTTTAGAGACTTTGAGTTCTCCCGCTTGCCTTGTAAATTTACAACCATCTGAATCTAATTTAGAGAGTGAGATTAAGCTTCTTTTCAGTCTTGGTATATGTCTCACATTTTCAAGTCTTATAGTTATTCCATCAAACATTTTTAGTGCAAGCGAACCAACAACAACCGTTGTATCAGTTTAATCATTTTCCATCGATACAACGCCACCTTCGTGTGATTCATATGTGCTAAACTATAATCTATGAAGACAAATATGATGAGTGGTACTACTATCAAGTATTCAAATCTGATAAAATACCAGGTTGGAACCCGCCATCAACAGCTCATTTTTAATAGAGGTGTTTCAATAGACCCTGATCTTGACCTTTTCACTCGATTGGCTTCATTCTTAGATTCCAAAAGTTCCTTGTCATTATTTGAATCGGATTCCTTTGAATTTTTATATTTTCTTCGCCATCAATCTTTCTTTAAGTGACTACTCTTGCCACATATCTAACAAACGCCTTTGTCAATTGTCGCCCTGAGACTTGCATTTTGAAGAGTTCTTTGGTTTGCTAATATGGTTATTTCGTATTCCTCTTGTCATAAGAGCTTCCGCTTTCGCTTCCGAACCACTTACTTCTCAAAGATGCTCTTTTTCAAAGTTCATCGGCAAGCAAGCAATATACTACAAACTGTATACTAACCAAATGAATCTTCCTTGTTACAACTCAATGATGTAACTAAGTTGTCATAAGACTTTGGTAACGTACATAGCAATGCCATCGCCTTATCCTCCTCCATTTTCACACCTATACTTTCAAGCTAATAAATAATGTCGTTAAAAGTGTTTAGATAGTCCGAAATTTTTGTATCATCCTTCATCCTTAAGGCATATAATTTTTTTTTTTTTTTTTAAAGATATTAAGGCATATAATTTTCTCTTCAAGAAAATCCAGTTAGCGAGATACTTCGTTTGAAACAAGCTTTCTAGCTTCTCCTATAAATCCGCCATGGTCTCACTAATTATGTTAAATAAAACATGATCCGCCAAATAAAAGTGGATGGTTGACAATGCCTTGATCAACATATCAATGATACTTTGGCTTTGATCTGGACGTTAAGCAAAATTTCATAGAAAGGGAATGCTAGCAAGCACTTTGAAGCAAAAGTTGGTTCTAATAAAAAAAAAAGGCTAATGAGATGCAAAAAGGATAAGTGTTAGGTATAGGTTGGGTTTCTGATGGATCTAGTATTGATCATTGGCAACATGCTATCAAGATACGAGAAAGGTATTTCATAACCGGAAGGGTGGCTGTAACAGTCACTGCTATTACTGTTATGGCCTCTCTTATTTTTGTTCCTTTTTTTAAACATGTTTTGGCTCCATAACAGGCCGTTACTGGGCATTTTTTTCATAACACGTAACAGTTACCACTGTTACCATTACAGCTGCTACATGACTGTTTTGGAATACCTTGGATAAGAGAGCCATACAAAGGGAATAAACAAATCTTTGCTTATAAAGTTTTACAGGTGAAGACTCACAAGGGACGGAAGCAAAGGAGAGGTATTATGGACTAAAATAGGAGGTATTATGCAATGCCTCGGCCAAGAGTTTGTATAGTGCTGACAGATTTTCAGTATTTACAAGTGGGACCCCTGCTTTAGTGATCCAAACTGTTGATGTGACAGAGCTTACCATGGATGGATCATGCACCAAATGTCCCCAGGATTCTAGGCATGAAATCCAACTTTTTTTAGTTGGATGAGGAATGTTGCTGGGTTCTTTCTTACCCATCTAATTCTGGCCAATTGAAGCGTTACAATTTCCCATTTAGATGATTTCTGGTGCATGGGCCATCCCTGGAGGCCCCTTACTATCAAGTATCAACAGTTTGTATCATTGAAACATGGACTCTAACATAAAATACTGACAGATTTTCAGTGTTTACGAGTGGGGGCCATGTTTTAGTGATCCAAACTGTTGACATGACAGGCCTTACAATGGATGGATCATGCACCCAAATGTCCCCAGGATCCTAGCCATGAAATCTGACTTTTGGTTGGATGGGACTGTTGCTGGTTCTTTCTTAACCATCCACTTTCTGGCCAATTTAAGGGTTGGGATTTCCCATTAGGTGAATTTTTGGTGCATGGGCCATCAATGGAGGCCCCTTGCTATCAAGTATCAGCAGTTTGGATCATTGAAACATGGAATCTACATGTACAAACTGAAAACCTAAGTATACTATAGAAACAGACTTTTGGTACGAGTGTTGAATGGCATCCCACATAAAAGACTCTACACACATCTTGTACAAGGAAAATTTTTTAGTATAACCAATGCATCTACAAAAATGTACCCTAGAAATTGTTGAAACAAAACAAGGAGTTTTATGTTATTTCCTTTTTTCCTAGGCAGTAAGTTGTAAAAGGCAAATAAGCCCTATTATAATAAAAGAGTGGAGGATTAGGTTAAGCTCCTAATCACTCTTCTTCTCTCTCTCTCTCTCCAATCTCCTTCTACATGGTATCAGAGCCAAGGAAGTCTGTGCTTCCCTAGAGCACGTGGACCCCACCGGAGGTGCCTCTTTTCTCAGCCGCACCACCTACGAAACTGTTGGAGTCCCTCTTCTCACAGCCGCACCTATAGGAGGCCGTGAAATCGCATGAGGGCGTCGGATCTGTGATCCGACGCCGTCAGGCTCGCCAGACCAAAGATCCGACGCCGGCAAAGCTGTCGGAACCCAGATCCGACACCACCAGAGGCGCCGGAATCCAAATCCGACGCTGGTAGGGTGGTCGGAACCCAGATCCGACCCCCCCAGGGCCGTCGGATTGCCCTCCTGACGCCGGCAGCGCTGCCGGAAACTTTATCCGACCCCCCCAGGGCCATCGGACTGCCCTCCTGACGCCGGCAGCCCCGCCGGAAGCGTGATCCGACCCCCCCGGGCCGTCAGAATGCATACCTGACGCCGGAAAAGTCGACGGAAGCGGTTGGAGTGTCTCCAGATGCTTGTCTGCATGCATTGAAGCCATTCAGGATGATTGAAGCCTCTTTGGCCACCTGGTATTGAGATTTTTTTCTTCTTTTTTCTTGCAACCATGGACTCAAAATCATCTGAGGGCCCACTCTCCATTACTTCTACCAAGTTCAATGGGAAAATTTTTCTGTTGTGGTCTCGAGCAGTACGAATGTATGTTGTTGGAAAAGAAAAATTCGGATATCTAACAGGTGCCAACAAGAAACCTACAGATCCCACAAAAGTTGATGCATGGGAATCTGCAAATGCCATTGTTATGGGCTGGTTATTAAACTCTATGGAACAACATGTTGCATCTGCTTACTTCTTTTATGAAAGTGCCGCAGCCTTATGGACTGCATTCCAAAAATCATATGGAACGACTTCAAATGAGCCTCGCATTTTTCAGTTGACGACAGAACTCTACTCACTAGCTCAAAATAACATGTCAGTCACTGAGTACTTTGGGGCCTTACAGAGTAGATGGGAAGAGTTGAGTTATTTGCAGCCTTTAAGTGAACTACCGGATAGTAGCAGTGCCGAAATAGTGCGCAAACGCGAAGACAAAGCCAAAACTTACAAGTTTCTCGTTGGACTAAATGCAGACTACGAGTCCCTTCGTACCCAGCTGGTTGCTACGATCCCATTTCCATCACTTGAGACAGTTTACTCTATTGTTCATACCGAGGAGAGTCGTCGTCAAGTAATGACCATGCCTACTACTTTATCGTCTCCCGCACAAGAGCGAGCAGCTTTTACATCTTCCACTGCTTCACCTAATGGAAGGGGTGGCCGTTTTGATTCACGTGGTAGTTCCTCAGTTCGTGGTCGAGGACGTGGACGTGGAAGTTCACGTTACTTTTGTACTCACTACAATCGGTCGGGGCATTCAGTGGAACGATGCTTCAAAATACATGGCTATCCCACAGCACATGCCGCCACTACAGATGTTGAAGAACAACCTATGGATAATGTCAGAATCCCTAATATTTCTCCCTCTGAGTCTACATTGATGACCAGAGCAGAAGTTATGGAACTACTGAGATCGCTGCAGCCTTCTACATCTACTACGCCTTCCTCTGATCTACAGCCCTCATCCACTTCCTTCGCTGCAACCACAGGTACTGCCTTGCATGCTTCCTCAGCCCCATCCACTTGGATCATCGATTCTGGGGCTTCTGACCATATGACTGGTATGCGTCACTTCCTTGCATCTTCTACTGTTACATCCTGTTCTCGGTTTGTTCGTCTTGCTGACGGTAGCACCACTCCTGTACAATCTATTGGTTCTGTTCGTGTATCCTCTTCTCTTATTCTCCCAAATGTCCTATACATTCCAAAATTTCATGCAAATTTAATTTCTGTCAGTAGCAAGGTGTCCCGTATCGGTTTCGGTGGGCGTAACGGTGCCCACCGTTTCCGATACGGATACGGGCCGTATCGGCCGATACGCCCCCCGTAACGGTCAACTTTTTTTTTTTTGCCAAAAAATTTTAAAAAAATATGGATTAAATCCAGAAAATTCCAAACATCCCAAATATGCATTCATTTATAATTTTGAACATGTTTATGGTGGTGAAGCGGTCTACTCTTTGGTGAAAAAGCTGTATCGGGCTGTCTGGTGAATTTATGAAGCTAATAACCTGGAATTAACTGCAGAACTTATAAATTCAAATTTCTAACTGTCTAATACCAATAATATGTATATTAGAATAAATGTAACATCAAAGTATTTCAATTTTCACATGTACTATTATTTTTTTTATAATTTACTTTATATTATTTACAATTTATTTACATACCTGAGGAGTGAGGAGTGAGGACTTGCAAAAAATAATGTATTAAGACTTCTCTTATCTTGATTCTTGAATCTATGACCGACTCTTATCCTGCCAATCGAACATTCTAAAGTAGAAAAAAAAATTAGTAATACCTGATATACTCCCCTGCAAGCATGTTGATTAAAGATTACTTGACTGGTTGTCACTTGTCAGGGGAGTTATTTTAAACACAAGTTCAACAATGTAAAGTGTGTGTTTGTTTGGTGAATGTATGACCATGTGGGTAATGGAAAAGACTCACCAAATCGGAACTCACCACCAAAATGAAAACCTGCTTTGTTGTGGTTGCTCAACCTCCACGTCGTCGTCGTCATCATCATCGGGTTGTTGCGGTCTTGTTGTTGCATATCCATAATATTCAGTGCCAGAGGGAAAGATCAGGTCAACGAAACCTGATGATGACTGATCCTGACTAGGCAAAGATTCTGACCCTGAGTGAGGATATCTACTAGTGCCCGTCGAATAGCCGTGCCCATACTGGTACTCGTATTCAGGGCCAGGCTGTTGAGATTGAGATGAATAACTTGGATTTGGTTCATATGGTATATGTGGAACAGCGTCAGGAGGACTACTCCAACATGAAAGTGGCGGAACAGGTTCCTTATAATCCCATTGGTTGTAAGAATACCCATAATTCCTCGGATCATAGCCATACGCATGCTGATGTTCCAGATCTGTCGGTGTAGATTGCGGTGCAGGAGCAGGACCTGCAGGTGCACTACTGGAACCAGGCTCTTGCTGGCTGTATCGTGACTCAGTACACTCATAAGTTCGACTCCCTCGGCCCCGCCTACTTCGTCGAAGTTCATCAGCCTCGCGATCCGTAGACGGCTGTATGGTATCAGTAGCCCTGGTGGGTTGAGCAATGCCAGAAGTGGGAGGACCAGCATTAGGTGCATCATCATCATCATCATCATCATCATCATCATCTGTTTCAGTACCGCTAGAGCTCGCACTCTTCTGCTGAGTTTGCATGAAATCCGCCCCCCTTTCTGGGTCCAACACAAATGCACGACTCTCTTGCTGTGCCCTGCGTATTTCTGGGTCTTCAACTTCTATTTCTTCACTATCATCTTCTATTTCTTTTTCCCTTACTTCCAACCAAGGTAGAAGTGGGTCATCCTCATCATAAATATTTTCCAAGTTTATTGGACAATAATCCCCATCACCGGCATTACTGATATGCCTCCTTGAATGCATGCGCATTCTTAGCCTCATGTTGTAATGCATAAAGACAAGTCTATCTAACGTCCTAGTCTGAATTCTATTTCTATTCTTCGTATGAATAAGTGCAAAACAACTCCAATTTCTTTCGCAACTAGAGGAAGACGTTGTTTGGCTCAAAATCCTTACTGCAATTTTTTGGAGAGCCGGTGTAGTCTCTCCGAAATTTATCCACCAGTCGGCGGGGTGCAACTTAAGTACTGCATGTTGTGCAAGAGTATCTCCAAAGCTACCCTGGCGAGTTCCAAATATATCCAATTCATTCAAAGCCTTTATTTGTACATCTAAGTCAGGCTCTAATCTCTTTATCACGTTCTTTAATCCAATACGAATCTCATCATCCATAACAAATGATTGGGCATATCTATACCTAGGATTTAAGTAATAACCTGCTGCATGAATATCGTGGTGGAGCTGCTTTGTCCATCTTTTGTCGATCAAATTCCAGTAAGCTCGCCAGCTTGAACAATCACGTTGAATTGCCAACTTCGCTTTATCCATGGCGTCGTAGAGGAAGCCCATCGTAGGTGCTTCATCGGTTTCAACAAGACGAAGTACCCTCATCAGTGGTTCCATCACCTTTAAAATTTTCTTAACCCTTTTCCAATATTTGTTGTCTCTTATGGTGTTTACAACATCAACCGGCGTCCCTGATGTCTTCTTCCCATATTTTGTGTTGAGCCATTGTTGGGAAGCAAACATTTCACTCAACTCTCCCCTATGCTGATACAAACTCTCTAAAGCTATAAAGTTTGTTGCAAATCTAGTCGCCGCTGGCCTAAGCAACTCTCGTCCCTTCGTGAACTTCCTCATTATTGCAACTAGGTGATTATGGTTGTAAATAAATGTTGTCACTTCTTTTGCTTTTTCAACCATTTCTTTGACATTCTTTCTCTTTCCAATATCTTCCAATATAAGATCAATACAATGTGCAGCACACGGTGACCAAAATATATGTGTTCTCTTTAGCATCAACAAATTTCCTGCAGACTTATATGTTGCTTCATTATCTGTCACAATCTGCACCACATTCTCCTCCCCAATCTCATCCACTACTTTATCCATCAAGCTAAAAATATATTCAGCATTTTTTATTTCATCCGAGGCATCAATTGACTTGTGGTACACTGTTCCCAAGTGGCAATACACCATGAAGTTGATCATGCTGCGTCTTGTTGGGCCAGTCCAACCATCACACATGATCGTGCATCCTCTGGCCTGCCATATGGGTTTAAAGGTATTTACGTATGCCTTTGTATCTGCATACTCTGCGTCTGTCCATTTTCCCCTAATCTCCTTGGCTGTGGGAGCTTTAATTCCTTCACCTGCTTCTGCTGCTGCATCAATTACCACCTGCCAATATGGAGAGTTTGCCGCATTAGGGGGTATGTTGGCATGTATAAATAACTTTGCTGCTGCCCTACCCAGTTTCTCAACAGAAGTTCTACTCCACATTTGTTTTATCTTCTTTTGTTTACTAGATTCTTTCCTAAAGAGGATCGGATCAACAGAGGGTCTCCTAGGCACATCTTCTTCTTCCACATCTACATCTATAGGATGACGAGCTACATGTGAAGATGTGCCCCGCCGGCTGCTAAACATACGCCTTAATCCACCAAACATACTCCCTCCAACCCCAGCTGTACTTCCCGTTGGGGCTGCAGTTGTACTCCCCTGGCCACTCCCACTCCCACTCGCACTTGAACCAAACGTGCGTCGACGTTCTTCCTCTTCACGAGCATAGCGCACGCTTTCTCTCCTAGCTATAGTCATTTCTCGATCAGAATCTTCCTCAGAATCAATGATGTCTTCGCCACGAACGCCCATATATTCTGGACCAAACACCTCTTGTCGGGCCGCATCAAGGATATCATCTTTCTTTTTCTGCACAGCAGCTCGTTTCCCCTTTGACTCTTCTAAATTGGCTTGCATCAGTATCATTATCTCTTTGGGAACTTTGGTGCATCCTGCAACTTGACCCTTTCGATGTGCCAAATGTTGTTTAAGTCGCGTAATTCCACCATTTATTACTCTATCACAATAGTTGCATTTTATTTGGTGCCTTCCACCACCTACCCTCTGACAATGTTCCCATCCAATATCCTCATTTGCAGTTCCACTTCCAATTCCAGTCCTAGACATTTTTTAATTAGAGATGGCTTATGTGATGTGGCTATGTCACTTAGATACTGAGTCTAAGAGTGAAATACTTAGATTTTAAAATTTATAAATGTAATTGTAAATCTTAAATACAGATAATGAAATCAAGTACTAACTACTAAATTCAAATACTAAAGTAACTAAACCCTATGGGCTACAGCCTACAAAGTACAACTACGAAGCTCCAAAGTCCAAAACGGCAAAACCTGTCGAAAAAATAAAAATATAAACATACATTAGTCATTACTCATTAATCTGTAAATATGATTCTCCATGTTTTTGAAAAAAAATGATTTTCTCTAATTTTTAAACTTATTCCGAAATTTAAACAAATACAAAAAAAATAACAAACCATATGCATAATCTGTAAAATGCACATGATTATGTTCTATTATAAGTAACACATGTTATCCAACCTTTAAACTAGAATTTGTTTTTGAAAATATTAATTTTCCCTAATTTTTAAAATTATTCCGAAATTAAAAAAATACAAAAAAATTAGCAAACCATGTGCATAATCTGTAAAATGCACACGATTATGTTCTATTATAAGTAACACATGTCATCCAACCTTTAAATCAGAATTTTTTTTTTTAAATATTAATTTTCCCTAATTTTTAAAATTATTCCGAAATTAAAAAAATACAAAAAAAATAGCAAACCATGTGCATAATCTGTAAAATGCACATGATTATGTTCTATTATAAGTGACACATGTCATCCAACCTTTACATCAGAATTTTTTTTGAAAATATTAATTTTCTCTAATTTTTAAAATTATTCCGAAATTAAAAAAATACAAAAAAAATAGCAAACCATGTGCATAATCTGTAAAATGCACACGATTATGTTCTATTATAAGTAACACATGTCATCCAACCTTTAAATCAGAATTTTTTTTTTAAAATATTAATTTTCCCTAATTTTTAAAATTATTCCGAAATTATAAAAATACAAAAAAAATAGCAAACCATGTGCATAATCTGTAAAATGCACACGATTATGTTCTATTATAAGTAACACATGTCATCCAACCTTTAAATCAGAATTTTTTTTTTAAAATATTAATTTTCCCTAATTTTTAAAATTATTCCGAAATTAAAAAAATACAAAAAAAATAGCAAACCATGTGCATAATCTGTAAAATGCACATGATTATGTTCTATTATAAGTGACACATGTCATCCAACCTTTACATCAGAATTTTTTTTTGAAAATATTAATTTTCTCTAATTTTTAAAATTATTCCGAAATTAAAAAAATACAAAAAAAATAGCAAACCATGTGCATAATCTGTAAAATGCACACGATTATGTTCTATTATAAGTAACACATGTCATCCAACCTTTAAATCAGAATTTTTTTTTTAAAATATTAATTTTCCCTAATTTTTAAAATTATTCCGAAATTATAAAAATACAAAAAAAATAGCAAACCATGTGCATAATCTGTAAAATGCACATGATTATGTTCTATTATAAGTGACACATGTCATCCAACCTTTACATCAGAATTTTTTTTTGAAAATATTAATTTTCCCTAATTTTTAAAATTATTCCGAAATTAAAAAAATACAAAAAAAATAGCAAACCATGTGCATAATCTGTAAAGTGCACATGATTATGTTCTATTATAAGTAACACATATTATCCAACCTTTAAACCAGAATTTTTTTTTGAAAAAAATGATTTTTCCTAATTTTTAAATTTATTCCGAAATTATTCCGAAATTAAAAAAAATACAAAAAAAATAGCAAATCATGTGCATAATCTGTAAAATGCACATGATCGTGTCCTACTATAAGTAACACATGTTATCCAACCATTAAACCAGAAAAAGAAAAAAAAAAAACATGATTTTTACTAATTTTTAATATTAATCCGAAAATAGACCGAAATTAAAAAAAATATAAAAAAAATATAAAAATCAGTTGCATAATCTTGAAATACACATTTTAACATTTTACAATGGCTACAACATCATATCAAGGTGGAAAAAAAGTGATTAGAGGAAGAAAAATGTATAAATACCTATTTTCGGATTTCTTCGAAAAATGGCCCACGGAGCTTCGATTCATCCAAATCGTAGAAATTGGTCGTTTTAATTCTCCAAAATAGACTAATTGTGGTCGTTTTTAGCAAAAGAACAGATTAGAAAAGAAATGGGGGAAGAAAAGTGGGAAGAAAATGCAAAACAGCAAGTATTTATAAAAAAAAAAAAAAAATGACCGTTTTTTGACCGTTACGGGGGCCGTAACGGCCGTTTTGGGCCGTACCGGCCGTTACGGCCCCGTAACGGACCGGTACGGTCAAAATTTTTGGGGTCCCCGATTTGGACCCCGTATCGCGTAACGGTACCGGACGTTTCCGGTACGTATCGGCCGGTACGGTTACGTACCGGCCGGTACGGCACACCTTGGTCAGTAGTCTCACCCGTGCTTTGAATTGCAATATAACTTTTTCTCCCAAATCTTGTATGTTTCAGGACTTGAGTACGAGGAGGATTATTGGTACGGGATTTGAATGAGATGGTCTTTACTTTCTGAAACAAGGGGAGTTATTCACGGCATTCACTAATAGCAGTAGTGGCTCTTGTCTTTCTGTTGATACTACTGCTCCAATTACTGCTTCAAATAATGAGTCTGTAAGCTTGTGGCATGCTCGATTGGGCCATGTTCCAAGTCGTGTCTTGTACTCGATTATTTCAAATTTAAATAAAAGTGATGATATTACTGGTTGTGAAGTGTGTCAAGTTAGCAAACACATTCGTAATTCGTTCCCTGTGGTTGAACATAGAAGTACCAAAGCATTTGAACTTGTCCATTCTGACATATGAGGACCTAGTCCCGTAGCCTCGTTTGATGGGTTCAAATACCTTGTTACTTTCATTGATGATTTCTCACGAGTGACATGGGTATATCTTATGCGTCAACGAGATGAATTATTCTCATTGTTTCAAACTTTTCACAAGCTGGTGACAAATCAATACGGTTGTTCCATTCAGACCTTGGGTCTGACAATGGAGGGGAATATTCATCCAAGTCCTTTACAAATTATCTCCAGGATAATGGCATTATTCATCAACTTTCATGCGTGTATACCCCTCAACAAAATGGGGTTTCCGAGCGAAAGAATCGCCATTTATTAGAAGTTACACGTTCTCTATTACTAGGGATGGATGTTCCCAAGTCATATTGGTCAGCCGCAGTTCTAACGGCTTGTTTCTTGATAAATCGGTTTCCTACCCGTGTTCTTCAAGGGAAAATCCCAATGCATATCCTGATTCCATCCTCACCATTATTCCATATTCCCCCACGTGTGTTTGGGTGTGTTTGTTTTGTCCATAACTCCAGTCCTTCCAGAGACAAACTTGACTGCAAAGTAATTAAATGCATCTTTATTGGATACTCTCTGCAACATAAGGGGTATAGGTGCTATGATCCCACATGCAGGAAGCTCTATGTTTCCATGGATGTCACCTTTCTTGAGAATCGTGCTTTCTACAGTGCTAATGTCGAACTTGGTTCCTCACCTACTCTTCCATTACCTGCATTGGTCACTCCGCAAGCTACTAGTGAACCGAAGAAACTCATTACCTATGTTCGTCAGCGGGTAAGACCAACTCAAGTTCAATCCGTGGCAATGGATCCAACTCTAACCTCAGGTATCTCTTCCTCTCCTGTTGCGACTCGCACTCGTAGTCATCATCCAGTTTTGCATCCTATATCAAATTTTCTGTGTTATGAGTCTCTGTCACCATCCTATTCTTCATTCTTAGCAGCTATATCCTCTCATACTATTCCCAGATCTGTTCATGCTGCTTTGGCAGTGCCTGCTTGGAAACAAGCTATGGAAGCTGAGATGGAGGCTCTACACAAAAGTGGTACATGGGATGTTATCTCTCTACCTCCTGGGAAGAAGACAGTTGGTTGTAAATGGGTCTTCTCCATCAAATACCGTGCAGATGGTACTGTAGAAAGATACAAAGCTCGACTGGTGGCTAAGGGCTACACTCAACTTTTTGGAGTTGATTATACTGAGACTTTTTCTCCTGTGGCAAAACTCAATTCCGTTCGTCTCATCCTTTCTCTAGCGGCTAACCTGGATTGGCCTCTGTTCCAATTGGATGTCAAGAATGCTTTTCTAAATGGTGATCTGACTGAGGAGGTGTACATGGACCTTCCTCCTGGTTTTCGGCTTAAGGGAGAGTCAGGAAAGGTGTGTAAGCTGAAAAAGGCTTTGTATGGTTTAAAACAGTCTCCCAGAGCTTGGTTTGCAAAATTTAGCTCTGCAGTTCTCTCCTTTGGGTTCAAGCACTGCCAAACAGATCATACAGTGTTCATTCATTCACGCCCAGAGGGAAGAACTATTCTGCTGGTGTATGTGGACGACATTGTCCTTACTGGTGACGATTTGCAATTTATCCAACAAACCAAACATCGACTAAGTAAGGAGTTTGAAATGAAGGACTTGGGGTGTCTACGATACTTTCTGGGAATTGAAGTGGCGCGCTCATCAAAGGGCATCTTCATTTCTCAGAGAAAATATACCCTTGATCTTCTCAAGGAGACAGGAAAGTTGGGTTCACAACCAGCGCCTTCCCCCATGGAGCAGAAACACTCATTGCATGCAGACATAGGTGACAAGCTTGAAGATATTAGCATGTATCAAAGACTGGTTGGGAAATTGATTTATTTGACAATTACAAGGCCGGATATTACTCAGGCAGTGAGTATTGTGAGTCGATACATGCATTCTCCTAGGAAGCCTCACTTGGAGGCGGTTCATCATATCCTAAGATATTTGAAGACGTGTCCAGGTCGAGGAATTTTGTACAAGAATCATGGGCATGTAAATATATGTGGTTTCTCAGATGCGGATTGGGCAGGTTGCTCTACAGATAGAAAGTCCACTTCTGGGTATTGTACTTTTGTGGGAGGAAACCTGGTGACTTGGAGAAGTAAGAAACAACATGTGATCTCCAGGTCAAGTGCAGAGGCAGAGTACAGAGCTATTGCTCATGGGACATGCGAGCTACTTTGGTTAAAGTCCATCATGAAAGAGTTAGGTTTATTCTCTGACTCAACCATTCCTCTCTATTGTGACAACCAAGCTGCCATTCATATCGCTTCAGACTCAGTCTTTCATGAGAGGACTAAACATATTGAGGTTGATATCCATTTCGTTCAAGAGAAGATTGCTTCAGGAGAACTTTCCACACCCTTCGTTCGCTCTTCAAATCAGTTGGCAGATATATTTACGAAGGCTTTAAATTCCACTACTCTTCGTGAGATTTCTGGCAAGTTGGGCATGATAGATATTCACGCACCAACTTGAGAGGGAGTGTTGAAACAAAACAAGGAGTTTTATGTTATTTCCTTTTTTCCTAGGCAGTAAGTTGTAAAAGGCAAATAAGCCCTATTATAATAAAAGAGTGGAGGATTAGGTTAAGCTCCTAATCACTCTTCTTCTCTCTCTCTCCAATCTCCTTCTACAGAAATATCTAGTGCTGTGCAGATCAGTTACAGGTAACACATTTTCTTGACAGACGTGCATAGCGTAAACGAGTCTAGCATTTCGTTGACTGAGGCATTATGGTGTGATTGGAACAACGCATCAATTATAAGATAGAAATGCAAAAATACAGGTCACAAAAATGTTCTATACAGTTCCCTGTTTTTAGTAGATGGGGCAAACATGTTGACATGGACTGTTGTTCTGGGGTACCACCACATGGATAGGCGATACCCCTGAAAGTAAGTGGCAGTGGCCTGTGAAAGGAACAATTAGAACAGCAGTCAGCATTTAGCCAGAAAAAGTTGAAACAAATGGATGGTCACAGTTCCCAATCACTTGGATTGTTGGCCTACAGCCCATCCACATGGTGACCCACCATATCAGTCCTGATCACCAGACATGTCTGCCACATGTCCGTGAGAAGCAAACTACATAGAACTTCAATGCAATGAGCTGCATGCTAGCATTCCTCAATCTATAAATATCAGCTGACATGAGAACATTATACAGAAAATTGTATCATATGCTACCAAAGAATGAGGAAACAGTACATGATGGCTCGATTTGAACATATCCAACTTGCACTTAGGAAGAAAAAAGAGAAGTGTGCTCATCATACTATGAACAAGAACCCATTAATCCAATCTGTCCATGCATCATTTTCATGTCATCAAAGCTGCAAAAAGAAGAAGGAGAAGGAGATACCTTCCTCTGCAATCTCCGGTTTCTGACTTTTGCACTCTCCTTCCGAGTATTCGCTCTTGATGCGATCACCAAAGGCTTAGGAAAGGTATCTATGGAACACAAATATCCATTGGTTAAAGCACTGAATCATGGGAGAAACATACAAGCGGAAGAAAACCATGTTTGAAGTAGAAGAAAAACAAATATAACATGTGAAGCAATAGTTCATGCTACACAACAAAGAGTGCCACATATCACCCCAAATATACAGATACAGTGGTGTAGTTAATGATCGCTGCATTATTTTAATGAGAATTAGGGTAAAAGGGTGATCTCTGGCAGTAGTAAAACTCACAACATGACACTTGATTGAAGTTCTAAAGGCGTGTTTGCATGCACCATCAAATTGAATTCCAACGGTTAATGTAATGAAGTGGAACCATATTGAGATATGCTACTTTTGTATTGATAATAAGGACTTCAAATTGCAATTACATTAGTTTCAAGTTGAACTTGGAAGGAATGCAACTGCAACTTGAGTTCTCGTCATGAATAACAGGAAACATCGGTAGTGTTTGATTCACGCCTTCAAACAAAGACAAACTGCCATACTAAGATGTTGACACTTGCTACTTGCTGAGTGGTTTCCATGGTGGCTAATGTTACTTCCTACGGTTGTTTTCCGATTGACACTTCTTAGAGTGCCATGCCACTCGACAGTGACTATTCTTCCGCCACATGGTGCCACGGAGCCTATGTCATGCCATATGGCAGGCCATTTATAACATGGAAGAGGAAAAAGAAGAAGATGAAGAAGCATTGAGGAATCCTTCTTTCTTACTTTTAGCAGAGAAGGAAGGGCAGCTAAATGGATTTAAACGGGTTTGGAAGATACTGGACGCTGAGAACTGCGGCAGAGGAACGGGTATGAGCGCCATCAGCTTTTTGCGAATTAAAGCATCTGGGGGAAGGTGAAAGTAACAAGATTTCTATGTTACTGCATAACTAAATGCTATTCAAAACCAACAACAATGCCATTGAGGATTGCATCGAACAGATTACATGCAGATTGCAAGAGCCCACGTCGACATGCAAGCTAGCATGTTCAAAAATGAAATAGCGGTGAGAAGGCATTGAGGATCATTACCTAAGAAATAGAGGTAAGAGAGCTACAGAGATTTCTCTGAGGAATTCTATCGAACAGCTGGGAGTGGAAGCATCCAGAGACTGGAAAAACGCGAGGTAGCAAAACTGAGCAAGTAAAGAAGGTGAAAACACATTCTTCAAATAAAAAAAAAAGTAGCAGCAGCTAAATAATTCTTGATTTTGGATGTATACGTGTCCGTATTCCTTCGTACGGAAAATCGCGAACTATATTTCTGGCACCACGAGCCAACTGCAGCCGAAGCTTATTCCACCTTCTCTCTCAAACGGACGGTTACAAATAGAGTGCGCTTGCATCACACGTGGAAACGACCGGCCAATTAGCGGGCGCGAATTAGGTGTTACCCCGGGAACAGCTTAGTGGGTGTTACCCTAACCGTGTGGGGCCCATATTGATGTATGTGTTATATATCTAGGCCGTCTATCTATTTTTTCATATCATTTTGGGATGTGATCCAAAACCCTAAGAAGATCCAAATCTCAGATGGACCATAACACTAGAAAGAGTAATGAATAACCATTAAAAAAAATTTGTGGGCCACATAAGTTTTGTATCAATCTGATCATTATAATTTCCCTTCATCAAGACGTTATTGACATTATCAAGAGCGTGGATTGCAAATAAATATTACTAAAACCTTACGATGGGCTCTTTGGAATTTTTAATGGTGGGGCACTCAATCACTCTGTTTCTAATGGCATGGTCCACATGAGATTTGGATCTGAATAATGTTTAGCACCTCATTCTAAAATGGGCTATAGAAACAGATGGACGGAGTGGATATACAAAATATCATACATGCGCGCCATACGGTAGGGGTAACACCCACTAAGCTGTTCCCGGGATAACACCTAATTCGCGCCCCCAATTAGCTATCTTCCATTGGGATTGATCAACAGACCAAATTCCATGCACACGTGTGGGTCACTGGTGATCGGATCAGTTCATTCTTGAGACAAAAGGACATTTACCCATAGCCTGATGAAAAAAGGTCCCCATTTTTGTACACGCGTGAGAAAAGCAAGAGCACCTGTTGGTCCTTGATCGGATCAATGCCTTAGCACGAGTGTGGTGTGCTAGCGAGCGTGCCAGATTTGACATTGCGGCTTAATTCCGACTAGTTTAACTTCGATCCCAACTGCCAAAATAGGTAGATAGTTCGTGGTCAATAGTATATGACAAAAATCTAAAGAGGCTGGTCGCCTATTCAATGACTTGCTAATAATTTTAAAGTGACCAGGTGACTGGCAAAGGGTGGGTTTTATCTTCTAGAAATAGGCTATACCTTGCTTTTAATAAAAACAACTTTTTTCACATATGAAACTGATAATAGCAACAAACGTATTAACTAAATAATTATGGATAAAGAGAACGGGTTGTATCAAGATAAATTGTACAAGGAGACATTAACCAGTAATTACAATTAAGTTTGTCCAGCAAACGTGACAAGCGATTACATCTATTTCTAAATTCCGAATTACACTAAGATAAGTAAAATTTGCTTATTTAATTGGTGTGAGATGCCTCTTCCCGGCAACTTATGCTACTATTTATGGATTTCCTATGGTTAAGAAGAACCATCTAAATCCCCTCTTTATTTTACTAGTGATTGTAGAAATTCCCTTACTGCCCTTTTTCTTCTTGGGATAATTTGAACTTTTCAATGCTTGCTTCGATGTCTTAAATAACATATTCCCATCTCTTGCCACCATCAATTGTTACAGAAAATCTCATCCTATGCATGTTGCACCCATCGTGCAATACCACATGTCCTTAACCTTTTCATCCTGCTAAGTGCTAGGCCCTAAGAAATAGGGTACAAACAACACCCTTTAGGGAGTGGATTGATGTGGGGCC